>OX336421.1:675948-792953 GCA_946903255.1 Schistosoma spindalis | reverse complement strand
GGTTAAATCGCTTTTCTTCGTCTCAATTTCGTGGACAATAACCCCACCGCGAGATGGCAGTGAGATGAGTTCCATGACAGTTGCTGTATACGCGTGACTATAAGAGAGCATTCGGAGAAGGTGAGATGACTTTTCTCGAGCCCACAAGGGAGTGCTAACGTTTGCACAGTCAATGGATTCTATTACATTTGACCTAACATTTGACTACAGAATGCACTTATTTGGATTCATTTTTGAGAGTGATTATAATGTTTTCATTTGTAAGAAACAACTTTTCAAGTTTAAAAATTTACATTAACACAGGTAAAATTCCAACTTGTAGCACAAATTCAAGTACAATTCAAATCCTTAACATTCATAAAATGAAATTTACCCCAAAAAGCTTCTAAGGAGTGATGTTGACATATTGCGTTCCATTTGAAAACAGTGACAAGTTCCATTTCAAATGTCAAAGCATGTTTAATCTAGATATTGGACTATGCATTAGATATGGGTTGAAGATGGTCTACAGGAAACCCTTGACTCGAGTTTCGTGCCACTTGGCACTCGTCAGCAAGGTGTAGTTGTAATCTTGAGAGAACTGGCGCTCCCTGACGGATTAGATCACGTGTCATGCAACTTCACAGACAGAGACAAGTGCCATGTAGCACGAACTCCGGGTCCAAGTTTCCTGTTGACTACCTGCTACCACCAACTACTGTCAACATAGTGTTTATAACTTAACATATTCATCGAAATCTAGGGTTCTTCTTGTTTTATATACTCGTCTATAATTTTCTCATAAGAAGGGTAATGCATACAGCCTAATATAAATCATGCTACTACAAATGAAATGCAATCATGATTTATCAAGTAATTCGATATGCACGCCAAGTTTATTTACTAACTTACGCCCGTTACCATTCATGGAGAATTATAGGCTGCTCACCATTAAAAGCTGTCCTAGACAATCCTCTTCAGTTGTTATCAGTTGCTTTTCATCTTTTCCATGTCCGTTTCCGATTCTCGGCGCTCCATGTTCTTTGACCTTGCAACTCTCCGCTTTCTTCTGGATTCCGTGTTAGGGATTTTTGCGTGATTCAGTCCATTGATTTCTTCAATGTGCGCCCTATCCACTTCCAAAGTCAATTCCTGGTGTGTTTTCTCCAGTTGTAGGCTGTTACTGATGGTATCTGGCAAACGAACATTCATTATCTTAAGTAGACAGTTGATTATAAATACTTAAACATCATTGATGATACGTTTCAGTTGCGTCGAACGTATTTATTTTATTCCGTGTCTCTCATCAGATGTTGATGTCTTCATAATCCAGCCAACTATCAAAAGAAATAAAAAGTGGTGTGTAAACAGCCTTGTGTGACACTGGACCTCACTTGAATTGTGTCTGTCAGTTGTTCTTCATACATGACGCTTCAGTGTAGTCTTTAGTATGAATTCCCTATGACTTTGACGATTTTCTCAGGTAGTCCATAGTGCCGAAATCGTTTCCATAATGTTCTCCTATACACACTGTAGAACGCTTTCTCACAGTCACAGAAGTTGGTGTAGTGTGATGAGTTCGATTCGACTGATTGTTCAGCGGTGATCCGAAGTGTCGTGATTTGGTCAGTGCACTTTCAATCCTTACGGTATCCAGCCTGTTAATCGCAAAGTTGTATGTCTACTGAATCTTTCATTTTGTTCGAGAATTCTCTGTTATAAATGTTCCCTTGTACTGATAGTGGTGTGATTCCTCTGCAGTTTCCTGACTTGCTCAGATCTCCGTTCTATGGCATCTTGACGATGTGTTCTTTTTTCCAGCGCGTCGGCAATTGATTTTCCTACCAAATCTTCATTTACAGAAAGTGAAACATGTTGCCAATTGTTTTTAAATCTGGCTTCAGTGCTCCAGCTGTTCTGATGTCAAGTGTTTCTGCCTCCTCCACTATATATTTTTTGATGGTCATCTAGATCTCCTTTATCATTGCTGGAATGACAGCTATAGGATAGTGTGTGTGGGCTGCTTCCATCTGGATCACCTAACACGACCGTAAGATCCTTTCCTAGGCACTTCGGTATGATCTGCTGTAGCATCACATAAAATCTGATCCTTATCGTCGTTATTGCTTTCATTTATAGGTGCATAACATTGGACATAAGTCATCATGATTCTCTCATTTGTTTTGAATTTTGCTTTGATGATCATGGAAAGGTGAGATTCCCATCCTATAAATGCATTTCGCGCTTCCTTGGACAGCATTAGAGCAACTGACTGCGTGTTTGGGACGTCAAAGTCCATCTCCCTCGATTCAAACAATAAAAATGCAAGAAGCACAATATAGGGTGATAAAGGAACAATGAAACAAAATAATTTAACTTACCTGAATACTTCTGCTCTAAATCTTTATCATTTGGAATGATATCTGCAAAAAGTAACTAGTCGAGTATTAGTCATTGAAATTGAGATGACTATGTTCTTAAGAAAAATATCACACTATCATTCTGTACTACTACTAATAATGCATTTACAAACCGTTTCGTTCAATCACAAACATAATATTATGCATGGTATTTGTGAATTTTATGAATGTATTACATTATTTATTTCTCAGTATTTGACCACCATCGAGTCCATGTGCTGTGACAATACCAGAGTGTTGTTAAATTTGCTTAAGAAAAACGATAAGCGTATTTGAAGCATAGACTAGTAACCAGTGATCTTCAATCAACTTCGTCTAGCTACCTTTTTTCCGATTCATGCCACTTACGATTCATAATCTTATATGTATATGATTCAATGCTTGCTATTACCCAAAACTAGTCCATTATAGGTTTAATTATCTCTTCAAAAGATTTATAGCATATTTCTTACAAATTGCGGTACCTTACTAATGATGAATGTCATATTTTGCAAGTTTCAGTTTTGAACAATAACTTATTTTAAAAATGTATACCGGAGGTTTCGACATCCATATTAGATGATAATTATTTCGAGTTTCAGATATCCATCAGTGGTAGGAATACTGCTATTCTTGCCTTCACATCTACATTACATCCTCTTTGGTGCATATATAAGTACGGCCTTACATTTCTTCACAAAAATTGTCCTCAGTCCAAATTTACATGGTATTTATCGGCAATGATACCAGAATGTACAAAAAGTGTTTCACTCCGTAATACTGACTTTCCCGTGGTACAGTGATCAATGGGCTTCAGTTTTATCTGAGCACCAACAGTTGTTGATCGATAGAGACAAAAATCTATCACATTAACCTGTTTAACTATGTATTGATGCGCATGTGATCGTTCTAGTATTGCGCAGTGTGTTGTGGCGAAACCTATGCATCTTCTTGAATGCGTTTGTGTGGTAATATGGAACGACCTGTAAATAGTTTTGTGACAAAAACATACACCTGCAATTATCTTATCAATTTTGTCCCTTTCTCACAATACATATTGCCATACGACATATCATCACAACTGGCGATGACCACTTTCAACACTTCAGAATGTTCAGGTCGTTCTGTACACAGTTTGACACCCATAGCAATCCTCTCACAC
Organism: Schistosoma spindalis; assembly: GCA_946903255.1. Taxonomy (NCBI): domain Eukaryota; kingdom Metazoa; phylum Platyhelminthes; class Trematoda; order Strigeidida; family Schistosomatidae; genus Schistosoma; species Schistosoma spindalis. The sequence continues at coordinate 789,413 of OX336421.1, read as the reverse complement.
TTAGTTTGAAAGGAGGAAATAATGCTTGTGATACTATGAGATTGCCATGTCGTCAGTGTTAATAGTGCTTCGTCACACATTGGGGAAAACTTGTCATGTGTTCAGAGCAATTTTTTGCTTATACAAGTTCCAATTTTCATCATGAAGCGTCATTTTCATTTGTTACGAATACTACTCAACTGTCAGGACACAGTTTCAATGTCTTACATGATTGTTTCTGATCTGAGTTTTCTACCGAAGTTGCTAGACAACTATTATTAAGCATACTTCATAGATTATTTGGAATATGTACATATAAACCTACCTTTGGAGAGATCTAAAATCCATTTAGCTCCATACGATTTTTCTTTCCTCATTATTTCTATTAAACGTAAAAACAGTTAAACACTATCAACGAAATTGAGTGACAGCATCTTCTCTGTAAACATTTAATTGGTGTGATCAGTGAATAACCTCGTTAATTAGTGTCAAGAAGACTTACAATCCGTGTTAGCATGTATTGACAACATCAATCACATCTGTCAACAACAGATATAAATGTCAGTTTTCCGTCATATGAAGCTCCCGTTACATTTGTTCTTTAATATGCTGAATGAAATTGTGGAAGCCTAAAAGAAAATTATTTGTCGTTCAAATTCCGCCTGTAGATCTTTAAGAGGTACAGCCGTTCTCAAGCCTGGGTAAACGATGAGGATTCTACATGACGTTGACAACTCCATCACGTAGAAAAAACTTGCTAATCAAGCCAATCAGATTTACTCAAACATTGACACGACAAAACGTTTAATACTGAATGAAGTGTTACACCACAATAGTGTACTACTTATATTATCAAGAAGCATAACGCCCTCAGTATGGGGTTGTTAAGATTATTATGTTTTTGATCGAAATCATGAACTGATGATTGTTAAACCACTATTGAAAACCTGGAACACTGAACGCATGTTTCATCCTATTGTGGGACTTCTCATCTAAGCGCATCCACGAACATGGTCACGAGATTCAAACCTAGAGCCTTCGGTCTTGCGTGTGAATGCCTAACCTCTAACCTCCACAGACGTTAATGAATAATCTCAACCAATAGGACGAAGTGGCTGCCCAGCACTTCCACGTTCTCAATTGTGATGTAAAATCAATCGGTGCAATCAAAAACAGTATTTTCTGTTATTTATGAGTAGAATAATATAAATGTTGAAACAAACTACATTAAGTCACCAGTTACGTACTAAGCTTGTAATTATTTACTTTAAGTAAAAGAATATGCAACTCACCGTCTCTGAAATGATTTCCCCCATTTGGAGTCACAGATAAAACTTGTTCCTCAATTGCAAATTAATAACAAAAAGTAAATATATATGAGAATAGTTTTTTGTGCATATCGTAATAAATGTATTAGTTGAGATCATGAGTTGATCCAAGCTAGACCGCACAATGCTTAGGAGACACACAGCAGGACGAATATCCCATCCAGTGCTTATTGGTTTACCATAGTGTTCTAGCTTACATTGACGCATGATCTCGACGATAAAAATGAAGAAAATAGGTCGGTTTAACGTTATTAGCTTATATATACATACTTATATGTTAACGTAAATAATTACTATTTATTACGACTTATCTACCGTATTTGAATTACTTACGCTTATACTGTTCAAGATTGATGATACTTCTAGTGTATTCTTCTAGTTTGAAGTGTACATCTATGGTTTATAAAAAACATTTTATGAAATAGACATCACTCAATTATTAAGTTGGGCTTCATACGTGTGTACATTTGATTAATATAACAAATATCTTAGAGAACTGAAGAAATATCGCTTGCTTTTGTGACAACAGGGATAGTAGACAATGTTTAATTGCTGCTCCAGAAAGACCGGTGAATATTGTGGTAGGTTACCAAAATGTGATATATGAGTACATATTCTGTTCATGACTATGAAAAAGCATTTGATAACGTAGACAGGATAAAACTAATGAGGTTTCCTTGACACTTTGAAGATAATCAACATCATACAGAGTTGTTGATCACAGACTCGTTTGAAGTGAAGATCGGTGACAGACAATGTTGTCTACTCCCACCGTTTGTCTTTTTCTTGATGATCAACTGAATAACGAAGACGTCATCATCTCGGGCTAAGTAAGGGATAGAGTAGACGACTTAGATGCAGCTGAACGATCTAGACATCGTAGCTGATTTGGCTCTTCTATCACACTTGAAACAACAAATTCAAGAGCAGCAACAAGCTCAGCAACATTTGATCTCAACATACACATAGGGAAAAGCAAAATTCTCCGATACAACACAACATGAACCAATCCAATCAAAATTGAAGGAGAAGTTTGAGAGGGAGTAAAATACTTTTACCTATCTGGGCAGAATCATTGATGAACATGGTGGATTCGATGCAAATATAAAGGTGCGACTCTACAAAGCAAGAGCAGCATATCTATAACTGAAGATTATTTAGAACTCCAAGCAACGGTCAACGAACACCAAGGTCAGAATTTTCAGTACAATTGTCAAGACACTTCTACTGTATGTGGTGGAAACTTGGAGAACTACGAAATCCATCAACCAGAAGATACAGTTGTTTATCAACAGTTGTCTATGTAAAATACTTCGAATCCGCTGTTTAGATGTCGTACATCATATGACCTTGATATTCATCATGATCATTTTACTTTTCAACTTTAACTGTTTGTCTTAGTTCATTCTTTTCAACTTTCTTTCGATGAACCTTCCACTTCTGATCGTTTCTACATATTGCTCATATCTGTCAATATAAGTAGAGATCCCCAGACTCGTTCCTCATTAAATTAAACATTTCTTGCAGTCGTCGCGATCACCGTATCGCTGAATTCGTTGTCGCTGTTCGTGGCTCGCCTTCACAATGCCATTAGAACAATATAGTAAGGAGCCTCTGTTTCTCTTTAAAAGCTCAAGTAAACTGCTTACGACTGTGTTTCTTGCTTCTAGTCCTCATATTACACTCAATCAACAGTCATTTATTCATTCAGCATGATGAAAGCAAAATACAACTGCAAAACTATGTGACGGAAAACTGACATTTATATCTGTTGTTGACAGATGTGATTGATGTTATCAATACATGCTAACACGGATTGTAAGTCTTCTTGACACTAATTAACGAGGTTATTCACTGATCACACCAATTAAATGTTTACAGAGAAGATGCTGTCACTCAATTTCGTTGATAGTGTTTAACTGTTTTTACGTTTAATAGAAATAATGAGGAAAGAAAAATCGTATGGAGCTAAATGGATTTTAGATCTCTCCAAAGGTAGGTTTATATGTACATATTCCAAACATTCTATGAAATATACTTAATAACAGTTGTCTAGCAACTTTGGCAGAAAACTTGGATCAGAAACAATCATTTAAGACATTGAAACTGTGTCCTGACAGTTAAGGAGTATTCATATTAAATGATAATGACGCTTTATGATGAAAATTGGAACTTGTATAAGCAAGAAATAGCTCTGAACACATGAGAAGTTTTCCTCAATGTGTGCGACGCAGCACTAATAACACTGACGAAATGGCAATCTCATGGAATCACAAGCATTATATCCCTCTTTCAAACTAAGTGCGAGAGGATTGCTATGGGTGTCAAACTGTGTACAGACTGACCTGAACATTCTGAAGTGTTGAAAGTGGTCATCATCAGTTGTGATGATATGTCGTATGGCAATATGTATTGTGAGAAAGGGACAAAATTGATAAGATAATAGCAGGTGTATGTTCCCTCAAAGAATTGTCAAGATACTGCAACAACCGGAATTGATCATTAACATCAATGACAACTACATCAACGTGAACGTTAACATAATGGAAGTCAGTCCATAATACACAATTACGTAAGAAATATGAAGTAGTTTATGTATTAATATATATATATATATATATATATATATATATATATATATATTACACAATTTGCAAGTGACCAGTGCATATCCGACTCGAGAAATTATTGTAGAAAATACTTGAGGCAAAATTCTATAGAAATACACAAGACAGTAAATGTCGTGGACACACTTATCAACGGCTCAACCTATTGCTTTCGTTCTTTTTAGAAGTTGTCACAAAGATTTTTGCGAGAGAAATGTCAGATAAATTAAATGGAAGAAATAGGTTTAGTCGTTCAAAAAATATACTCAAATGTGTGTTGATGAAGAACGCATTTACCAATGAAAACCGTAATGATTTGCACGTAGACGAAGATGAAATGAATAATCGAAATACAGTCGAAATATATACCTAGCCTTTTGATTGCAATAAGGTAACAAGCAAACCAACTTAAAAAATGTGCAGTGAGCATAAAAAAGCGAAATAATTGTCCCACAGCAAAACAAAACTTGGAAATATCACAAAGAAAGTCAGCGCTTCCGCATTTTATAGAAATGCCCGAGACAGCCAATTTCCTCAATACACTTTTCATCCTAACGTTTGAACGGCTCAACCGATTTCCACGATTCCTTCTGTGTGGGATTTCTCTTGCAGGTATAATACCACAAGCAATCAGAGGAGTGTTTACCAACAAAAATTCGTTGAGTTTAAACTTCTAGCTGGCCATAACTTAGTGTCATCACTGCCTCACTAGGGGGGGCGTGATCTGTAGTGGTGAACAAATCCCCAAAATAAATAGCTCTGTACGTTTTCGATATTGTATGCTGACGACAGTTTTAATGGACTCATCTAGCTGAAGTCACTAGTTCAGTCATCCAAACAAGATCACGTGTGAGAACGCCGTGCTTAACATCTGTCACAATCGCTAGTTAGATAAGTTCAAACGATCCTCGATATCTTGATAACTTATCGAATATATCATAGAAATCCTCGCTTCTGTCTTTTGATTTCACTTGGTGGATATGAAGTGTCTGTCATTATGTTAAGCCCAAATACCTCATTATTCTAACTTCCGGACAGCCCATTCTTTCCATTCTATTTGAGTCACATTCTGACCTTGTTCATTATTCGCTTATCAATGTCTTGACTGTCCGTATATGAGCGCGTAGGCGAATGCACACTTCTTATCCCGTTACTCATCACATGTCTGTAATTTATTTTTGTGGGCTTATAAATATTGATTAACTCTTTGTTAAGAAGGAGTTGGCTTGCCAGCCATCTCCACCGCTCGTCAATTTATCTTCGCTTTCTCATCTTCGCATCGTTCTCCCATTCGTTCGTCTAATCAACAATTATGCGAAATATATGCATTCAAAACTCCATTCTCGTTATTTGACTTATTGAATTCCGTTATTAACTAACGCTATTTAAGTCAATGATTATATACGAGGATAGACGATAGCAACCAATCATTAAGATCAAATCGGACTCAGATCACGGGCCACTAAAGATAAGCTTCACATTAGAAGGTGTTACTGATTAAAGTGTAGGAAAAACCTGAATACCTGTGGCATCTTCATTGGTTAGCCTGACATGATCTGGTACACCAAATTGCAAAATGTCAGTCTGTTCCTTTTTGAGATTTTATATATCATTGTCTTATTTTAATTTTTATTATATTTATATTAATTTTTTTCACGTGTTTTTGGAAATATATATATTTCCTACTTGTTTATTTTCGTACTTCATATATTATTATGACTGAACAGACACCTAAGGTAATTAAGTTAAAAACTGTGTCCCCACCTTCCTTCCAACTAACGCTTTTCTGTCCAGACAACATCGAAGTCTGCTTTTGCTACGCAGAAGCCGACTTCTACGGGCACGGCATGAGCGACACGCGTGTACAATTCCTCGCAGTATTCAAGGCACTACGGCGCGAATTCAACAAGTACGTACCACCTCGTATGTTTGCTATGGATGTTTCTGACCCATACAAAACATTCAAACGTGACATCCTTAAACGCGGAGTTCTAACCGATCGACAAAGTTTAGACCAACTCCTTAACGACATCGACCTGCAACACGGTTCTGCCACAGACATGTTGCGAAGAATGAGAGAAGTTATTGACCAAAGAACCTTAAATGATGGCCTGTTCAAACAAGATTTCTTATCAAAACTTCCTCAACAGGTGCAAGCTGTGCTGGTCTCGTTTCAAAACAACGCCGCATATGAGCTAGCTGCATCTGCTGACAGCATCCTCGAAATCACTAAATCTTCTAACGCTGAGGTTTTCAGTCAAAGAAAAGTTTCAAACGACCGAGAATGACGTAACACAGTTATATCATACACTTACGCGTTATCTGAAACTTCGTGACGACCGTGAACGGTCACACCCTCCCCGCGAAGAAGCGCACAACGTAGGCAATCTGTCTCTAGACCTCGAGAGACTGATAACCCCGACTGATGCTGATCATAACCAGTATGGAAAGTCCTCCAGGAAATGAAGAAAACTCTGCAATTTTCTCGACCCAAAATCGATCCACACGAAAAAGGATTCGGGAAACTTTCACACCGACACACGTTAACGGCAACTGTAGACGGCGAACATAGCCGTCTGTTAAACGTCACTGATGTGATAACGAGAGTTTTCTACATCGTCGATACTGTCGCAGAAGTTAGCGTTCTCCCAGTAAAGTCCAACGACCGGCTTCATGAATTTGTTTTAGATCTACAGGCGGCAAACGTAAAGCCTATCGCTACCTATGGCGAAAGGCATGTTTATCATAACGCGATTATACGCAAATCCACTCATTGGATCTTTGTTGTTGCGAATGTTTCTATGCCAATCATCGGTATGGACCTTCTACAGCACCAAAACTCAAATATCAATACGCTTAAATGTAGGCTAGTAGATGGAAATACTAATTTATCTGTTTGCCTGACTACTTGTCCTAGTTGCAGATCAAGTCCAGTAACCATTAAGCACACCATAGACCCCTTCTATCAACCACTACACGATAGGTATTCTGGCTATTACCAATCGCAACCTTACAAATCACATCACGACTACAGGACCACCTGTATCCTCTAAAGCACGCCGACTGGCCCCCGAAAAGTCAGGGTTGGTGAAAATTTAATTCGACCATATAATAGACTTCGGAATCATATGACAGTCAAATAGCCCATGAGCATCTCCGTTGCACATGGTCCCTAGAAAGGACAGCAACGATTGGCGTCCAACTGGTGATTATCGGCGATTGAATGCAAAAACCATTCCCGATCGCTACACGTTGCCTTACATTCACGATTTGACAGCTACCTTGAAAGGAAAAACTGTCTTTTGGAAAATCGACTTGGTTAAAGCGTGTAACCAAATTCCTATGGCCACTGACGATATTCAAAAAACCGCTATTATAACGCCCTTCGGACTCTATGAATTTTTGCGAATGCCTTTTTATCTGAGAAACGCCGCACAGACTTTTCAAAGGTTCATAGATGACGTTTTTCGAGGTCCCAACTTCGTACATGTGTATGTTGATGACAGCCTGATGGCAAATCTGGAAAGAGAATCGCATCTCCAGAATCTGGACCTTGTTTTTGACCGACAAAAAACATGACACTACTGTAAACATTCGAAAATGCCAAATCGAACTGACTCCTCAGACTTCCTAGGACACACTATCGATGCGCAAGGTATCCGACCCTTTTGAACAAAAGTGGCGGCCATTCCGGATTACCCAGAACCGACCATCATCAAGCAATTGCGCACGTTTAATGGTCTATTAAGTTTCTTTAGACGGTTCATACCCAAATGCGCCCTAATTATGAAACCTCTTACCGACCAACTTCGTGGAAATGCGAAATCCTCGACCTGGATGACACCGCTCAAAAAGAATTTTCCACAGTTAAGGAACGTATCACTCAAGCAATCATGCTTGCCCATTAATATCGAAGTAGACGCGTCCGACTCAGCAATACGAGGAGTCTTACAAGAATGGGTTAAGCACTCCTGACAACCTTTGTCATTTTTCTCTAGATGGTTTCTAGACACTGTTTCGAGGTACGGCATATTCGTTAGGGAACTCCTAGCTATGTATTGTGCTGTCCGGCATTTTCAACACTATATCAAAGGCCGTGAGTTCACCATTTTTACCGACCATAAACCGCTTACTTTCTCTCTATCTCATCTTCAGACAGGCACTCACCTTGTGAGTCTCGACAACTGGACTACATTTCGCAGTTTACTTCAGATATTCGACACATTTCTGGAGCAAACAATGTAGTTGCAGACGCCTTGTCTCGTATGAATTCCTTGAACAGTTCCCAAGGAATCGACCTTTTAAAACTCGCCCAACTTCAAAAAGAAGACAGTGATCTTCAGCACGAGTTGTCCTCAACAACACTTAAACTGCGCATCAAAGAGGTGTGAACAGGTAAGGAAACCTTACTTTGTGAAACATCTACAGGTAGGGATCGTCCAGTCGGGCCGAAACAATATTGACGCAACGTCTTCAATACCTTGCACAAACGTTCTCATCCAGGTGTTCGTGCAATCATCAAGTTTATGGCAGAACTGTTTTGCTGGCCTGGTATGAATAAGTTCGTGAGGTAGTGGGCACGCTCAAGTGTAAACTGCTAGAAATCTAAGGTGATTAGACATCACAAATGTTTCCTTGGCTCGTTTAACACTTCCGATGCTCGCATCGACCATGTTCATTTGGATTTGGTAGGACCTTTACCAGATTCAAATGGATATTCTTATCTTTTATCCTGCGTAGACCGTTTTACTGGATGGCCAGAAGCAATACCTATCAAAGAGATTACTGCTGAGACAGTGGCTCGCGCCTTCATCGAACGATGGGTAACGAACTTTGGATGCCCAACAACAATCACTGCAGATCGTGGACGTCAGTTTGAATCTGAACTTTTCGGTTGTCTGACAGCAAAATTAGGAATCACTCGCTTCCGAACGACGACCTACCACTCACAAGAAAAAGGGTTAGTAGAACGTTTTCGCCGACAACTAAAAGCATCACTATCAGCCTCAAACATTTCTCAGTGGACTGACGCACTTCCACTCGTCTTACTAGATATTCGCAATGCAGTGCAAGCTGACATTGAATAGACTGTGTCTCGACTCATTTATGGTACGACCTTTCGACTTCTAGGAGAATTCGTGGATCCTTTATCCTATTCGATGAACATGGATCTAACCTCCTACGCGAACAGGCTTACAAACGCAATGCGTTCAGTTAAATCTGTTTCCACTCGACCACAATCAACTGATGTTTTTGTTTAACCTGACCTACGATATAGTACACACGTCTTCGTACGTCGAGACTCGTATGGACGACCTATCGTATCAGCATACAAAAGACCTTTCAAAGTTCGTCAACGCGAATCTTCGTACCATAAGCTCGATAAAATGGAACCAACGATAGCGTCAGCATTGATCGCCTCAAAGTAGCTTATTTAAAAGTAAATCCTATTCATGTTTTGGGCATTTCTATAAGATGTTGACGCGCGGACTTTCTATAGGATGTTTCCAAGTCACATTTTCATTCATAACTTTTCAACGGATTGATAGTTGTGAATGAGGCGTGCTTTGTGTTACTTATCTCATTGAGTGCTATTCAATCATGAACAATATGTACACGTGCATTTAGATTTGTGCTTTACGATTTACACCTGCTCTTACTCGCAAGTGATATTTGTTAGTGCTTAGGACACAACAGATATTATATGTCGATTACCTGACCCATATATATCATACACCCTACAGTGCATGTGACTTGTGGATAATGTGCTTATATATTAACATCTACAAAGTTGTATAATTTCTTATTATTGGGTTATTTAATACATCGAGGAAATTCATTGGTTCAAATATCGACAAGATATTTTTTTATGATTTGCATGACTTCATAATTAATTTTTCGAAGATCCTTCATATGGAATGTGTATACTAGGCATGCCTTCAACGATACATTTGAGTAAGACTGTCGTTCGTGATATTGTCTGTTTAACCTGACTAAGAGAGGCACCTAAATGCATCATGAATCGGCTTTACATTGTGTTATGTCCCGATTGGCAAGGCGAATAGTTACTTATGGGATTCATCTATGGACCAATATCATTCGTATATTTTATCGTTTACTTGTTAAATAACTAAACTATTCATTTGCATGTTCCTTTTATCATAAGATTTGTTTTGACTCATGAATTATTATTACACGATATGACGTTTCAGCTTTATGATCTGTCTATTAAGTAGTAGATCCCATATTCGAAGCCACTTTTGGCAAAAAATCGTACAGATGTCCATCTCTTTACTATGGTACACTGTGTTCTGTTTGGTCTGTATATAAACACAGTGTGTTTGAAATAGATAATTCATATCGCATAGGCTGATGTTGGTGTTCATGTCCTAATTGACTAGGCTGCGCTTAAAGCAGGATTGATAAGTACTTCAGGCTACTCGCACGGATTTTATGCGTCATTTGTCCGATTGATAAATCACTGCACTATTATTGGCGGTTTTATCACATTATACATTAACAAGGCACACAAGCCAATCATTTTATGAAACGTAGTGAATTCTTAAGAAGAATAAAAGAAATCGACTAAAGCCTCAATTGCAAAGGCGAATGAAATAAACAACATATTTATCGAGTTCCTGTATATTCAGAGAAGAATGCTGCTTCAAACAAAATTTGTATATACTTGTAAAGACATACGACTAAATATGTGACGACGAATAGTTGTAACGAAGTAAGTGTGATAGACAATGTAAAAATGAGAAGAAAGAACACCAGAATGTGGAATTCGTTACATCCAAATGAGCGTTGAAATTGTAGAATCTTAAATATCTGTTGCAGGCGTTGAAGTGATATGATATTATCAATGAATAAATTGAATGTGTTCAGTGTATGCATGTGCTCGAGAAAATTCTATAACAAAACAGATATTAGTGTGTGTGTGCGCAAAGAAGTTAAGGGAATTGAGACGGAGGGATACATATTAGCAGAAGAAGTATGTTCTACAATGAGTGAAATGAATTTGGCAAAATGTTCTACACAACCAATTGATCTCATTTTATTAAATTTCACTTGGTCAAAGGTTTTTCAAGTGCGGGTGTTTACCTCATTCGGTGCTACAACTGAAGAATGTAGTATGCTTCCACTTGATGAGAATGTTTAGCACTGACTTTATAACATGTGTATCTGCCAAAATTACCAATGGAATTCGTTTCAGTGCATTTTCACAGAATTTAACATGATGGACACAGTCTATTCTCAACCACATGACACAGTTTTTTCTGTCATTTGTCAGATCGTATGTTATGTTGTTGTGAGACAATAATTTTTTTTGAAACTTTAATTCGAGTGAAGTACAGAGTTGGATAATTAGCTGTTGCAGAGTTACATTCAACCTGCACTGTATTCGACTTATGAAAAATGGTTTGCTTCTCCTAATCACATATATTGGACTCTAATGTTCTGCTTCTCTGCACATCTCAAAACCATGAAATTCCCAATGCCTGTTTATCTGTTTACTTTTACATTTCCTTACTGTAAGTGCATCATGCTATAAAAGTGTAGGAAACAGTTGAACTAGAAATGCTTTATGTCATCGGTAATTGTCAGTATTTACAATCTCCCACTCCCTACAATGGACCATTCTTCGTTTATGGTGTCCTGCAAATCACGGACGAACGGTAGCTGGCGTCTACAAATAAGCCATCCAACGTGAACACCAACGAGGTTTGGGAAGACCGAATTCGACTTCATCTTTCTACCACATCAAACAATTCAAAGATTTCTCTACATGTTGATCTATCTAACCATCTATTCATCTGTCTATCTACTTATTTCTACCAGATCATCAATTAGAAGAAAGCGTATTGTAAAACTAATCGAACAAGCCAAACTGAAATGATATGATGCAGTGACTAATATTATTCTACTACAGTGAGTACATAATCGCGTAGATGAATTATCATTTCCTGTTTCAAAAAACATAGCAACAATTGTTTTCTTTTGGAAATTGTGAACTTATGTTGAACGCCAATATGAGTGCAAACATGAGAAGAATTCTCAATTGACATGGTTTGCTTCAGTTGAAATCACACAGATCTGTACTCAGGAAATTAGGTTCACACGTTTTAATACAAAACGTCTGAGCAGTATTAAAATGTTCTACAGTTTTAAATATATTCTGATTGCAATTTACTCATATAGCTTGAAAGATTATAAAGATCCAATTGAAACAGATTCTCTCGTGTATTACAGAAACGTTTTCCGAGCTGGTTGCATAATTCAGAAAATGTGTTATTGAGATGAATAGTTTATGACACCATTCAAGTGTCACGGTGGTAAAAATGTTTGGTTATATTGTCTGTTTAATCTGACTATGAGAGGCACCTAATGGCATCACGAATCGGATTTACATATGTTATGACACGATTAGCATGGTGAATAGTTACTTATGGGATCAATTTATGGCACAACACCATTCATATATTTTATCGTTTACTTGTTAAGTAACTAAACTATTAAGACGAATAGTTTATGACACCATTCAAGTGTCACGGTGGTAGAAACGTTTGTGTCGAAGCGTAAATTTGAATCAATTATACCAGAAAAATTTGTGTATGATACGATTAATGGATGTAAATAACACTATTATTCTTATTTAGTAATCCACTAAATATATTAGGTATTCAGGATAGACAGAAGGAATACATTCATCCATGTCGGTTCTGTGCTGGTTGGCATCATTCAGTCTGTACAGCGTGGTTCTGGTGTGTTTTGTGTGAATCTAACAGGGAAATATTGTTTCGCAGTTGCAGGCTTTTCCAACGATTAACTGAAGCAGAAACGTGAAATTAAGTGTATTCATGTCTAATGCTAATATTCAAATTTATAATTATCATTGTGATGAATATTCCACTGACCCAGAGAACAATAATTTGTGTTAATTGTGGTCCTAATCCGCTTAGTGGAAGTTCTGTTTGAAAACTTTCAATTTTTTATCTGATCACATCTTTTATTGTTCATCAATACAAACTCATTTCTCCTCCACATTTTGCTCTTTCACAAAATACATTGAAAATAACATGAAAGTCTTACAAGCAAACCCTTGGACAACAATTTCAACACCGAACTAGAATTAAATTGGCAATAGCTGCTGATTTCATCCATCAAGCGTACGTTTTTTAGAACTTTGAGCACACTTTCATGCAATACATCACTTCAAGCATTATGGCAATACACACATCTAAATGTTACACTAGCAATATCCAAACGAACGTTTATTGGGACAGTCAGTATACCTCCGAACAATGTTATTTCGATTCTGCATTAGAAAATACACGAACTATTGTTTCTGTTTTGTTATGTCATCCCATTATTTTTGGTGATGTATCGTTTCGTCTTGCCTGTAATCTAACAGATGGTTTCGATACATCAACCGGCTGTTCAACTACTGGACGATTTGAAATGTGTCCGTTTCAATTGGTGGTTTGAGAACGATGTCATTCGCACAAATCACCAGTTTACACTGTCGAGCGAATCTTCTTCAAACTGAAAACGATATTGTCACTATGATCCAAAAACTGACAGCATTTTTTACCGGTATTAATGAAACAAATGCATAGTGACACTTTTGGTTGAATATGTTCTTGTCGATATTCTCCGGTCCACTTATCGAGCAAACACACAGCACTCATTGTCCATCATCTTTCAAAGACTTGATTGTACCGCACACACTCTGAATCATTAGCTTCTCACAACGAAATCACGACTTTTCTCCACCGTAATACTTCTGTACTAACGATTATTCTATCAAACGCAGTCTCTGCCTAATCCTTCACATTTGTTTTACAGCTCGTCAATAAATGGAGACAACAGCAATCGTTTGGCGATCCCCGGTGTGCGACTACTCTTAACATGTATGGTACCGATTCAAACTCCCGTTGATTTTAGTGAGGGAGTATATTTGTGCCAGTGAAATGTCACTGAGCCCTAGTCAAATCATGCGGTAGTTAGTTCACTGAATATCGAGCAGATCACCGATGCTCGTCAAGGTAAAGAAAAACCAGCGCGCATCAGTTAATCTTATCCTACGGACTAGCGATTGAGACGATGAACTCTCTCTCTCCCTATTCACTCTTAATAATACATTTCCGTGATAATATCCATTGTTATACGGTCTTCAAAGTGTTCATTACACTTTTATTCGTCGAAGTGGTAATCCACGTTGGATGCTGACCGCAAGATGTAACTTCGCATTTGGAAGGCTGTAGGTTCGGTTAATTTTGAAAATTCTGCGTATTTGTCCTGTAATTTCGCTGCTGTTGCTGAAGGAAGCTGTATTAAATTTTGAGATGTGACGTGACTTTCTTTGTTTTCCATATAATTCGCAGTTCCTTCGAGCGTTAAGTGTCGTCACTTATTGTCAAATGGAAATTCGTATCTCTCCAAAATGAAAATATGCAGTATTGCCGGATATAAATCGCATATAGTGAAATGCCGGATAGGTTTTCTCATGAACCTCAGATCTATCGTCAAAGTTTCCTGCACACAGGTCTTATTTTTAGTTTATTTGGCAGCTTGAAGTGTAACTGGGGATGTTTCTCGAGCCAGCTCAGTTTTTTTGTGAATAATACTAAGAAAAGCGCCAGTTTGTGCCTGGAAGTTAAAGCCTGAGTTTGTATCTGTGGCAAAAGTCAAGTGACTATTTAGGCGCTTCTCCTCAATCGTCTCGAACTGGGTAGAGATTATTCATTTCCCATATTCTTGAGGTTCTGTTAAGGCTGAGCGCACGTTTGCGTGCAAATGGTTGAGTTGTCATCAATCTTCCAGTGGTATCAACAGATTTACCCAGATTGTCTAATCATTTGTGAACTGTTCTATGACTTCAATCTTGGTCGTTGTGGTGAGCTGCTGCTCTTTCTATGATCTAGTTGCATCCGGCAGACAGTCTCAATTAGACTTTTAACGCTCTCAATGAATCCTTCTACCAGTAGTTATTTTGATGGTTGTCCATTTTGTTTGACATTTTTCGTGCGTTATCCGGTTGGGAGACAAATTTCCATCGGATTGTTTGACCGTGGGATAATGGTAAAGGGTTTATTGTCTCTCCTGTTGAGACGGTGTGTTGTTGTGTTGTTGGTCTTTTGAATTAATGTCACGTACGTCTTCGGCGATTGAAAGATAGTGGACATAACATAAGTCTCTATATCGATTTCCTTCAGATTTGATATTATGTGGCATGAAATAATGCTCCAGATGAGCGAACCACAACTCAGAGTCACTTTGATGAAATTTTGGAAGTGTGCATTTTGTAGTCATACTAATGTATGACCATTATTGTATTATATTCAGCTCGAAGAATGATAATTACTATAGTAATAATTTATGATTAAAAACACTATATATATATATATATATATATATATATATATATATATTAATAAGGATAATCAGAAGATCTAAATTTACGACTGTGTAAAATATTTACCATTGCGATATAATCCATTGACGTTTATGTTCAACAGGGCTCACATGTTTCTTACCCCGTTGATCACTCTTCTTCAATTGATAGAAGGAACTGGATGAGCAGTGAACAGCTCTTTATGTAGGTTATCAGAAATCATTCAGTTTCCTGAAGTTTTCCGAACAACTTTGATTAAAACAGGCTTTCGATAAGAAATTTGTGAGTTGAACATGCTTTTTTATAAACTGCCAGCGAGTTGGAATCCACTTAATAGTTTGACATCACAGCATTATTGTACACACGGTACACCATTGATGCAGATAGAAATAAATTCATACAACATCTTCCATGAAGCCACAATTGAATATGCGAAAATCAGGAATGCACATTTGATTATGTGATAATGATCAAAATGAATAATGGTCATCAAAGATCATGACTATTAAGCTAGAAGATTATAAACACAGTTACTCGGATGAGGATTAAGAAAACAGAAGAAATTATCACAGTGAGTTTGAAATCGCATGAACGATAACACAAGGTTGACTGGTGTGCTGTTGATGAGATACGAATGACAGCTGTATACACATGCATCATCGTTTGGTGCACATGATAAATATATATTCATGCATATATTGCGGTACATTAGATGTGTCATTTATGTGCTGTTTTCGTTGTTATAACTATAGAAAAAATGAACTCTTAAACTCACAATTCAAAAGCTAAATGCATGAATATATGAGCAGCGAGATCTAATGATTAGTTTAACAATACAATCCACTTTGTCTATAACTAGACTGTGCCAACTCGTATTCATTATCAACATATTAAGTAATTGGAATTATGTTTTTTTTCATTTCTTCTGCATCTAATCGCCTTCCATTTCAACATGATGAACTGGAAGTGGAATTATTCAGATCAACGACCAAAATAAAACATGGCTGACTAAATTTGATCTGAACCAAAAGCACCAAACAAAACCATGTGAACCAAGATCATGGTTGATATACATTATAAACACTTGAGGTATTCTGCATTCCTGTTAGTCGTCACACTCAAACTTAACACAATTCATGTGAGTGATGAGTGACTCAGACTTGGTTAATTGCGAATGCTATTGGCTTGTTGATATGCAAGTCAAAGCAATCACACGTATTACAGAACAAAACCTATATACGATCAGCAAACATTACAATCAAGTTGGTGTTTTCCAAAGCAAAAACGCATTCACTTGGAAGCAATCGCTTGTCAATATGATAAGTACATGGCTGAACTTTCTGAAGACAACTTCAGTGTTTTCTGTTCAAACGAATAGCGTGATCCATACTTCCAGCAGAAGCTAAATATATCTCGTCGTAGAGATGTTTACCAGCAACTTTCTAAACATCGTTTCTAATAATTTCTATCACACGGTATTGAGTTCTATCATGAGACAAAATAAATGATCAAATCATCAATGTCATATATATATATATATATCGGAAATACAAATGAGTACATCTAAGTAAACGTCGTTGAAACACTTGTTATTCTACATTCAATATAGAGTATTCATTTGACAGATTTCAATTGTAATCTGCTGTTGATGAATCAAATCGTGATTTGAAGTGTTGGTATTATTGGTCAATTCAACTGATGACGATGAACTTAACACAACTCAATTGGAATTGTTTGATAAAAACGCATTGCTACCTAATCACTGCATAGTTCACTTTTCAGTTGATTGAGATTATGTCAAATTCGCTTGTTAAACATCACTTACTTAGATTGAGAACAAACTCTCTGATCTATAGTAATGTGTTATCACCCGTTACTGAAATAATTTTAATTAGGATATTAACAGTAAATATGTGTATTCGTATATGCACATCTCATTCGTAGTGTATAGTATATCAAAAACCCTAACTGTGGTTGATTACATTACAAAATAATAATGTAATACAATATTTTGATATTTGATCATAATTTCATGCAACTCATGTTCCTATTTGAAAAATATTCCATGAATTGTTTTGTATGGAATTGCTAGAGTCACTTCACGTTACGTGATTTATAGATAGTAAATGATAAACTTTTTTGTGGAACGATAAACTCATTCACGTTGTTGACACCGACATTGCTACAGCTGCACTACCGTTTGTTGAGTAGCTCGTGTCATCTTTAATTCACCAATTTTTCCTCTTATGTTACATATACATTCATGTTGGGCTCCACTGAAAATGTTGATGTATATCAAAACATCTACTGCACGAGTGTTTGCTACTTGAATTTCATTACTGTTAAGATTTACAGCTGAACCTTTACGAATGTCAACTTCACAAATTACGTGTAAGTTTCGTAAGATCAGATCAAAGCTATTTTGTCAATACTGAAATCCTTATCTGTCTGTTCTACTGCGCATGAATTCAAAACATCTGAGAACACCTCTATTATACAAAATAAGTAATTTTCAATTTCTCCAGTGTAAGCATTTTATTATTTTGACAGGTAAAATAATATGCGTACAGATCAATCGTTGAGATCAACCATTCGTGCTGGACGTGTTAATCACCTTTGAAATAAAACAAAAATCAAGTACGTTAATGAGTAGTTTCTACATTGAGTGAGTTATATAATGCCGTTTACACACATTAGATTGAAAGTAGTAAAACTGTTTATTCTATATATGTAGATAAATATTATTCGTAGGAGTTCGTGTTATTCATTCATATTTTGGATAACGTATCAGTGTTGCGAAAGTTAAGTAGTTCTTTCAGATCTAGCTGACGAATATGAAATGGAACTACATGAGCACCATAGATGTCATTAGACTTAGGTATCCAAAATTATCTCTTTCAAATACTGTATCGTTACGAAATTTTTCACTATACATCTAACAGTTAGATAAACTTATCATACAATATTATGTTACCAATTTGTAATGAACATATTGACACATGAAAATTTAGAGTACTTTGCTTTTATGGATGAAGCTTTGATAAGAATGAACACTTTTAGTTGTTTAAATCAAGCTCTTGTATTTTAATTAATGCTATGCTTTGTCCTACTTCTGACGCTTTCTATCACGTAACGTAAGATTTTGTTTGAAGTAAGATTTCATATTAAGTGCGTTGTGTAGTCAGATCCTCAAAGGACTTGTGAAATAAGTCAACGATGAACTGATCGATAATTGAAATATTGATTGTGGACTATAGCACATGATATTCAATGATGTCTCGGTATATAGTGAATTAGTGACTGCAAGACACAACCGCCCATCTAGTCAGTTACATACATTTCACAATCATAATACTACATTAGAATATTTGGTCATCCACATATATCATTTATTTATGGCTTTATTAAATATCATAATAACTTGTCACTTCGTAAGTAATGGTTTACTACATTTGTACGGTTTTGGTTTGCAAGTACGACGTCAATCTGAAATGTTACACCAGATGTAATTATTGCGACAATATGATTGTAATTTTATTCGAAATCTTACGTTTTGGTGATTAAATATCTTCCCACCCAAATGTTGCGAGAACTGAAATCATAAAATGAAACAGCATTTTCACTTTTGTGGTGTGAAATTCACACTTGATGCCATTGTGCTAGCAACGTTTGAAGAAAGATGCAGGTTCACTCACTTTATAGAACATCACATAATTTGACTGAATGCATTGATTTAATATATGTCAACAGTGTCCATTAATGTAAATGGTGACTGTACGGTTGAGTCAAACGCGAAACTCGTTTCACTTGATTTCTTACACTTCAATGTTGAAAGGAATTTTGCGACAAGAACTTAATATATCTGACTTTGAACAGTCAAGTTCCATTCAATGGAGAAATGAGATGATGTAACTGAAAAGCGATTCAACGATTATTATACTAAGAATAAGTGCTTTTCATTGTTTGTGTTTTTGTGTATTCATTTGATTAACCACAAATAACACGACGTGTAAAGTATGGATTTTCCCACTAGCCAACATTGTGCACACTGATACACTGATCAATTGTTGAATGAACGATTGAAATAAGCGATCATAGAAAATTTCAAACCTAATTAGAAAAAGGTGTGAAGTGAGCTGTTAGTAAAGTTGTTTAGATCGATAGTGAACAACATCGATTTTAGAATTAATCAATGAACATCATAATCCAGGGACAATTCGTGATAAATTACACTACATTTTGATGAAAATGAAGATCTAATGATCTATTACATAACATAACAGCTCATTCTCAACAAAATGTTACGAAGAACAACATGAGTTGTACATCAATTCACATCTCATCTACACACAATTGAAATGCATGGACATAATGTACTTACACAAATATTTACTGAATTCGTAATAAAGACGATAAAATTTTACGAATTTTTCTTCAACCGTCAGAAATTCTTAAATAGAATAAATAATATTATGACAAGACATTGATTTGCTTCATTAATAGAGAAATGAAGAAGACAATCACTAATTGGAAACAAATTCGTATACAACACATTGTCTTACTTCCAAAATATTGTGATAGCAGGTTGACGTAACACGCTGAAGGGATGTGGTCAACTGCCTTCTCTGTTTAATTGAGAAAAGTAAAACCTTAAAATACATGATCAACGATATCATAAATCATGCGAAATTAATGTTTGTTGTGTCAGTTACGAGAATCACATGTCATGTTGTGTTCACGTGTTTGTACACGAAGATACTGGAAGTATGTTTGTGCACTGATAGTTCAAAAGAAGCGGGTAGTTCAATAATGGACACTGTATTTCAATTAGGAAACAAAATGTATGGAACAATATTCTTCCTCTTAACTTATAATTACATGGATATAAGTTCATTATTATCACCGTGATGGCTTGCTGCCTGAAGTCATCTTTGTTAATATTGTTTATGCTGTCATTAAGTTATAAGTGCATGTATTTTTAACTCAGTTCACTATCATTTATACATCTCACAGTTTACTATGTATCGTTCACCTTCTCATATATTGAACTCCGCCGGTTTATTCTCAGAACGTATCTCAAATTCATATGTTTCCATAATCATAACAATGGAAGAGCCATTTGAAATTGTCCGCGTAAGGTAAAACGATAAACGTGCAAAATGACGTCACTGAGACAGGTTGGAAATCCACAATGCTTAATACTTTAGACAGCATCGGTAAATTATGCTCTCCATCGGATTTCTACTATCACTGACACACAAACGAATAAACGTCCTCCATAAGCATTAGTAAACTGCAAAATGTCCATGAACACAAGTGTAAGAGAACATTTTGAAAATTATATGTCTCACTCTGATGATACTTCTTTTGTTCCTCAAAACAGTTGATCATTTCAGTGAAGTTATAGTTAGCAACAAGGGCTGGTAAAGTAGATAAATTTGAAACAATCATTGAATTACTAAAAAGACCGTTTTGTTTAAAAGTATAATCAACTGTTTTAAGGTATCTCATGTGTATCTTATGTGTAAGCTGAATTGATCACAGGTTATTGATGTAGAGTAAACTACGTCGGAAACTTACGACTTTTAAATTTGTTGACATGAATGGTTTTAATTGCATCTGAAAGCGTATAATTCAAAAATGTGATGTTGTATGATCGTATAAATGATATTTTGAAGTTCACAATAAAAACTTGTTCAGAGCGATTAATTCACCGATCTCATTTATGAGTTGACCCGGTTGGTCAGAGGAAATCAAATAAAAATGTACAGTCAAAAACATTACGGACATCAAGTTAAACACAATGGATGATAAGGATGATGGTGACAATGAATCAAAAGCAAGAACGTTTTCAGCCATTAACCCACCACTGAAGGTTATTTCTCCTTGTGCACTTTCAAGAAATATGCGTCGGCATGCGATCACTAAATTTAATAATTTCATCTTTTCAGAATTATTATTCGATAACTTACTTTCAGCAGACTTCACACCGTGATCTTTCAAAGCCTCAATGATTTCCTCTACAAATTAACGCATTTGAAAAACAACAGATATATATCACAGTGAAGGATTATGGTAGGATTGTTAGGTTTCATTGTGCTTGTTCTTTCCAACGAACATTATTCTCTGCGTCATCATTACATTCCCTATTCACAATTGCTTTAACCTACGCTTCTATTGCTTAAATCTTTCATTAAATTTTTTCAAATCTCACGTGTTTATTTCGCATTGTACGTGATTACAGAGTGGAGACTGACTCACAGAAGCAGGAGTGCATTCTTATCAACTGTAGTCAGGGAACAGTGATTTCAAGAATACTTTCAAATGCAATGTTATCAACTCAAGGTGATCCAATACAGTCCCTTGCACAGGCCATTCATTCTAATCACTGTGATCGATAATCGTCCGAACCGATGTTACGAGACGAAGAGTGACAAAGTTCAAGACTTAAGAACTATCTTTCGAATTATTACAAATGTCGATATTTTTTATGTAAATCTCGAGTATAATTAGTCGTTACATTCCAGCATTGTATTTGACGAACAAATTTTCATGATACATACCCCATATCTGATACGTTCTAGAATTGGGAACTCTGTGATTTCTGTGCAAATACATATCACAGTCGTAAATATTATTCGACTACATATGATCAATTATGATGATGATTAAACAACACTCAAATTCAGTAAACGTGTGATATTTAAATAATTGACGTACCAATTTCGGTTTCAATCGCGTGTCTCATAGTTTGTATTTTATTGTCAATCAATCCCAACGTCTCTTTTTGAAAATGAACTGGAGAAATATTTGTGTTCGTAGAAAAGATAATCTCAATCTATTACTGAAAAATCAATATGGGGATAAATCTACATGATGGATCACCGTTGTATGCGATTATCCAAAATTTGAATTTTGTATATGCAAGCGCACTTTTTATAACTTAAAGCGTGTAATGTGTCGAGTAACATAGCTGCGTAAATTTATGTGACAATTACTCGCTTTCCAATAAATGATATACAGTTTTTACACAGGACTATCGTTCTCTCTAGGAATGTAACCCACAATGTCTGAAAGTACTGGGTCAGTATCCCTAATACTCTGTGATTTATAATCTTCAGTACACAAGGAAAACAACAGAACATGATTTCGGTTACTTAACAGTATTAATTTGTGAATGACTAAAGAAGATATAAAAATATTAACTTACTTTCATGACTTTTTATGATTTCTTCAACTTTATCCATATCAATTTGTGAAGATTTCGCTTCTATATAACGCAAGAATTCAAAATGTTAACTTCTCATTCACGCAACAAATAAATCACGACCATAAAAATGTATCCTGAGGAAGATGGTGAACTTGATGTGTATCTCATTGTATCAGCGTATTAAAGTGTAACTGACTCTTCATACTGGTACGATAAAATGTGACTGACGTAATAATAAACACGAGCATCGAACTGTTAATACTCATGTCGATGAATGAATAGAGATAGACATACAAAGACACAATAAAGTAAGTGTCGTATATGATTGATTTTATAGTGAATTGTATTGATGGTAAGATACAAGAACCCTATTCGAAGATCAGCATAAATGTTCGCGTGATCATAATAGCTTACACAAACATGACATCTCATGGTTCAAGTATGTTTTTTATTTTGCACTTTCATGGAAGATTGAAAAGAAATTCACTTTGAAATTAAAAAAAATTGACTTCGTGATTACTAGTGATTTGTTAGCGAAATCTAAATGAAAACCGATAACTAAAGAGTATCAGTCTTACAATCACATCATCAAAGTCAAGTATGAATGTTTAACGTTATGGTCTGTTGTACTGAACAAATCACAGATTTGATACGTAAACCACAAAGTGATCAGTACACTGGAGCACTGCTCTTTCTATAGTACTTCTTTATACATACATAATTGATTAGCAAACACTACCCGTCTAGTCTTATGGTGTCATTCCGTGTGGCTTAATATTAATTGTCATTGATTTCTAGATAGAACAATTTTGAGTACGGTGAGCCGTTGGCATTATCACGACGATATTGCTGAGTTTGGTCTCAAAAATACTTGACAAATCATTCTTTTCATGATCAGTGATTCGATCTATTCAATTCCTGATGTTCGATACAGTGATCTTGATTGTTATAAATCCACGACAATCCACATCATTATTTCATTATAACAAGATAATGTGACTGAACGAGCATAAATGAACGTCGAAAAACGAAGAATGAAGATTGCCATGAGTATGATGTCATTTCAAAAATAATCATGGGATTTATATTCGCTCTTGACATTCACACATTGAGGCTGTTCTCCATCGACTGATTTCTATGGTTTTATATTTAGTGTGTCGCGTGATCGAATGATACGTTTTTCATTGTGATGCAACTAATCAATGGCATCCCTTCAGATTTGATCAGTTTCTTATCGTGAATTCATTACTGAATGAAGTGATTAAAATGATTTCGTGTTTTTTGCAACTTGGCTCATATTTTGTCAATACTGACACATATAATCACTAACTCACTGACTACATGGTACAAGGTTATTGTATAGATTAGTTTCAACCACTTAACAACATGAATGGAACTAATTTCACAAAACAGTTGTGTTCTTGTTAGCAGATACTTATGAGGTGTAAATTCTCAAAATAACTCAAGACTTTGCTAATTTACAGATATGTTCAGCTTATTCATAAATCAACATGTTTAAGCACTCATCACAATGTTTTCAATGACAGGAAGCATGAAATTCATGAGTGATGAGTAATTAGAGGTGATATTATTGCTTCATAGCCGGGTTTGTAACAGATTACTTCTGCTCTTGTTAGTCGAAATGAGCTGTCATACATTGAAATATGAAATAAATCAAATGACAAGGATTCAAATGTTTATCTTTGTGATTCTGTTTCTTCTTTGATAATACTGAAACAGAACTGCAATCCAAATAGCTTGTTAGTCGAGATAGATTACAAAAAATCTGAGTGATCATAGCAATCAATACGCTTTGTTAACTGTCACTAGTCATGTATAGTTGTAGTCAATATTGGTGAAATAATATATTCTATGAATACTCAAACATACCTTTTTTTATGATTATACACAGCAACAGAATAATGATCTTACAGTTGTATGCCATAGAGTGAAGTACGACTCTGATATCTCTCTTAATAAAACGAAGCTGCTAATGTCATTTTATATAGTGAATATAGAACAAGAAAAGCATTCACTAATCACATTCTGATAAATACAGTAAACTTTTTGAATAGCGGTGTATAACATTGTTCTCTAAACTAGATAACATATCAGATATTCCATCTTCATAATCATTCATCATATAGAAACAACCCACATTAATCAAGATCGAAAGTATTTCGTTGACCGTATTTTATGCTTTTGGCTTATTTTTTTGTTATTTAATGATTGATTACTAACAAAAAAGACAAAACCAGACAGATTCTATCTTGGATGCGCTAACCCTGTCTGATCAACACTGATGTACTCATAATAGTGTACAAAAGTTTATAAAAAGCTAATTAGACTGAAGTAAATATTTCTTGTTAATTAACTGTTCGTAAGAAGTGAATAGAACTTTGATACCATCAAGATGATGGTGAGTCACGTTGATAAACTAATTATCAATTAGTATCAAGATTTTGAAAATCATATTCATAACTGAAGTGAATTTTCATAATCATCCAAATAACACAACTAGTTACAAAGGAAATACCAAAGGAATAGAAATCGCTTGTCAATGATATTGATGATGTTTTTGTTACCAATGATAAAATGGATTCAGTAGAATTCGTACAACAATATATAGACAATAAAGTTGAAGGCATCAATGTCAAGGATAAACTTGCCAGTTTGAAATAAACTGAACAATGGATGTAAAGTGGATAAACGAATTCGAGTATTTGTTTACTCGGACGTAGTGGCTTACAACAAGTCACGAAACGTCTAATAAACAGTCTTCTACTCAATGAGACAACAGGATTATCAAACAGGTTACACATGAATAAAATGAGAATCTACTTAGCTTTCGAAATAGAATGTTGCTCTATCATCCGGATCTATCACCTCAAGTTACAATGGTATCGAGAAACAAGTAATTGAAAACCATGACAGTATTCAGTAAAATGTAAGTTTGATTATTTTATCCATATTGCCACAACTGATGTTCTTAACTTTAATACATCCGTTTAGGACGTTAAAGAAACCAACAGTACAGGAAAAGTTGAGTAGGGCAGTGAATCTTTCTGTTCTCTATTTTTAAGTCAATAATAATAATAATTTCCACTGTACCACAACAACCAGCTCGATCACCAACCCCTTAAAAACAGAAGTATATGATTTACTGAAAAGTGAAAGTAAACATTACGCGAAAAGAACTGTTGTAAAAGTACACATGGGAACTACTCATCAAAACGTCCTTTCACCATAAAGTCTGCAGAAACGTCAGGTGAATTCATTGTTTATGTTTTAAAATTATTTTTATATTTGATAGTGTAGTATTCCCAATTACACTCCGAATATTGTATACAAACCGGGGAACTGTGAATCTGCATCATTCGCTTCCAATATGGCTTCGTGCTTCGAGAAACATCCTAAATATTTTTCTTGGAGGCACGTTCAGTTTGCGCAACAACTCGTTTTCTTCTCGAATTAAACCTCCGCACACGTTACAGAAAGTGTAGAAAAAAACCATTTTACCTCAATATCTTCAATTTCTGTCACGTATAAATCAGAAAGTGCTGATGAGTGAACATTGATTGCTGCCATTTTCATTCTCTCTTCTCTTTATTATAATTTACTCAAACTTTATTTCGCAGATATTCCACTCTTCTCATCATCTAAATCAATTCACTTGATAGTTCGATGTTTATTTATCAGTGTTACACTCAATGTTAAATTACAATAACACCCAGTGAAATTCAAAAAACATTGTCTCGCATTTAGTTAACAATACGCGATGAAGTTTCATCATCAACCTTTATACTTTCGTGTGTTCGGACCCTACTTTCAATATTCCCGTCATTGAATAATACTTTACACTTTCTCAGTTGCCCGACTGAGTGATTATGTACAACACAAAACAAAATTATAGTGTTTTGTTGTTAAGGTGTCAATGAAACCGTATGTGTTATATCCGAGCGAACATTAAATGACGAGTAACTTCTGAGACATTAACTGATTAATGTTATCTATATATTCTTACGATATAGCTATTCAGTAGTTAGATTATGTATATCTATATTTCCTTTGTTATAAGCTTCATTTTGACCTATAATTTATTATTGTACAACTTGCTGTTCTTAAGCTACCCTTCAGTCTATTAACCACTGCCTCCCACGTTCACAGTCACTTTTTGGCTTATCTGTGTACACATGTTATTTTCTATTTAATGGTACGTTGTTGTCTGTCTGGTTGATATGTAAACCGAGTATGTTTGAAATAAATGAATTGATTTGATTCGATCTGATTCATATTACAGAAGCTGGTGTTGTGTTCTGGACTCAAGCGGACGGGCAAGAAGGACATAGGACCTAGTAAAGATGCTAGACTGCTCAAATCGGTTGAATGTCATTGGTTTTGTCATAGTGCGAAGATTTGTATAAGTCGTGTTCTGATTGGTAGGTAGGTCACGTGATCGAAAGCCGGACATAAAATCATAACAATATGATAAATCATCAATCAGTGCAAAGGAGAGCAAGATATTTGGCAGAGAATATCAGGAGATATTCCTACACGAATTACCTAATTGCTAACTCAACGATCACAAACATACAAACATACAAAGCTTTCCGTCGGTTAAATCGTACGTTGCACAATACAGAAGTGTCTTTCTGTGAATTTTGAAAGACGCGAATTGTATGGATTACAATAAACATAACCTAAGACATATTGATTCCAAATATTTTGAGTTCAATCGCATGATTAGTCTCACTCACATACTACCAACGAAAATGAGGGTTTGCTTTAGTCAGAGGGATGTTTAATAACAGAAGAAATATGATCAAAACTGAAATGAAATGAACTAGTCAAAGTATCTCAAACAACCAATTGATCTCATTTCATTCAACTTCACTTGGTTGAAGGCTTCTTCAAGCGCACGTGTTCACCTCATTCAATTTGGTGCTAAAATTGAATAATGTAGTGGATTGCTTTTCCTATACACATGAATCAAATACTAATGTTCTACTTCTCTGCACATCTGAAAACTTAAAATTTCCTACTGCATATTTATCTGTTTCGTTATAAACTTCCTATCTGTAAGCGCATTATACTATAGAAGCATTGGAATCAGTTGAACTGCAAATACTTTAACTCATTCGTGAGTGTCAGTATTCACATTCTCTCAATCCGCACAATGGAACATTCGTCTTGCTTTCGAAAATCATGGACGACTTTAACAGTTACAAATGCGAGCTAGCGTCTGCAAATAAGTCATCTAGCGTGAGCACCAACGAGGTTTCAGTAGAACGAAATCGACTTCATCTTTCTACCACATGGAACAATTCAAAGATTTCTCTACATATTGATCTATCTAACCATCTATTCACTTGTCAATCTAATTATATCTGTCAGATCATCTACCAGAAATAAGCGTATGGTAACACTAATCGAACAAACCAAAATGAAATAATATGATACAACGACTGATATTAGTCTTGTTTGATGTAAACATAATCGTGTAGATGAATTATCATTTTCTGTTTTAAAAGACAGAGCAATAATTCAATTAATTTGCAAAAAGCCACCTTATGTTGAGCGGCAACATGAGTGCAAACCTGAGAAGAACTCTCGATTACTTTGGTTTGTTTCAACCGAAATCACACAGATCTGAACACAGGAACTTCAGTTTTACACATTTTAATACAAATTGTATGAGCAGTATTAAAATGATCTACATTTTTAAATATATTCTGATTCAGTCAGTCAGTCAGTCAGCTGCAACGTAGGACCAGGCACGTATATGCATCGGTCCAAGTTGCCATACCGCATGAGCACAACAAGATGAACACCGGATTCATAGAAGTAGTTAATTCAGTGGTGCCAATGTATAGAAGAAAGAGTGTGTATAAGGATATAGTACAGGAAGATAGAATTAGTTCGTAAAAAGAAAGATTTGAAGTGATTTTAATCTCTTAGTTTAAAGGAAGACAGAGAGTGAATACACCGACGCCATTGTGATCGATTCAGAGCTGTTATATCTAGAAATGGTTGATTTACTTGATATAACGCGTACAACTGAACACACGAACGCCTAAACCCTTCCAAGTCGCAAAGAGAAGACAGAAGACTAGTGAAAGGAATGTTATTCCAAACAGTGCCAATTATGGGTACAAATTGTCAGGTATTTATAGTTTTAGTAAGGATAAAAATCATCATTATAGTCCTCCAATCCGCAAACAGGGGTTTATTAGCCTTGTCCAATCGGGAAGCTACACGTAGGGATTCAAGAATATCCTTCCTAACGGTGACTAGATGGAATATCTTCGGCTCCTTCTGAGCCTCTTATAGCTTCCTCGAGTTCACCCGTGGTCCGTCGTCACACCTCCCTCCTTTAAAGTCCGTTGTGTAAGACTTCTTTCTCGGATCCACCTGGAACTTTGTGGTCGCATTCTTCTTACGGTCCATCACTCTTGAGGGTTGTACAACTTTTCCATTGCGTCGTTTGCCTCCTCTATGTTTGCGCTCATGATGTCTTTTCTGAGGTGAATCCACGAGCAATCGAAATGGGAGCCGGCTTCCTGGGACCACTGTACTGCTGTCTCTTTGCATTTGATTTATGTGTCTTATGCATTTTCCGACACCCTTCCGGAGTAAGTACAGTACATTTCCGATTCGACGTTCTATGACACCTGGTTCCCATTTCTTATTACCTTGATAGGCTTTGACAAGTACCCTTTCACCCATCTGGAAGCTACGAGTGATCGTACGATACTCATTCATCGGTTTTATTGTCTTTCTAGGTGGCAACATACTGTTGAAGACTGTGCGAATTTTTCTTCCGAACATACACTCGGCTGGTGACTTTCCTTCTGGTACTGCCGGATCGGGGGTAACTCTGTAAGACATTAGGAGCTTACTGATCACTTGTTCTATGATACCCTCACCTCTCCCCTTTACCGGAGCTCTTTTTATCGTATCCACGAATCTTTCTGCTTGGCCATTCGATTGAGGATGGTACGGAGGAGATTGTAGATGCGATATGCCATTTTCACTGCAACAGCGTTTGAAAGCTGATGACATAAACTGAGTGCCGTTATCGGTCACCAAAATCTCTGGAACCTCAAAAGAAGCAAACAATCCTGACAATCTTCTTATTTTACTGTCTGATGTCGTTTTCGGCATATCATATACTTCTGGCCATTTTGTAAAAGCGTCGACAACAACTAAGTAATTTCTGCCTTGTATTGGTCCGGCAAAATCGGCGTGTATTCTTTGCCAAGGCCCGTCCGGTTTTGGCCATGGTTGTGGTTCAGCTTTTGTTGGATTCTTCGCAGCCTCTTGACAGGACCAACAACTGCGACATTTTTGTTCTATATCACGGTCCATTGTCGGCCAGTATGCATAGCTGCGAGCTAGTGATTTCATTTTACTTATCCCCAGGTGCCCGCTGTGAAACTGCTTAATGGCTTGGTGCCGAAGACTTCTAGGGATAACGATACGGTGGCCAAACATGATGCACGAGTCGACAACTGTTAACGAATCTCGTCGACGAAAATATTGTAAGAGCTCGTCATGTAGTCTAGATGAAGGCCACTTGTTGAGTATGCAGCGCTGAACAATTTTCAATGTATTATCCTTCTTGCTAGCTTCTTTAATGGCTTCGAATGTTACCGGGAGTCCGGAAACTGCGTCTGTTATTACTTTGTGAACTTTAGCCTCGACTTCTATGGCAGCTACAAGCACGTCCTCTTCTTGTTTTGCATGCGAATCAATCAACCTTGAGAGGGCATCTGCCTGTCCGAAGTCGGTTGTTGGTTGATACTTTATCTTGAAATCATAACCCAGTAGCGTAGTTGCCCATCTCTGTAAACGGTTTGCTGTATATACCGGGATACTTTTTTTAGATCCGACAACTGTCAGTAGCGGTTTATGGTCTGTCAGTAAGGCGAACTCTCTGCCAAACAGCATCTTGTGGAACTTTTTTACAGCGAATATGATGGAGAGAGCTTCTTTCTCAATCTGACTGTAGTTTCTTTCAGTCATAGTCAGCGATCTTGCTGCGTAAGCGATTGCCTTCTCAGACCCGTCAGGATAGGTATGTGAAATTACAGCTCCGATTCCATAATTTGACGCATCTGCCGCGACTATAATTGGAAGATCTGGGTCATAATGTGTAAGTAGAAGGTCTGATGATAGGAGCTGCTTTAGTTTTAGGAATGCTTCTTGACATTCGGTTGATTAGAACCATTTGGTATCCTTTTTCAGTAAGCAATTAAGTGAAGCACGAAGACGATGCAGATCTGGAAGAAAGACGCCATAATGACTAACCATTCCCAAGAAAGAACGTAAAGTTGATACATCCGTTGGTGGGGGCATGGACTTGATGGCTTCAACGTTTTCAGGATCAGGTTTTCTCCCGTTTTTATTGATTCTGAATACCAAATAACGGACTTGCTCCATGTAAAAGTCACATTTTTCAGCACGCAACCTGAACCCATAATCTGCTATGCGTCTAAGCACCCTGTCCACCTTACTCTCTGAGTAGGCATAGTCTGTGCCCATGATCAATAAGTCATCAAGATAGGCCGCAGTACCAGGAATATCTTGCAACATAGTATCCATAACTTGTTGGAAGATTGAAGGGGCGGTTTTTACTCCAAAAGGAAGTCTGTTATATTGGAACAAACCTTTATGAGTTTTTATTGTCAGGTAATGCCTACATTCTTCCGCTACTGGAATCGTAAGATAAGCTTCTGACAGATCTAATTTTGCAAAATATTTACCCCCATTCAGTTTCGTAAATAAATCTTCTGGTACCGGCAAAGGGTATTGATGGACTTCAAGCGCTTCGTTTAATCCAGTCGAATAATCTGCGCATAGCCGGATACTTCCATTTGGCTTTTTGACAATCACTATTGGTGCTGCCCAATCGGAAAAGTTCACTGCTTCTATTATTCCACTACTTTGCAGACGCTCTAGTACTTGCTAAACAATAGGTAACGCTGCATAAGGTACAGGACGTTTTGGTCTGAAGACTGGGGTAACTCCCGGTTTAAGGATCAGTACTGCTTTTGCCCATTTGCACTCCCCCAATTCTTCTGTAAACACTTGACTATGTCTTTCTAACACAACATTCTTCAGATCCTTCTCAACTGGTTTACTGATTCTTACGGCGCTGCATATGTGGTTAATGGAGTTATTTGTTAATTATAGTGTTTCTAATAGGTCTAGACCCAGCAAATCTAGTCCTGGGTTCTCTGTGAGATATAGTGTTGCCTTTGTCTTCGCGTTTCCTTTTGAAACTGTGCAACAAACATCTCCAACAACGTTCAATTTTCCTCCAGAAGCGCTATGAGCTAACTGGGTTGTCGGTAGCACCTGTGGTTTTCCGATAAGTTTCCAGGTTCTTCGACTGATAAGTGTGATGTCGGAAGCAGTATCGAGCTGCAGGCGGGCACGTTTTTCATTTATATCTACGTTCACATATTTTCGTCGGCGGCAAATTCGTGCTCGATTATGTGATACCAATACTTTGTTAGTTAGTGCATTATGTCTGTATTTCTTGAGCTAGGGCTTCGAAGAATGTCGTTTATGGGTTATTTTTCTTCATCTGTTTTCTTTATGGCCTTTTCGGTGACATTTACTGCAATAATGTTCACTATATGGCAGAACCTTTTATAGTGCCGACCTCCACACGACCGACATGGAGATGAGGGCTGATTATCTGTGTGTGATGATTTTCTTGAGCCGGTATCTATCTTTCCACTTACAACATGAACGTATGGCAACTGGCCATTATTTTCGACCATGGAAGTGTCGTGTTTAAAGTTTACCAATATCCGGCACTCTGTGGTTACTTCTTCTAGTGTTATGTTTGGACATTGTTCAATTTTACTCAAAATTCTGGTTCTAATTTCGGCATCCTCAGGAGATTGAAGGCTGCACACGAACACTAGATACTTAAACTGATCTTCTGTCAGTGCTGATAGTTTGAAGCGCTCACATTCACAGTTTACTAACCCCGGATGCTTCACCCAGTCATCATCACCTGCTTTTGTTATCTTAAGACATTGATAACGAATATTAAACAAAGATGACTGTTCAGCGAATATTTGCGACAAAGTTTCGATCGCTGCATCAAAAGAAAAATCTTTTGGATTCTTTGGAAGGATAAAGTTACTGTAACGTTCATGTTCAACAGTTCCAAGTTTTCGTAAGAGTATTCTGACCTTAGCGGCGTCACCAAGTTTTTTGAGGTCGACCTTGAACAAATCTTCATATTTGTTGAACCAGGTTTCAAAAGTAATACCAGCTGAAGCATCGAAGTTAGATTCATGGATAGAATCGATGATGTGGTCAACATGAGATTTGAAGGGATCATCTGCAACTTCTTTTTGATTCAGGTTCATTTTCTGGGTTAGTGTTCACAATTGATTGATCACTGGGTGGTGACCAATGTCATGCTTGTCTAGTCCTTATTATTAGTGCAGATCGAATGCTGTCGACCATGTTGCAATGTGGCCACCAGTCTAGGTGACTCGACACTGCGGGCACTATTGTGAGATTAGATGGTGATTGGAGGTAGTCGACAGGAAACCCTGGACCCGGGTTTCGTGCTACTTGGCACTCGTCAGCAAGGTGTACCTGTAATCTTTGAGGGAACTGGTGCAACATGGTCGATAGCATTCGATCTGCACTAATAATAAGGACTAGACAAGCATGACATTGGTCAACACCCAGTGATCAATCAATTGTGATTACATCTCAGTCCTACAGGAGGTCGGTCGCGGCCCGGATAGCTCAGTGGTAACATCTCTGACTGTGAAGCTGGGTGACACGGGATCGAATCCGCCATGGAGCACCAGTTCCCTCAAAGATTACAGGTACACCTTGCTGACGAGTGCCAAGTAGCACGAAACCCGGGTCCAGGGTTTCCTGCCGACTACCTCCAATCACCATCTAATCTGGGTTATTGTTTCTATCATGCGCATCTGGAACTGTTCGAAACGTTTCTCTTGACGTTCCAATAAGGCTTCAAGTTGTTCGAAGGTAAATGACATCTTGATATGATAACCTCGTCGCCAGTTGTTATATCTAGAAATGGTTGATTTACTTGATATAACGCGTACAACTGAACACACGAACGCCTAAACCCTTCCAAGTCGCAAAGAGAAGACAGAAGACTAGTGAAAGGAATGTTATTCCAAACAGTGCCAATTATGGGTACAAATTGTCAGGTATTTATAGTTTTAGTAAGAACCAACTGTTCAACATGCATTATGATGAAGTCAACAGGTAATTTCGAAAGACGCAAGTCAGTCAGTCAGTCAGCTGCAACGTAGGACCAGGCACGTATATGCATCGGTCCAAGTTGCCATACCGCATGAGCACAACAAGATGAACACCGGATTCATAGAAGTAGTTAATCCAGTGGTGGCAATATATAGAAGAAAGAGTGTGTATAAGGATATAGTACAGGAAGATAGAATTAGTTCGTAAAAAGAAAGATTTGAAGTGATTTTAATCTCTTAGTTTAAAGGAAGACAGAGAGTGAATACACCGACGCCATTGTGATCGATTCTGAGCCATATCACCAAGAGTCTCCAACCATTGGTTACGAAAGTCACGCGGACCCCAACCAGGTAGTCTGCATCTACCAACATGGCTCAGACCAGAAGTTAGTTACTTCAAGCACTGATGCCACGTTTTGGTTTGGCCGCCCCTAACTTTCTTCCAGTCATCCCTAACACCGGTGACTGATTGCATTTACTCATATCGCTTCTAAGATTGTCAAGATCCAATTTAAACAGATTCTCTCGTGCATCAAAGAATCTTTTTCCAGCTGGTTACATAAAACAGAAAATTTAGTAGTGAGATGAATAGTTTATGACACCATTCAAGTGTCACGGTGGTAGAAACGTTTGTGTCGAAGCGTAAATTTTAATCAATTATACCAAATCAATTTAGGTGTGATACGATTAAGGGATGTTTAACACTATTATCTTTATTCAGTGTTCCACGAGATATATTAGGTTTTCAGGATAGACAGAAGGAATACATTCATCCATGTTGGTTCTGTGCTAGTTGGCATCATTCAGTCTGTACAGTGAGGTTCTGGTGTGTTTTGTGTGAATCCAACAGGGCAATATTGTTTCGCAGATGAAGGCGTTTACAACAATCAATCGAAGCAGTGATTTGGACTGAAATACATAAATGTCTATTACTCATAGTCAAAATTATCACAAGCATTGTGACGATTATTGAACGGACTAGTCTGTGTAATCACAAAGCAGTATTTCCCAAAGAACATCAATTTGTGATGATTTTGGTCCAAATGTGCTTAGTTGGAATTCTGTTTTGGAACTTTCAGTTTTTCTCTTCCTCACGCCTTTTGTTGTTCACTGATACAAACTCATTTCTCCTCCACAATTTGCCCATTCACACAATACATTGAAAATAATCTGAACCTATCACAAGAAATCCCTTTGACAATAATGTCAACACTGAACGACAATTAATTTTGAAATAGCTGTTGAATTCATCCATCAATCGTACGTTTTCCAGAAATTTGAGCAAATGTTCATGCAGTATATCACTGAAGGGTCGGGCATGTGGTTAGCGACCCCATCCCGTAAAAAACTAATTCTCTTAAATAAACGCTAAACAGAAAATATTATTTAAACCATTTGAACTGTGCACTGATAGTCAGAAGGTTTTCGCTCAAAAGAATTATGACTCTACATGTTAAAAGCCGAGTTCCTTCGGAAGTCACGAGGCCGATGCACCTTCTGACAACCAGAGCAACCATTTATTTAGGCACATGGAGTGCTCGTACAATATGGGTTACTGGTACAGTTTTCCAAATTGCCGAAGAAATCAGCAGATACAAACTAGCGGTGCGTAGGATCCTTAAAACTCATTAGACTCAAGTTGGACAACAGAGACTTACTTCAGGGGATCTGCTCTTATACTCCGGGCATGAACAAGAAAATGCCCCGCATACACAAGGAGTACCATTGATGCTGTCCAAGCAAGCACAAAATGCACTTATAGGATGGGAATCTCATGGACCAAGGATCATCAAACCCTCCTTCAAAAAAAAAGAAAACGGGCATTACAATGAACGTCATCCAATGCTACGCGCCTACCGACGAATTCAATGAAGACGTTAAAGATCAATTCTACTATAGGCTGCAGAAGTGACCAACAAAAGGCCTGACCATTCTGATCGGAGATTTAAATAGGAAGGTTAGAAATTGACAACACTGGATATGAAGAGATCATGGGATGACATGGAATAGGTTAAAGGAACAAAATGGTGAATGATTTCTAAATCCATGTGCCTTCAATAAACTGGTCATAGGCGGGACTATATTCCCACATAAACGCATACACAAAACCACATGGACATCACCGCATCACACCACACAGAACCAAATTCACCATATCTGCATCATCAAAAAGTTCAGGAGGACGATGGAGGACGTGAGAACTAAGAGGGGATCTGATATAGCATCAGATCATCACTTGCTGGTCGACAAGATGAAATTGAATTTCAAGAAGCACTCGACAACAGCACGGATAACATCACAAAAGTTTAATACGACTCCACTTCGGGATTATGACAAACTCAACAAATTCAAGATAACCCTCAGCAATAAGTTCCAGGCCTTTCATGATCTACTCAATAGAGAAAAAAATTCTATGGAAAACAAGCGGAAGGGGATCAAAGGAGCAAACACTCCAACATGTCATGAGGTTCTAGGCCAAAAGAAGCACCATCTCAATGATTGGATCCTGGTCGATACACTGGATAAGATTCAACAAAGAAGGAACAAGAAAACAGTTATCCATATCAGCCGAAAAAGAGCAGAAAAAGCCAAGACACAGGCTGAATACACAGAAGTAAACAAGCAAGAGAAGAATAGCATTAGAACCGACGAGCGGAAATATGTGGAAAATTTAGCAGTGACGGCGGAAAAGGCTGCAAGAGAATGAAACATGAGACAACTGTATGACACAACAAAGAAACTCTCTGGTAATCACCGTAAACCTGAACGATCAGTGAAAAGCAAGGAAGGCAAGATAATCACCAACATTGAAGAACAACGAAACAGGTGGGTAGAACACTTCGAGGAACTCTTGAATCGACCAGCCCCACTGAACCCACCCAACATCGAAGCAGCACTCACGGACCTCCCAATCGATGCTGGCCCACCAACATTTGAAAAGAGATGAGCATAGCTATCAGACAAATCAAGTGTGGCAAAACAGCAGGACCAGACAGCATTCCAGCAGAGGCATTGAAAGCAGACGTGACGGTAACTGCATAGATAGTCCACATACTCTTCAGAAAGATTTGGGATGAGGAACGGGTGTCAAAAGACTGGAAAGAAGGACTTCTAGTCAAAATACCAAAGAAAGGCGATCTCAACAACTGTGACAACTACAGGGGAATCACTCTTCTCTCAATACCAGGAAAAGTCTTCAACAGAGTATTGTTAAACAGGATGAAGGACTCCGTAGACACTTAACTTCGAGACCAACAGGCAGGATTCCGTAAGGATAGATCGTGCATAGACCAAATCGCAACTCTACGGATCATTGTGGAACAATCAATTGAATGGAATTCATCACTCTATATCAACTTCATCGACTACGAAATAGCATTTGATAGCGTGGACAGAACAACCCTATGGAAGCCTCTCCAACACTACGGCGTGCCTCAGAAGATAGTCAATATCATACAGAATTGCTATGATGGATTAAACTGCAAAATCGTGCATGGAGGACAGTTGACAAAGTCGTTCGAAGTAAAGACCGGTGTCAGGCAAGGTTGTTTACTCTCACCCTAACTCTTTCTCCTGGTGATCGACTGGATCATGAAGACATCAACATCTGAAGGGAATCACGGGATACAGTGGATAGCTAGGATGCAGCTGAACGATCTAGACTTCGCAGATGATCTGGCTCTTCTATCGCATACGCAACAACAAATGCAGGAGAAGACAACCAGTGTAGCTGCAGCCTCAGAAGCAGTAGGTCTCAATATACACAAAGGGAAAAGCAAGATTCTTCGATACAACACAGCATGCACCAATCCAATCACAATTGACGGAGGAGCTTTGGAAGATGTAAAAACCTTTACATATTTGGGCAGTATCATCGATGAACACGGTGGATCTGATGCAGATGTGAAGGCACGGATCGGCAAAGTAAGAGCAGCATATTAACAATTGAAGAACATCTGGAACTCAAAACAATTGGCAACCAACACCAAAGTCAGAATTTTCAATACAAATGTGAAGACAGTTCTACTGTATGGGGCGGAAACCTTCATCCGGAAAATACAAGTGTTTATTAACAGTTGTCTACGCAAAATACTTCAGATCCGTTGGCCGGACACTAATAGCAACAACCTACTGTGGGAGAGAACAAATCAGATCCCAGTGGAGGAAGAAATCAGGAAGAAACGCTGGAAGTGGATGGGACACACATTGAGGAAAGCACTCAACTGCGTCACAAGAAAAGCCCTCACATGGAACTCTGAAGGCCGAAGGAGGAGAGGAAGACCAAAGAACACATTACGCCGAGAAATGGAGATAGATATGAGAAAAATGAACAAGAACTGGATGGAAGTAGAAAAGAAGGCCCAGGACAGAGTGGGTTGTAGAATGCTGGTCGGCATTCATTCACATCGTTTATCAATTTCTCATAACACTCTGTCTTAACTGTTCTACCGAAATACATGTACCTATTTAAAATGTGGCAAATACGGAACTGAACCGATATGTCTGAATACACAAAAATTACGGATTATTAAACTGACTACTGGATACTGATAAGTAGTGTAGAGTAATATACAAAACTAGTCTAACAAGAGGAATGTATTGGATGCGATTATTCTAACAGAAGACATATCACTTGTAAATATTTTGAATTCAATCGCATGATCAGTCTCACTCACATACTATCAAGGGAAATAAAGGTTTAAATCAGTCAGAGAGATACTTAAATATAGAAGAAATTTGATCCACATTGATTGAAATGAACATGACAAAATGTCCCACACAACCAAATGATCTGATTTCATTCAATCAGTCAGTGTGTATTTTGTGCTGTTGTAAGACTTCATTACAGTTGTTTTGATGAGTAAACTATTCAAGTTGTTTCACAGCTACACTCATTGTGCACTGATTTTAACCTATGCGAAATGATTTGCATTTCCTAATCTCACATATCAAGCCTCAATGTGTCACATCTTTTCACTTCTGAGAATCATGAAATTCCTTCTCCATAATAGATTGTTTGATGTTTAATTCTGTATGGTTTGAACATGTAAATCACATTTGAAATGGCATATCAGTGATTTCTCAGATGAATGTAGAAGTTTTGTAAATCTACATAGTTAACAGCGGAAATGTATGAGTGGATAAATGAAAGCACATGTTCTTTCCTTAATTAATGTAGCAGATTCTATTCCTTTCTGCTGCTCCAAAAATAAATCAATCTCTCAATATGTAGTTGTTTTATACCAAAGAAATATTGGAACCGTTTACCCTGAAAATGCTTTAACTCAGTATTCACATTTTCCAACTCTATGTCATGAATAACTCGTCAAGTGTTCAAATTCAGATCCTACTGAGTAGAGACCGATTCCGTATTTGTCTTGTCACTGATGATGACTGGATTCACTGAAACACGTGTGAACAGGACCATTAGTCATGGTGACTGAATACTAACTGTACACAGTTTCGATATTAGATTGCTGTGGAAAGTGAATTGGAAAATTTGTAACCAGACTTCGTGTCACTTGATACTTGTGAGTGTGATATCAACGGACTTCATCAAACACTACGATATGGCACATCCCAAGGGAAATATTTTGTTGACGATTAATCGCCACTGAAACTGAAATATTCTTCTTGACCTTTCGCAAACATAATATACATTGATAAGTACATAGGTATCGCGATTCGGTGAACTACTGTACATTGTAGTGATGCTTGTAACATGCTATCCTGCGTTTTAGAGTACACTCACGACATTAAACAATTGGATTATTATCGAATTCACATGAATATTTGTTCGCGATGAAAACAACAGATATCAATGTTAGTCAGTATATATACGAATCTATTCATTGGTACGTTTCCACAACCCTACTTCCACTACGTTCTATGTCAACATTTCGTTCCTTTGATGCAATTGTCGAGAATAGTTTGAATAAATGAATATTTAAGTGTACAAAGTTACGTTTTACGCTGTAGATAAGTGAGTTCGGTTTATATGGATTGAAGGATTTTCGGTGTTTAACTAACATCTAGGAGATATATGTGAAATCATTCACTTTCAGTGAGGTGGATATATTCTTTTATAAACTGTGAGCGTATTCGAATCCACCTACAAGTTTGTCGACACCACAACACTAATGTACATAAGGCACACCAGTGATTCGTATGTTCTATTATAAAACTACTGAAACAATTGTCATCATGTCTTCAAATGAGCATTTCAGGCACATTTATTTATGTATTGTGTATAAATAACATGATCCCTGAAATCAGAACTGTGAACATCATGGAACCTTTTCGCTTAACTCTTTCTGTACATAATAGGTGTGATCGTTCGACTGGAATATACGCCTACGATTACTGACTAACTCACTTTCGCCTATTACTCACAATGAAGCATAGACCACTGACCAGCATTCTCCAAACCACTCTATCCTGGGCCTTCCTTTCTAGTTCTAGGTCTCCATCTTCATGATCCAGTCGCTGAGCAGGAGAAGGAGAAAGGGTGAGAGTGAGCTACCTCGCCTGAAACCGCTCTTTACTTCTAACGAGTCTGTCAGCTGTCCTCCATGCACGATTTCATGGGAATTCCGTAGAATTCTTACTATTTTTTCAAGGCACATCAGTGTCGAAGAAGCCTTCACACTGTTGTCGTGTCCACGCTATCAAACGTTTTCTCACAGTCAATAAACTTGTTATAGGGTGATGAATTCCATCCAATTGACTGCTCCACAATGATCCGTAGTGTTGCGATTTGATCGATACATGATCGATTCTTACGGAATTCAGCCTGTTGATCTCAAAGTTGAGCGTCTACCGACTCCTGCATTCTGTTTAATAACACACTGTTAAAGACTTTTCCTGGTGTTGATAGAAGATTGATGCCTTTGTAGTTATTACAGTTGCTGAGATCGCCATTCTTTGGTATCTTGATCAGGTGTACTTCTTTCCAGTCTCTTAGTACTTGTTCTTCATCCCAAATCTTTATAAAATGAATGTGGAGCATCCTTGCAGTTACTGCTACATCTGCTTTCAGTGCCTCCGCCAGAATGTTGTCTGGTCCCGCTGCTTTGCTTCTCTTGATTTATTTGATGACCATGCTGACTTCTTCAATCGTTGATGAGCCAACACTGATTGGGCGGTCCTCAGGTGCTGCTTCGATGCTGTATGATCTCCCTTCATTTCTGCGGCAAGTTGGATGATTCTCACTGTCCCTCACAATGTCTGAGCATTCCATGTACCTAAATTAGTCGCTGCTCTAGTTGTCAGAAAAGGTATCAGCCTCGTGACCTCCGCAGGAACTCGGATTTATCATGAGGCGTCATATCTCTTCTTAACGAAAACCTCCGAACTCTCAGGGGATAGTATAAATGGTTCGAATTATTGCTTCTAGTCAGAGTTTTCTTAGCGAGTTGGTTTTCTACGGGATGAGGTCGCTGACGCCGTGCACTACCTTCTTCCTTTATATGGGCTTGGGACCTGCAGCAGCCCCAGAGGTTCTCCAGACGACAAGCATTCACGAAAAGTTCATTTTGACTCTTCAATCCCGTCTTTACTTCTACGTCATTGATCATTTGTCAAGAACGATCGTGATAAATTTCATGATTTTCAATATATTAACAGTAAGGTAGCACTGAACAACTTGTATTCGGTGATTATAGATTTGAAACTAGACTACAATCGGAATAATTTTCTGAGCCTGTGTTTCATGTCTTAACTGTTGAAAATATGTGGAGTGTAACATCAACTGTGCAAACGTCATCTATTGATCATCACTGTACTCAATCTATTTTCGATAAGATTTCCAC
Organism: Schistosoma spindalis; assembly: GCA_946903255.1. Lineage (NCBI taxonomy): Eukaryota > Metazoa > Platyhelminthes > Trematoda > Strigeidida > Schistosomatidae > Schistosoma > Schistosoma spindalis. Next base: position 747,808 of record OX336421.1, on the reverse strand, counting down.
AGTTCTCTGTTCATCATTACTTGGTATTTATTCAAATACGCATATAGAATATACACTGTACTGTAATTTTACAATTATGCCTCATCTGTCTATAATTCATGTAACGTAATGCGCGTATCACTTCTCATTTTCCTAACAACAAATCTTATTATACTGTTGAACAGATGCAGCTTAAATTGCTCATTAGCACAACACACACACTTGATTGGCATTTGTAAATTAGTAGATTTTGAAGAACATTCAACACGAGGTAAATAATCGTCTTAATAGAACTGTGATGAGCTGATACCTACAAAAATAAGTATCTCCATTTATTCATTTCTTAGTATAATTAATTTATGTAATAATTTCCTTAAAACAAGTGAACGAAATAATTCCGATGATAATGATCGGTTTCGTAAGATGGACTAGTTTGTTCATTAATTTGAATGTTCCGTTGGAAGAAATCAGTCAACTGGTGTCAATCCCTAAGATGATCGCACCGAATCACATACAAATCCTCCAATTAACTATAATTTCGTTAGTTTCTCTTCACGCAGTTCACATATTTTAATGTTCTCAATGAAAGGAACCACGATCCAATCATCTTATAAATTACAATGCATACCAATGTCTTTTCCATTATAAGAAATCTACATTTGATCTTAAACTATTTATTTGAAAGAGCAACACTTGGTCAACCACAAATGAACAGTTTATTTGCATTTAGTTACAGAATGTCTGAATAGTGAAGTGCAATAAAGTACAGTACAGTAGTTAGTAAGCGAATGAACAAATGAATTGCAGATTAGATTGAATGTACAATGGTTTAGTCATGTCAGATGATGAGAAGAAGAAGAAGAAGAAGAAGAAGAACGTGAGAGAGAATATGGTTTGAAAGAGTTACCGACGTACATAGATGATTTAACTAAATTGGAGCAGACTAAATATGTAAACATACGAACCGAATAAAATATTTACTGGTATCTAACATTCAACAGACCATAGATATTCAACAAACAGTTTGATGTATAAGAAGTTTCAATATGGTGAGTGATTGCAAATACTTGACAATTTTCTAACCACAACGAATCGCTATTTGTACAGTCGGGCTTATGTATTCAGTGTTTTTAGTCTATAGTCTAATCATTCAACGAACTTCAGATATACCAAGCAACTATGGAAATATATTAGTGAAAAGAGATATTTCGAAGATAGAATTCCAAACATTCAAGTTGGTGATGTTATATGGAATGTGTTGGTTCCGAGAATGTAGACTAGGATTTCAACTATAAACACACACAATACATATTGCACTCCTAAGCCTCAATCAACACTTTTCTGTAACGACCGTCAGCTGTTGCTTACTGATTGACTGACTAACATTTTTATGAATAATTAACATACAGTGCACTTATCAGTAGCAATTAGCTCAAATCTACTGATCAACTTGACATTGAAAAACACTTGCTTCTTTCTTTATGCCAACTACATATCTCCAAATGATATGTGTCATTTCAGTTTACCAAATAAAACAATACAACTACAGTGAATGATGCAAACTATAATACACTGGTCCTAGTCATCGATATTCGAATATTTCCTTTTACTTGTCACCATCGTCGTAAACATGATTTGAACTTATAACAGCATACTCTTCCTCCAGTCACAAAGTTAGTTGAATTGGTGTTTATGGTAGCGCTCTCTGTAAACTCAGAATGCTGTTTACACCATTTCTGTTCCACCTGTAAATAAGAATAAAATTGAAAGTTAACTTACACATTGAAATGTAGCGTTCGACTTAACACTACTACTACGACTACTACTTCAAATTCGACAGTAAATATTCACTCAGACTGTGAACAATCATTTTCATCTATTAAACAACGATATCTTCATTAAGAACAGATGATGTTAATTATGAGATGGATTGGGGACAATGAGGTTGACTAGAAGTTATGCAATGGTCGGAAGTATTGATGGACGAAGAGCTCCTGTGTTATGGAATAGTAAATGTCGGATTCGTAACTATTTTATTAAACGGATTGACTTCGTAGGTTGCAAATAGGCAGATACACAGTACTTCAATAACGGAAGCGACCAAAAACTTAGTCGTAACACAACCTTTTTATTTTATTTCACTCAAGGATTAACCAAACCGGATATAAAACGATATTAGGAAACATTGAAATAAATCAGATTATGATCAAATAGATCTAGATTCAATTCTGCCAATTAGTGTCTTTTTGAATGTCAATCATTCTGTTCAAGAATGAGATATAAATTAGATATACAAAGTTTAATTGTGTATGGTAACTATGCACCATCCATAATCAATGAACTTAGGCCTACTATCACACAGATTCAAGTGACAACAAATAGTAATACACAATTGAAGTATACTTTTCTCGCATAATAACACGTTTATTCAGGATGTGAAACATTTCTTGAACTTACAATTATATATGTGTATAAGTTACATTGAGGATACGATCAGCATTCAGTAAGGCAGTCTGATTATATAATGACCATCCTTAATCGGTATTTTTGTGAAAACGCCTGTATTGGAAGTCCCAATCTGCTTATCCATTGTGAATAGTTACAATGCATATTTGTATTACACTTTGGGCACTGCTCACATAGCGATAACAATGAAAAGTTATCTGTCACATCTGTTTGTGTATGAAAGTAATTGAAAAGATAAATTGAAATGAGTGCAGTGATAGTGAACGACTGTCCAGTCATTTAATGTAGCTTGAAACGTATAAGAGATGAATTGATGTTCGACAATAGCAATCACTTGTTTACAATTGGTGCTGCTCTTTATACAGTGGAGATGAACCAGTCGATCGATGGAATTTTCGTTATCCACAGATTGACCAATTTGGTAGCTGCTCACATTAAATCATTAATATCTGTCCAGTTGGATGAATGCAAACTTTGCCATACTATACTCAGTTACATTTGATAGCTCCCAAGTTATATGGTGTAGACTTGAAAAAGAAAACTTGTTATTATACAATCAAACTTTCAGCTAACCAAGTCAAAGGAATACTGTTAAAGCATCAATCAATCGCTTCAGTCACTCGATTGTGTTCACAAGGTTTTGTGAAATAATCTCTTTTCAGGTGAACTGGTTTGTAGTGAATTTCTGTGAATGTAAGCACAATTGTATTGTTCTTTTCATTATGAATATCATTATGGCTCCCACGTTTAGTTTAGTCGGGTTTTTATGCCAATGTTTTTGTCACCTATATGTTGTCGTAAAAGCTACTGATGTTAATCTGTAATTTACTTGTTCACACAGCTCTAGTTCCGGTTCGATGTTGATGTGACCATAACTGATGTTTGCACTTGCTTTAGTGTTGCACTGTCGTTGAACATTATCTTGAACCGACTTATGTTTTCCTAGAATATCTCAACGGAATGGTGATAAAAGCTTTTCACATGTTGACCAATTATAACTCACTTTCAATTATTTGGTTGATTTGATCAGACATCTTACCAATTATTATCTAATGAGATCGTCACTTTATGACATTTACATCACTCAGAAACGGTCGCAACATTATTTAAATAGAAAAAGTTATCCACAAAAATCAATCCATTATCTTCACTGCTCCTGTTAACTTTGAATTTCAACACTGGGACACGTCATTTTCTCAGCAAAGTGTGTTGGCCTTATATGTTATTACTGTGGTTTCTAAACTTCCAAATTGTCTTCCTCAATGACTCTGCATCATCAGATATAACGGATGTTCTGACCGTTACTCGACGTGTTACAGGAAACGATAAAATAATAGATTCAAATGGAATATTTACGTAGTATATTGCTGCTGACAGAGATGAGTTCCAACCAAAAACTGATAGGAATCTTCAACACCAAAATCGTTCCGCATAAAACCCATTTTCTGCTTAGTATTCAACAATACATCAACTTTCTGATAGTACTTGTATTCTATCGTTTGGAGCTGTGACTTATCACAGATAATCTTTAAATATGAGATTCTACTTGAAAAATAATAATTTGGTTTCGGCCAATAACTCAGTGCTTACTTTTAACGATTTCAACAAATATCACGATAACAAGTGGAATAAACATGGAAACACGCTGAGCTAGCTGTTACGACATGCCAAAATGGATAGTTCACAATGGTGTAACGACAAACATACTCAGTGAATGATATCTGTGAACGCCGATGAAGTGTGAAATCAAGTGTGGAAACAGCCTTGAATGAACTATATTCACTATTGTTGATGTTTGTACAGGGACATTCATTTAGGAAATATTGACTTTGTAAGACGATTAATCAGACTAACTAGTTACACCTCTTCATGGAACTCCAAAGCAGGTATTTGAGAATAATAAACTTTAAGTTACTAATATCAAAGTGCATTTCATGACATGAACACTAAAGTTTATTTACAGCTATCTATGAAGTTCGACATTTTCATTGTTGCTGATATAATCGGATTCATCTGAGTGGTTCCTGTTGATAAGTTTGGAGATTCGGAGGTTATTTTTCGATTGTCAGTTGAGATTTTCATTCTTTTGTATGGTGACATGAAGTAGAAACAACTGTCAATGTGACCACAGGCAAGCACTCATTCATCTTTACTCACCATAACAAATCTCAAGAAGATTTACTGAGTTGAGACTGACCATATGTTATTGTCTGTACTGCTGATGACTGAATTCTGCGAGTCAAGTTGGAACATGGTCATAAGTCATGGTGACTGTTTATTGATTGTACACAGTTTGGACAATACATTGCTGGAGAAAGTCAATAGGAAAACTTGTAACTAGATTTCGTGTTAATTGACGCTTGTCAGTGTCATTTGAACTGGCATCGTCAAGATTTATCATGTGACACATCCTCAGTGAATTATTCAGTGGACGATTAATCTTCACCAGAACTAAGATCTTTTCATTGATCGCTTGTCAGTAATATATACATCAATGAAATCACAGCAGTAATCGTGACTTAGTAAGCTGCCTTACAATGTTAAGACTTTTATGACGAAGGGAATGCAGTTTGTGCTGATATATGTATGTTACCACAAATGCATAAATACCTAGATTATAAGTAATAAATAGGGTTGCCTCTCAAGTCATAGAACCTGTGACAATTTACCAACGGAAATATTCCTATGCCAAGATCAACATTTCCGAATGTAAAATTCATTCATTCATTTTAACACATAAGTATAGGTACGGGGAGGCACCAAATACATATGCGCCACACGAATCTCAATTGATTTGTGTGAGGGCTGTAATACTGCCCGGGTGCCCAAACCGAAGCAGGCGGTTTTCTTAGGGAGCCACACCCCGAGCCTTCGACCTGAACGTCTGACCCACAAGGCAGTGGAGCATCATGAGGAGATGCACTCCCATGGTAGCCGGTGACCAACGATTGGTTCACACGCCATTTGTTCCTTCAGGATACTGGAGCCCATGTGCACCATTGGTTCGGGATCTAGTTAAAGCGCCGGACATTCGCTTTTCGTCCTCTCATTTTTGTAAACAACACCCCCGCCACGAGAAGGCAGTGAGTAGGACTTCCCTGGCAGAGGCTATATACGCATGGCCATGTGAGAGCATTTCGAGAGGGTGAGCGGACTCTCCCCACTCTTGGCCGTACCAGAGCATTTGGGGGCAGACACCGATTTCCAATCAGTTTACTGATAACTTTGGGAGAATTTACAATCACCAGTCTGTCATTTATGGCTATAATTTTATCCTGATAGGAGTACAGAATAAACGGTGGTATGTATCTGGTGCACAAAGTGCGTTCAAATATCTTTTCTATAGGCTAGTTCAGGATGATATCCAGATGTTAGAATATATAAGAAGTTTATTTTTTGGGTATGACAAAAATAGACTCTGAATCTTACTACGATGGAAGATGTATTCATTAAGGACACGGTTCACTTTCAAAAACTAAATGACGACTCGTCTCGAATTGTTTCTACCAGTATCAAACAACGTCATTTATAAGTTTCATCTTCAAACACTTTATTGACCCCTATAACACAGCTAACTCACAACCGTATTTCATTGTCGTTCAAACAATCTACTCAAATGTGGCAACATTTGATTATTTGCAGATGTTTTGATCATACATGAAATGAAATCGAAACTCCCTTTATAAATGAGACATTTCCTATCTCTTCTACTACCTTGATATCTACCTACAATGGTTATTTCGATCATCATCTTCGGTAAATAAACAATTGCATCAATACATGTGATGGAATTTGTACTGTTGTCAATATGTTTGTTTATTCACATTATTTCTCCCCATTTCTCTGTTACACTCACGTGTTTGTATATTGTTAAACAATGAGGTGGGTGTGTAGTCTGATTAGCTTATCCCATTCATTGTTTATGCATCAGTGTTGCCCATATTTTGTTTATAAACATTGATTAGATGTTATACCACCCAATGTTTCTATCATAGAGACCACATGGGCTGTATGTACATGGTAAGTTATCCCCAGTCTAATATATATATAACAGTCTCTACTACTCACAGCCACATTTGAATTAATCTTGTATAATTTCATTTTCTACTTTATAGTATGATGCGGACAGATATGTGTGTGTACAATCTACGTATATCTAAAATACATGATTCATAAAGTGAAAGCTGAGGTGTGTGTGTTCTAAAGTTGATGGGTATGACAAGTAGATAGGTACCAACAATGTCTCTGAGGTGATTCATGGCTCATTATACCAATCAATGCACCATCGGTTTTGTACGACGTCAAAGTCATATAAGTCGGTATTCCTACAGTATTGGTGGTAAATACTCAGACTGTATTCAATGTAACATTTGAATGAGATAGTTATTCATGAGATCATCTGTTAAAACTGTTCAATCAGCAACGTTACCTAATTGCATCATGAATAGGCTTCATGTAGTGAATTCTTATGAGCAGTGCACAAAAGTCTCGTTTGCATGGGCAAACAAAACAAGCAATATATTTTTCGAGTTTCTGTATATTCAGAGAAGAATACATCTTCAAACAAATTTATATATACTTGTAACGACATACGACTAGATATGTGACAACAAATTGATGTATTGAAGTGAGTGTGATAGACAACGTCAAAATGAGAAGGAAGAACATCAGAATATGGAATTCGTTACATTTAAATGAACATTCAGCGTACAAATTGGAATATCTGAAACATCCGTTTCGAGCATTGAAGTGACATCATTAAATGAATGAATAAATTGAATGTATTCAGTTTATGGATGTGCTTGTGAATATTCTTTGGCAAATTAGATATCTCAACAGTTGAGATCAAGAGTCAGTTGAAGCCAGACCACCATAGAAAACCTGGAAGCATTCGGATGGCCATTTCGTCGTACCGTGGGACTGTTCAGCAGTTCGCATCCACGACCTCGCCCGCCGCAAGATTCGAACCCAGGATCTATTGGGTGCGCGCGAACACTTAACCTTAAAACCACTGAGCCGGCATCCAACGGTGTTAATATCTATCTGCAACTAAACCACGAAATTGAGCGACACATCCACCATTGTCTTTATTGGGTTACTTACTTACTTACGCCTGTTACTCTCAATGGAGCATAGGCCGCCGACCAGCATTCTCCAACCGACTCTGTCCTGACCCTTCTTTTCTAGTTCCATCCAATTCTTGTTCATTTTTCTCATATCTATCTCCATTTCCCGGCGTAATGTATTCTTTGGTCTTCCTCTCCTCCTTCGACCTTGAGGATTCCATATGAGGGCTTGTCTTGTCAAGCAGTTGGGTGCTTTCCTCATTGTGTATCCAATCCACTTCCAGCTCTTCTTCCTGATTTCTTCCTCCACTGGTATCTGATTTGTTCTCTCTTACAGTAGGTTGTTGCTATTAGTGTCCGGCCAGCGGATCTGAAGTATTTTGCGTAGACAACTGTTAACAAACACCTGTATCTTTTGGACGATGGATTTCGTAGTTTTCCAGGTTTTCGCTCCATACAGTAGAACTGTCTTGACATTTGTATTGAAAATTCTGACTTTGGTGTTGGTTGCTAATTGTTTTCAGTTCCAGATATTCTTCAGTTGTAAATATGCTGCTCTTGCTTTGCCGATCCGTGCCTTCACATCTGCATCAGATCCACCGTGTTCATCGATGATACTGCCCAAATACGTAAAGGCTTTTACATCTTCCAAAGCTTCTCCGTCAATTGTGATTGGATTGGTGCATGCTGTGTTGTATCGAAGAATCTTGCTTTTTCCTTTGTGTATATTGAGACCTATTGCTGCTGAGGCTGCAGCTACTTTATTGAGTTACTATCCCACAATAGACCTGGTTGAACTCCATTGGTCACTACATCTCACTAGAACAGCAGGATATACCTCTTGAAGCCAGTCACTAGTGAGCACATGATGATTAGTATCAGAAGGGATTTTTTGCGGAGATTGCATTTCTGCACTTGATACAGTAATAGGTAATGAAACAGGTTACTCAATACTGATATGTAGTAATGTAGAGTAATATACAAAACACTAGTGATGCGGCTGAAATGAAGGGAAAATACAATGAACAAATAAGAACACATATCAATTCTTATTATTTGAAATCTAATCTGATGAATAGTCTCATTCACATAATATCAATGAAAATGAAAGTTTAAATACTAAGCATTGAATTGTGTCTTCTGAAATTCAGAAGGGATTTTGTGGAGATTGTAGTAATTTCAATAGTTTTGATCATGAGCCATTTGAAGCTAGAGCACCATGGAAAACCTAGAAGCACCGGATAGCTGTTTCATCTTATTGTGGAAGTCCTAAGAAGTGTAAACCCACGAACCCTGCTGCTGAGATCCGAATTCAGGATATACTAGCCTCACACCAGGCGCTTAACCCACTAGACCACTGTTTCGGTCAATCACGTGGATTAGTTGAAGTTAAACATTAACACCATTCGATGCCGGCTCAGTGGTCTAGTTGGTTAAGCGCTAAATGCGATCTTCTAAAATTACCAATTCATTTCATTGCAGTGCATGTTCACACAATTTTACATGATGAAGCACAGTTCATTCTCAGCCACACGACACACACTATTCTGAAATCAGTCAGTTTGTATGTCGTGCTGTTGTGAAACATCATCACTGTCTGAGATGGTAGCACTTTTGATGAGTAAACTATTCAAGTTCAGTGAAGTACACAATTGGACAATTAGTTGTTTCAGAGTTACACTCAAATTGGACTGTATTTGACCTATACAAATTGGTTTGCTTTTCCTGATCACATCTATCAAGCTTCAATGTATTATATCTTTTCACTTCTGAGAACCATGAAATTCGTTCCTTATAATAAATTGTTTGGTGTATGATTCTCTATGTTCTGAACATTGAAACGATATTTGGAATGGCATGTCACTAATGCCTGCGGTTGATGTAACAGTTTATATATCTGCATCACTAGCAGAAAGAATGAATGAGTGAATAGAGAAAGCCTATGTTTTTTACTTGATAAATATAGTAGATTCTACTTCCTTCCTCTCCTCCGAATTTACATCAACCTCTCTATCTGTGGGTGACTTATACTAAACAAGTAAAGCGAATCCACTTCCCAGTTTGACGATACCACAACATTCATGTATACGGTAAGGTACACCAGTGATTTGTATGTTCTATCATAACACTACTGAAATACTTGTCATGAAAGTGAACAGACCGATATGGATTGAGTAATTGATATTCACTATGTCAAACAGGATGTATTTGTTATTGATTATTCAGTGCAGTGATATTGTTGCTCAGTTTATGTTATTTCATATTGTTGAAATCAGTGATGAGAAATGATAATTCCAGTGGTCAAGTTAATCTACATTCACTCATCCTTTCACGTCGCATGATTTTTAAATTTCGTGAGATCGACTAGTAACTTCGTTTATTTGAATGTTCCGTTTGAAGAAACCAGTCAACTGGTGTCATTTACTAAAATAATCGCATCAGTCAACCTACTCGTTCTACAAATAACTACAATTTTGATAGTTCCTATTGATATTGTTCTCATGATTCAATGTTCTCAATGAAAGGAAACACGATCCAATCACCTTACCAATTACAATGCATGTGACTGTCATTTCGATGAATAGAAATATACATTCACTGTTCAGTGATTTATTTGAAAGAAAAACACGTGGTCAACCACAAATGAACAGTTTATTTCCATTTAGTTACAGGATGTCTGACATAGTGAAGTACAATACAGTACAGCACGGTAGATATGATTTCAGTACAGTAGTCAGTAAATGAATGAACGATAAACATTTACAACGGTTTCAGGATGCAAGAAGAAGAATATGAATGTGAAAGAGAAAATGGTTTGAAAGGGTTTCTGACGTACGCGGATGATTGACTTACATTAGTGCTAACTTCGAAGATAGAAGTTCAAACATTCTGGTTGTTGATGTTATGAAGAACTTGATAGTTTAAGTTAGTTAGAATATCAGCAGTTCCGAGAATGTTAACAAAGACTTCAAGTAGAAACACTTACACAATACTTATTTCACTCTTAAACTTCACTTAACACTTTTGTGTCAAGTCCGTAAACGTTTCCTTACTGAATGACATTTCAGTGGACAATTAACTTACAGTGTATTTATCAGCAAACATTATCTTGCATCTACCGATCAACTTGACATTGAAAAACACTCGCTTCTTTCTTTATGTCAACTACATATTTCCGAATGATATGTGTCACTTCAGTTCACCGAATAAAACCACACAACTACCCTTAATGATACAAACCATAATACACTGGACCTAATTATTGATATTGGAAAAATTCCTCATTTCTCATTAATACCATGAACATAAACAGAATTTCAACTTACAAGAACACACTATTCCTCCAGTCACATGATCAGTTGAATTGATATTTATCGTAGCATGTTCAATCAGTCCAGAATATAGATCGCACCATTTCGGTTCGAGCTGTAAACGAGATTGAACGAGATTAAAAGAGATTGAAATTTAACTTATACATTGAATTCATACATCAAATGGTGGAAATATCTCATTGGATCCAATAATCATAATAATACAAATTCAACACTAAATAGTTGATTGAAACTCTCAGTACACTAAAACTACGAACGTTTCGTGTCTACGTCTACAAATAGCAATATCTTCAATAAGAACAGAATAGATTAATCATTTTCAGATTGATTGGAGACAATGAGTTCGACTGTAAGTTACCTAACTGTCGGAAGTATTTTGACAGAACAATATTATTGAGAAGTTCTGTTGGACAAAGAACTACTGTACTATAGAAAGGGGCAGGTCGAATTCATAACTAGTTTGTTAAACGTAATGATAAATCGACGTTTAGTGAGTGAATAGTTAGTCTCTAGATTTGTTAATGATAATTGAGATGGTGAACAGTGTTATACAACCGTTTTATCCTATTTCACCTCAGCACTAACTAGTCTGGATACAAAATGAACATACGAAGCATTGAAGAAATAAACCAGCTTTTGATCAACTAGACCTTCATTTAATTCTGTTTATTAGTTTCTTTTGATTGTCAACTATTCAGTTGAGATGGGAGATATGAATTACGTTGAGTTTCGTCCGACAATAAGGTGATGTATCACAGTTCATATATATATAGAGATAGATGATGTGAGTTTCGGTATAAAATGAATAGTATAGCACTACTCAGAGCTTAGCAACAATGTACAATATATACAACACATTTGATTTGATCATGGTAACAAAGCATCATGCACATTGTATTATTCAATGCTGATGAAGTTACGTCTACCGTCACACAGTTTAAATTGAAAACAAATAGAAATGCGCTTCACTTGTACAATTCTATCTCACATACTTACTTACATAACACGTTCAATCAAAGTGTAAAGCGCATCTGAAACTTACAATTTCGTATGTGTATAAATTACACTGAGGATAAGTGATCTGTCACATTTGTTTGTGTGTAAAAGCAATTGAAAAGACAAACTGAAATGCATACAGTGATAATGAACGACTGTTCATTCATTTGATGTAATATGATTGGCATAAGAAATGAAATGATGTTCGACAGTAATAATCACGTGCTCACAACTGCTGCTACTGCTGCTGCTGCTGTTTATATGGTGGAGGTGAATCAATTGATTGGTGGAATTTCGCATGTCCACAAATTGACCAATCAAGTGTCTGCTCATAGCAACTCATTCATTTCTGACCAGTTGGATGAATGAATGCAAACTATGCCACCGAATTACACCGAATTACACCGGATTACACTTTGATATTTTGCACTAATATAGAATGAAGCAGATTGAATGACATCTATCAATTTATATGGTGATGATTTGATGAAGAAGACTCTTTATGCAATGAGACTTTCAGTTAACCAAGTCAAAGGAATACTGTTTAAGCATCAGTCAATCGCTTCACACATTCAATGTGTCCACAAGGTTTTGTGAAATAATCTCTTTTCAGATGAACCGGTTTGTTGTGAACTTCTGTGAATGTAAGCACAGCTGAATTGGTCTTTTCATTATCAATATCATTGTGGCTTACACACTTTTGTACGTCGAGTTTCCACATCAATGTTAGCGTCACTGAGAATACTCTGTCATTTACATGGGCAATTAACTCTTGCTCCGGTTCGCTGTTGATGTGCTCATCACTGATGTTTCTGCCTGATTTAGTGTTGCATTCTCGTTAGACATTATTATCTTGAATCGACTTACTGATGTTTGTCACCAACATGTCGATGATGATAACTGCTTCTTATATGACAACCAATAACAATTCATTTTCGGTCATGGGATTGATTGTTTCGAATCGAGATAATCTCGTTTTATATCTGATCAGTTCGTCACTTTCACTTGTCGTGATCTCATTCAAACAGCCAGAATATCACTTCAATAGAATGGATAATCCATGAAAATCAATCGATTATCTTAACTGCTTCTGTTCATCTTGAATTTCAACAGTGGGACATGTGATGAATTACTTAACAGAGTGTGTTGCTTCAATATGTTACTACTTTGATTTATAAGTGAATCAGCCGACCTCCTTTTAAATGTTTTGATTATAGAGCTTACATCACCAGCTTAAAATCCAGATAGAAGTTAAGTGTTCAACTTCCTCCACCTGTGGTTCACAGCTTATCCTGTACACCTCGATGTTGATTGGTTTTTGTTGACATTAAATCTATCACTGATTACTTCTTTGTTTTGGTTGTATCTCCGATTGGTTTGAATTTTGTTCCTATTTTTGCACATAACGTTCCTGATTGGTTGATAAATTTTGGATCGATTTGAATGTGCTTCTTGATTGCTGATTGATCTGAGTGCCCAGCTTCTAAACAATCTCTTATGCTTTTGGAATTTCCTCTATCCGAGATTTCTACATTTTTCCAGTCAAAGTGTCTACCGTTGTAGAAGTGCATTGATATAAGTGAGGAAATGTCAAGGCGTTCAACCGCTTATTGATGTTCATGCAGGCAAAGAAGAAGAAGTGATCCGCATTGTCCGAAGTAGGGTTTTCACAGTTGGCACAGTTTATTTCGTAGATGATGTTTGCTCCGTATTCGTTCTTCATCTCATCCTTTAGTTTGCATAGGATTGATTGCAATGATTTTGTCGTTTCGTGTGCAACACCTTCGGAATTAGATTTCTTCAGCGATTTCGTTACGTTCTCGTGTTCATCATTGCCTCATTCTTTCGACATTTTCATCACTGAATGTAACTGTACACATTCACTATTTTGCCTGAATCACTACTTATACACAACTACTTATACAACGAACTCATATAAAGTCATATCAATTCCAAATATCAACCATTCAATCTCATGATTAATCTCAACCAAATAAAATCGATCACGGTGAAGGTTGAAATCATTCAGAAGTATACATAGATGTAGAACAAATATGATCCAAAATGAGTGAAATGAACTTGATAAATTGTTCCACTTAACCAATTGATCTGATTTCATTCAATTTCACTTGACAGAAGGCTTCTTCAAGTGCAGGTGTTCACCTCATTCAATAAGAGGGTGCAACAATTGAAGAATGTATTATGTTCTCACTTGTCTAATCACATGATGACATGATGAGTGACGTTAACTTTATAACAATTGTGTCTTGTTAACTCAACGTGGACTCCATTTGACCTATGTAAAATGGTTTGCTTTTTCTTAATCACACATATGAAGCTTCAATGTGTTATATCTTTGCACTTTTGAGAACACTTGTATATATATATTGTGTTTGAATAACATGAAAGTGCCTGACATATGGACAACAGTTGTGGGTGACAGCGTAGCACAAACTATCAGCACAACATATACTTTAATTGAAATTTGAAAATTTGTACATTTCCAACATATTTCAACAGGAATTGTTAAGTTAGTTTAATATTGTTGTTACTGGCTTCTGCCCTACTCTTGTGCCTATTGTTTTATACTACTTAATAATATTCAGTAAGTGATTGTATTCGTCGTAATAATTTTCACGCTTATGTTGTCAGGCAAGTTGGTTGTGTCATATTCTCAAATATTTACGTATACTTATAACGTCTATTGTATTTATCATTGCAATTACTTTATCTCAATCATTGTAGCAGTTACCCACAGTCTTTTGCATTTGCTTAAACGCAACAGTTTCCACATTGTTTTGCTCTTGGTTTGAGTATTGCACATTGATAAACTGTTTCCAAGTTTAGACAGCGAACAGCTGTCTTTGCTCTATCGTATGTTGTAATGATTCATTATGCTATTGTTACAGGAAGCGTTTTTCATTTCATACAAGGGGACCCGTTACAAATCACACACATACCTCACAAAATGAGGTTTGTAACTAATTTTTGTGTAATATTCAATAAACAACCGCTATTCTAGTCAAATCGTGCTCTTACGAAATTCAGTTTTATGCGTATATTTCAATCGGAAAACATGGACGCTCCGATAGATCTAACACGAAATAAGCAATCATCTTGATCGAACTTAGATGAACTGACATATACAAGACTAAAACTGTTTGCTGCTTCATATATTAGTTTATGTCATCAATGTACTAATTCCCTTACAACAAGTGAACGGAATAATTGCGATGATGATGATGGTGATCGGTTTCGTGAGATGGACTAGTCAGTTCGGTAGTTTGAATGTTCCGTTACAACAAATCAGTCAACTGGTGTGGTTTACTGAGATAATCAAATCTGTCAACCTACTCGTTCTACAATCAACTACAACTTTGAAAGTTCCTGTTGATATTGTTCATATGTTTCAATGTTCTCAGTGAAAGGAAACACGATCAAATCATCTCATCAATTGTAATGCATACGATTGAACTTTAGACTATTCAGTGATTCATTTGAAAGAACAACACTTGGTCAACAACAAATGAATGGTTTATTTACAGTTAGTTACAGAATGTCTAACATAGCATAGTACAATACATTAGTCAGTAGACGAATGAACAAAACACAATTACAAATTACATTGAATGTACAATGGATTAGGAATGTAGGATGAATAAGATGAAGAAGAAGAAGAACGTAAAATGGAAAATGGTTTGAAGGAGTTACCGATGTACATAGATGATTAACTGACCTTAGTGAAAACCAATTTTACAAATATAAAACTGCAATGAAATATTCACTGAAATCTAACATTCCACAGACTATGGATACTCAACAAACAGTTTACTTAATAACAACTTTCATTCTGATCAGTGGTTGCGATTACCATGAATTGTACGTAGTTTACAGTGTGAATGTGTCCATTGACTGACCACAAACATTCTTATTATTCAATCATGCCTAATAGTCTACAGTTCAGTGAATCGAGGAACATCAGATCTGTGAAGCATCTTTGCAAACATAATAGTGGAAGGAGGTGCTTGGAAGAGAGAAGTTCCAACATTGCGGTTGGTGATGTTGTGAGAAATGTTTTTAGTGAAGGCTTTCTAAAATTTCTCAAGTTCCGAGAATGTGGACTGCGACTTCAACTACACACACACAAAACTTATTTCACTCGGGAACTTCATTTCACTTAACACTTTTTTGTAACCTCCGTCAACCGTTGCTTATTCACTAACTGACTAACTAACTAACTGACTGACTGACTGACTGACTGACTGACTGGCTGACTGACTGACTGATTGACTTACGGTGTGACTGATACTTATATGGACAAAGCACACTCTCTGCATTTGTCAGTAAACATTAGCTCACATCGAACAATCCACTTCACATTGAAACACTTACTTCTTTCATTATGCCAACTACATTATCTCAAAATGATATGTGTCATTTCAGTACACCGAATAAATCAAACCATAATAATACACTGACCCTAATTATGGATACTCGAAAATTTCCTATCATTATCATTATCATGATTACCACCATGACAAACATGATTTCAACTTACAACAACACACTCTTCCTCCAATCACATGGTCAGTTGAATTGATAATCATGGTGGTGTTTTCAATCAGTCCAGAATACAGTTTGCACAATTTCGGTCTGACCTGTAAATAAAGAGAAGTTTAATATCTGACGTATATCTGCAATTCATAAATCAAATGGTTTATGTATGTAGCATTCCATCCAATAGTAATAATAATAATAATACAGCCTAATTTACAGTTTGCTTTACACGCAACAAAGTTACTTAAACTTTATTCAACCTTCCAATGAAGTTGTGTTCTTCAAGTGAATGTGAATAAACGAGGTTAACTAACAAGAACCAAAAAGTAGTACGTTTATGTTATGTTCCCTGATTTTCAGTGTTCTCTAACTGAGATCAATCCATGATGTGAATCGTTCATCTAAATGAGAAAGTAATAAGGATTGACTAATACCAACTCTAATACAAATACAAGTAAAGACTATCGTGTTTATATACTGCTTGTTTAATCTTATGAAATATCAAAGATACTTGGTAGTGCTATAAAAGGAAAACGTTTGACAATATTCGAAACAAGGATCGTTAACGAAGACATCTCGAAGTCAAAGTTAAAGTAGATCAAACGTGCATAAATGAACTTTGGAATAATAACAGTAATAGTAGGAAGTGTCTGAATAATTCAATATTGAACAGTATGAATGGAATGCGAAAAATTATACCAGTAGATAGGGGATATGAAAAAAGTATGAATCACATGTGATATTGTCGTATCTAGGGGTGTAGCGAATTTTCTCTGGATATATATGTATATATACATACTAGGATTATAGATTCGGATCCCTATATGTTCTGTTATATGTAGGTGATAGGGTCGAATCCTATTGGAAAGTGAAGGAAGTATACAATAAAACACTACAATCTGACCATTCACAACTGGGTACGTCAAGATAAAGCTATGTATTGTCCACATCTGGCACTTTACAAAACAAACTAAGAGATGTTCACTCATTTGTTCATTAAGTTACCTAGTAGAACAGACGACACAGCTATTTCCACAGGAACAAATGAACCTCTTAATCATCATGTGCTCACCATTGTTACATCAAGCTAAAATCCGCTTCACAACTCAAATATGATCAAAAAGAGAATTAGTAATACAGATTAACATTGCTCCCACCACCACCACCACTACAAACATACACACCATATATACATCGATTACAATCATTAGTTGCACTCATTTGAATATTGATTTGTGGATTTCCTTATAAAAAAAACAACCACAACAACAAACATATCACATATCACAGGAAAATACACCGAATAACCGAGAGAGACAAAAAGCAAACAAACAAACAAAACAACTTCATATCACATGTTATCACATTAAATTCAATAGCAAAATTGAGTCAATTAATGCAGTAAATTAAGATGGAATGAATATACTGAGAATAGATGAAGATTGTAATGATGATCAATAATAAGTGAAGATGGATGATGACTAGCAATGGAATCTAGGAGACGTGATTTGAGACTTGTCCACTGAATGGATCTGTATCTATAATGAATAAAACAATTACATTGAGTTAATAATCGTGTCTCATCATTTGATTACATTCTAACACACTCCAGTTTATAGCAGGTTATGTCATGAGTCAGATTAGGAATTAGTTGTTTTACTGTGTATTAAATCTCTTCTGAGGTTTAATCGATGGAGTCGACCAAGTTCATAGAGATATGATAAACGCAACTCTCTGAATCGACTATACTCATGGTATCGTCATTTTGAATCTTCTGGTTTATTATGGGTTAGGACAATACATCGAATGAGTTTGGAGATTTATACTTGCCATCGAAATTATGAGACAGTAAATATACAGCTAATGTTCAGAGGAGATTTGTCGTGCAGACTGTAATTCTTTCTCTACTGAAATCATGAACCGATCAATGTTAAACCACCAATGAAAACTTGAGAGTACATGATAGTTGTTTCGTCTTTGTATGGGACTACAACAGTGTGAATCGTCGACCCTACATGAGCGACTTGAATACAGGAATTTAGGTTTCGCGCAAACGTTTGACCTATAGACCACTTAGCCGAGACCCAACTTTGGTGGATTCCCATACTAGAACAAAGCAGTCGTCCAGTGCCTCAGGTTCTCGTTGTTGGGTTTATGGTGACAGGGAACATCAGCGATTTCCACAACCCAACACTGATAATCCATTTTCTGAATTTGATCTTTGAAACAAGCAGCTAATAAGCTGTTTTAAAGATTCGTTTTCTTTAACTTAAAGGCATGCAACTGTAAAACGCGTTTTAGCAAAATGTCTTCTCTCATTAGATTTCGTGAAAATACTCTTAATTACAACCAGTTGATATGAATATTCTTTGGATTGAGTAATCAAATAAGTCTGAAATTCAGCCTTAGGTTATATCGATCCACTGAAAGTTTTACACACAACTACTTAGGCTCCCCAAAGTAAATGTTCCATATAATTGAAATAAATGAGGTCCTCAAAACTTTTTTACTACTTATCTACTAACAATGGAATAGCACATGGCATCGTTCTTCTTTGTTTGAAGCAATGCCAAAGCCGAAGATATCAAGATGTTTTTTTTAAAACTGTACAACCTTCAGGGAATTCACGAAATACTGAACAATACTTTCCTTAAATATGACTGATGAGAGAACAGGAGTAGATCGAAACTTTTGTCACACATCACCGGAATAAAAAGTATTATGTGAAAAAATTATAAATCTGAAGGGTAATTTATTTACCGAAATACATGAATTATTATTGGTTTGTTTAGTTTCCCTATACGATTGTCGGAATCAGATGATTCAATTTTGAACAGATCCTCATTTCTACTATACCTAGCATCTAAAGTGATTTCAATTCAATAGTAAAAACAAAGTCATCACCTTGGTTCAAAACTGTTCCAACTTTATATGAAGATTTACTCATTATCAACTGAGAAAACTAAGCATTTAATAGTTTGGTTAATTTCAAACTTAGCTACAGTCTGATATTTCCTAACGTATGATTAGAAATTAACAGATCAATGGTAGTTTAGCTGAAGTTAGCCTCACATCGTTATTCGCGTCGATTGAAAAGTATTTATTTATTTTATTTTAACATATAGATATTGGTACAAGGAGGCATCAAGTACATATGCGCCACACAAATCTCAATTGTTTTGTGTGAGGACTGTGATACTGCCTGGGTACCCAAACCGAAGCAGGTGATTTTCTTAGGGAGCCACAACCAGAGCCTTTGACCTGAAGGTCTGATCCACAAGGCAGTGGAGCAATGTCAGGAGATGCAGTCTCATGGTAGCCGGTGACCAACGATTAATTCATACGTCATTCGTTCCTTCAGGATACTGGAGCCCAAGTGAACCATTGGTTTGGTATCCGTTTCAGGCCCTGGACATTCGGTTTTCGTCCTCTCATTTTCGTGGACAACATCCGTGGTGCGAGAAGGCAGTGTGAAGGACTTCATTAGCAGAGGCTATTTGAGGGCCATGTGAGAGTATTTCGAGAAGGACAGCTGACTCTCCCCACTTCCGGCCGTACCAAGGCAGTAAGAGGCTTGGAACGTATGATTGGTTACGATTAATGACATTCGGCTATAAATGTAATAGCGTACACAAGATGGAGAAATTATTATCAAAACTCTGAAGCTGCATCGATTCACTATGCAGTCGTAACTTGACGCCATTAAATCGGCAGTTTTACTTCGGGTTATATCTAGCCTCATATATCGAAATTTTAAAAGTGGAAGTTTTCATGGAAGTCAATATCTATGATCAAACGTTTAATCAGATACCGCTTGAAGTTCTTAACCTTCAATCAATATTTAGCATGGTTACATCAGGATTCATTCATTTCAACTGCATGTAATGAAATTATAACTGGAAGATGAGTAAACAAACCTGGACTTATTATTGACTATATTAAAACGATGATATTGTTACGGGAGTATATGATTAATCGGTAATTTGTTTCCACATTCTTGTACCTTTCCCTTTTTTAGGTAATTGTACTAGATATTGATATACTACTGAATACAGATATTATTGAATTATGGAATCATTTTAACTTTTTTAAAGAAACTCAGGTTTGTTTTCTAATCATTATTGTTCATATTATTATTATTGATTAAAGATTGATATTCAACGTTAAATCAAACATAAAACAATTTGTAATGGACTACTTACCAATATCATTGATATCAAAGTACAATTGTTGTTGTTGTAGTGGTGGTGGTTGTTGTTGAAATGCTTAACAACAATTGAAGTTGATTAGAAGATTGATCTGAATTGAATCTACATTTGATCTTAACTTACTTGATAAATACAAAAATAAGAAAATATTTGACTGAGTTTATATTCAGAGAAGGATTTCTGTGGTTGAGATCATAAGTGAATAGAAGCTAGACTACTATGGAAAACCCGGATGCACTAAACGTCCGTTTCGTTTTATTGTGGGACTTCTCAGTAGTGAGCATCCACGATCCCGTCCCCCGTAGGGTACGAACCCAGGACCTACTGGTCCCCCGCGAGAGTACTCAACCACCAGACCACTGAATCGGCATTCAATGGTGTTAATGTCTAACTTCAACTAATTCACGAAATCGAGTCACGCATCCACCATTGTCATCAGTGAGTTACTATCTCGCAACAGACCAGGTTGAACTCTACTGGTCACTGCTTCACATTAGAACTCCAGGATATACTTCTTGAAGCCAGTCACTATTAAGCATATGTTGATTATTGTTAGAACGTGGTTTTGTGACGATTTTAGTGATTTCAATGATTAAGATCATGAGTGAATTGAATCTGGACCACTATGGAAAACCTGGAAGTACTGGACGGCCGTTTCGTCCCATTGTGGGACTCCTCGCTAGGTGACGTCGTGGATGCGCACTGCTGAGGAGTCCCACAACAGAACGAAATGGCCGTTCTGTGCTTCTAGGTTTTCCTTAATGGTCTAGCGTCAATTCACTCATGACCTCAACCATTGAAATTTGACTGAATGTTGAGTATATGGTTCCCATTGGACTATAAAGTCACGACAAACCAAATACTATTGTTATTATCATGATCTCAATACGAATGGAATGAATTCATTATTAGTTATTCATGGATCCGACAGTATGGATTGTGAATGCTCAGATTGTCTTAAATGAAACATTAAATGAGATAGTTATTCGTGATATCATTTTTAAAAAAATCAAACTCACATAGGCAGCTAATTGTATCATGAATGGGTTTTACGTTGTGAATTCTTAAGTGAAGAGAAGTCAGAGAAGTTCACGAAAGCTTTATTTATAAAAGCAAACTAAACGAGTGAGATATTTTTCGGTTTCTTGTATATTCAGAGAAGAATGTATCTTCAAACAGATATATACTTGTAACGACATACGTGAAGATAGTTGTCAGAAGGTGTTTTGTAGAGATTTTAAAAATTTCAATAATTGAAATCATGAGTCAATTAAAGCTAGACCACCATGGGAAACCTGGGAGAACTGGACGGCCGTCTCATCCTAATATGGAACTCCTCAGCAATGCTCATCCACGACCCCGCCTCCCGCAAGACCCGAACTCATTCTCGAGCGCAAGTGCTTAACCATTAGATCACTGAGCTGGTATTCAACTTTGTTAATGTCTAATTTCAACCAATCCACGAAATTGCGCCACCGTACACCATTGTCTTCAGTGAGCTGATATCTCACAACAGACCTGGTTGAACGCAACTAGTAACGACAGTGTCAAAATGAGAACAGCTCAGTGATCTAAAAAATGTTACTATTATTACCTTTATTCAATATTTTATTTGTGGTACAATATAGAATTCTCAGCACAAAATATTTCATCAAGCTTCTATTTTCTACTTTTTGTTTGATCCAGACGATAAATAGTGAGTGATCGCCAGTTAAAAGTTAGCAGTTCAGTCAATCGACATCTAATTCATGTACAATCTTTTCGCTGTATATTATCAGAAATCGCGATATTACTGATTGGGTCTTTCGTAAATTGTTCAACGAAGGGTTGTACACTTTTTAGAAACTCAACTGAAAATGTTATGTGATTGATAGGCACAAGGATGTAAAAAAAATATTAGATGACTGGTTGAAATATCTAGATGGCAGCAACAGGTAGCTCGGAGGTGTCAGTGAAGTAACGTCAGGTAATGCAGTCCCATGGTAACCAGTGACCAACGATTGGTTCATACGCTATTTTTTCGCCTTAAAATACTGAAAGCCATGTACACCTTATTTCATTTTGACGTTTAGTCATTAGTAAGTATTCCTGATCATAATCCCTGTCAGTGTTCTACATTTTTCATTAATTTCACAGTTGATTTCAACTTGGGACTAAATTTTCAACTTTAGCTAAACAATGTTTTGTGTATATCAAATTCACAATGTTATTGAAAAATATTTATACTTCTGATGGCTTATAAATCTTCATGTGTTTTTTCAAAGAGCATAGGTATTGGATCAGAACAAAATCCATATTTTCAAGAAGTTATGACTAGGTTAGAAAGTAATTGGAAAGTAAGTTGAAACAATATAATACATCACATTACAATTGGAATGAGTTACACTTTTGTATGCCATTGTCTTTTTCAAGAACAATTGCACTGAGACTATAGCTTTTGGACGAAGTTTGAGTGATGCTGAATTGATCTAGAGATAGCTCACCTACTTGTCTAATGTGGTTGACGTATTTTTAGCAAACGATTTTCTACGGGATGGGGTTTCTGACCTCATATGCAACCCTTCTTCTTTACCAGGACTTGGAACTAGCAGAAACTCTAGAAGAGCTACAGGCGGAGTTAGCTCACCTACTTACAAGTATCAAAATGAGGTTATAAATTAGTGTGAGGAGTCACGAATAAGATTTCGAGTTACAATTTATGGTTACAAATGAAAGTGAGGATTTTCATCACGAACTGGCATCAGCTATAATGCCAAAATGCTCTTTAACTGTATGGATGAATTATTATCGCGCGAAAACCCATGACAGGCTATCTTCAATTTCATTGGTTTGCCGATATATTATATTCTCCCACCAACTTCTTTTCATCAGGCAGTAGTCATTTACAGCCAATTAATTCTTTCTTATTTATATCAGACTGAAGTCATGGAAGTAGATGATGTATTTCAGAGCTTTCGAATACCTTGTTTGTTTTGTAGTGACGTTTGAATTGTGCTCATCGAGTTGAAATGTACTTACCAAGCTAATAAACTTTAATTGACAAAAAGAATCTTGCAAACAAGTTTTGTATAATTTAGTACTTGTAAACTCGAAGGTATATGCAGAATCTTGAGGAATTATGATTATCTCCGTGAGATGCGTATTCACTTCTTAGTTTAGATTATTAAGGGAATGTGAGAATACATGATCAAAGGTTGTAAGTAGCTTTTATTCTGATTGTTGTTAGGTTAATGCCAGAGTTGAATACTGAAAATATCAACTTCTATACAATCAACTATCATTTCGTCTGTGCATAGTATGGTGGATCATATGTATAATGTTTATTTTAGGGTTACGGATATAATAGTGGTGTTCTGTTACTTGATCTGTCTAAATTACGATCAACCAATTGGAATCATCTATGGTTAGGCCTAACTAGAAGAGCTATTGAAAGACAAGGTTACTTAACCACTAGTGAGCAGGTAAGTTCAAACTTCTCACATATTCATTATAACTACTTTTAATGATTGTGAATATCTATATGAAGGATATTAATTTACAACGACACTCAGCTGGATATCCCAGTCGAATGGTTGCGTCTTCCTATCATGACGGAAAGTGGTTTGTTGATTATATATGTATTATCTTTACCCTCATAACACAATCAGAAATCGTTTCGACTCCCCTCACATCATGGTGTGGAACACGGTTTATGGAATTACATCGGGATTGATGGGCCTTGAAGAATTACGCTCCTAAAACAACAACTGGGTTTTTAGCCACGTCTCTGATACACAGAAATTTTGACTTAGCAGAGGAAACACCTGAACCTCCACACTCAGCAGCTACCATTTGAATGGATCTACAGGATACACTGGTTAAAGACCTATATACTCGACAGTACACACAAGAATAATTACTGTATCGTGGTTTATAGGTTATCGCTTGCATCAATCGATGTGGCCAATTGTGGACATACATTCGAGTGGACCAAATGTCGAAATCTTGACAGGAGGGAATAATGAGAACGTCAGAGAATTTGTGGGAGCTCAGCAATCAACAAACACATTATTATCGATGCAGTTTATTAACCAACCAGAAAAATCATGGAGAAGTATGTGATCAAGAATCAGATCAAAGAAAGAGACTATCCACGACTTAATAATCCAGTTCAGTGAACGAAACTCCATAAAAATCAACCATCAGAGTTCCAAGCATTCTCCACCATCTCTGAATATCATGTGTATAGGACATTAGTTAACTATAATTTATTGATAGAAATAGACATGATAATAGTTAGTTATAAAAGTCAGGGTTTAAATTTAACAAAGCATAAAAGTGACATATATCTGTTGTTTAATGAACATCATCAAGATTTCATGATATTATGAAAACGATAGAGTAAAATGTATTCATTACATTGGCCCTCAAATGCCCTGATACGACCGAGAGTGTAGAGAGTTAGCTCTCCTTCTCGAAATGCTCTCATATGGTCACGTGTATGCTGCCACTGACAGGGTGATCCCACTCAATGCCTTCTCGCACCATGGGTGTTGTTTACCTGGTGCTTTAACCGGGTTGGTAGATTTGAAGGATCCACCTAGAGGAGTTGGAAAACCCTGATTCCATATCAGTGATGCACATGGGCTCCAGGATTTTGAGTGAACAAATGGCGTATGAACCGATTGTCGGTCAGTGGCTATCATGAGATTGCATATGCAGACGTTACTCCACTACCTTGTGGATCAGACATATAGGTCGAAGGCTCTAGGTATTGTCTCGTAAGAAAATCACCTGCTCCAGTCTGAGCACCCGGACAATATCACAGCACACACACACACATCAAGTGACTTGTGTGGTGCAGTTCGTTTGACATTGACAAGAAATAAGATTAGAATGATAATGAAATAGGGAACTCTGTCCAGTCCACCTCTCAGATCATGATCTATAGAATGTACCACTGTACTAACATTAGCTTATTTCAAATATCGTTACTTATTTATTCGTTTGCTTATCCATTTTAGGACACTATAAATCTAGTACTATTTGAATTCAATTACATTCTACATGAGATTCCATGTGAATGGAATATTCAATTGAGTGGAGGAAGTGATGAACAACGATGTCCTGTAAGTTGGTTAACTTATAATGAATTAAAGAAACGTAATTATACGACAAATTTTAAACAACCAAAACTTATTCATATTAATCATCATATAAAACCAGATGATGTAAAAGTGAATGATACACCGACTGAGTACATTGATCAATCTGATATCACTCTTAAACGTAAGTTAATCTGTTATTAAATGTTATGCAACTGATAACATACAATTCTCATGCTGCCTTCATATTAGAATTGATAGATATCAAATTTTAAATATGAGACGTACAATTAAACAAGACACCCGAACTGTAATGTTTCAACCTCCAAACGTACATTCCCTTAACAGTGATGTTTACGACTAAGAATAATCAGTCTCTTACTGACATATTATATGCATCCTGTTAGGATTATTTCGATATTGTCTTAATTCACAATCATTCTAAGCAAAGATGAATGGTACCTAGCATTGGAATCTACCAAGCGAGTTTCGTCGAATTTAGGACTCATCAGCAAGATATACTTACATCCTAGATTTGATGTTCAAACTCCCTGTTTTTCACTTCAGACGTCATCGCGTTTTCTACTTATCTACTGAGTCGAGCTAGCAATTAACTCATGAAATTAGATAAATTTCAATCGACTTTGTATTGGTTATTTGAATCTTCCCATTGATGATATGACCAATAGCAGCTTTCTCCTTATAAGTCCCAAATAGGACTCGTTGTTAGATAGTCATGTTTTTCTCGTCTAAATGAACTATGTGTATACTTTGAAGCAGTAGATCACATTATTATAAAGCATTAGCTTCACCTACCATGTTATCACTCCCTACAATTGCGTATTTATGTTTATTCTCTATTGAATTGTAATTTCATTTGTAGAAAATGAACTATATGATAAATTCGTATCAGTATACCGTCAATATACTCGATTACATGAATCATGTTTCCAATAGATTCAATTCAAGAACCAATCAATTTGATGTTGATCATCTTCCGCATCATGTAATTTTTGTACTATTCCATGTTCTAAATCAATAGAATTGTTTATATTTTATTTTTCTTCAAATAAATTTGATTGATGATAACAAGGCGATATTCTAAGACTCTTTCTATGGAATTGTGTGTATCTACTAAGTTGATGAAATATGGTCGTTGAATGGGATGATTGTGGAAAGTAGGTGGAGCTAAGTGAATAAGAACATGGTGAAAGAAAATAAGATTTTGTCATTAGTTGAACAACCAATTGAATGGAATTTGTCACTGAATCAACTTCCTTGATAATGAAAAAGCATTTGATAGTATGCATAGAAGAAAGATATGAAACCCTCATCAACATAATTGTGTAACTGAGAAGATTGTCAGCGCCATGCGAAATACATACAATGGATTACACTGCAGAGTGGTGCATGAAGGACAGCTGACAGACGCATTTCAAGTGAGGATCGGAGTCAGACAAGGCAGTTTACTCTCGCCATTCCTCTCTCTTCCGGTGGTCAACCAGATTATGTAAACCTCCATATCTCAAGGAAACACAGTATGCAATGGACAGCTCTGAGTCAATTAGAAGATTTGCACTTTGCAGATGATCTGCAATTAATAACTCATACACATGAACAAATGCAGATCAAAACAAATGGTGTAGCTTCAGCCTATCAATCAGTAGGACTCAACATACACATGGGTAGAAGCAACATCCTTAAATACAACACAAAGAACACCAACGCAGTCACACTTGATGAAGAGTCTGTGGAAGGGGAATGGGAACATTCACGTTTCTGGGTAGCGTCATGGAAGAGGATGAACAAGGAGGATGTGATGCAGACTTACAGGCGACGATTGGCAAAACAGGAACAGCATTCCTACAGCTGAACAAAAACACATTCAAGTCAAAACCACTGTCAACCAACATCAAAGTGAGAATGTTCAATACGAACATCAAGACAGTTAGTTCTATTGTATGGAGCTGAGACTTCCAGAACTAGCACAACCATCATCAAAAAAGTTCCAGTATTGGTAGCAGTTGTCTAGATAAGATGCTCAACGTCCGTTGGCTGGATACCATCAGTAACAGTCTATAATGGGGGAGGACAAAGCAGCTTTCACCTAGGGAAGAAATAAGGAATAGACGCTGGTAGTAGATAGAACACACACTGAGGAAATACTCAAACTGCATCTCGAGGCAACAGCTAACTTGGAATCCTGGCTAAAAGTATCATTTAGAAATAAGTGCATCAGAATGAAGACAGTGATTTTAGGGTTTCTGCGTAAAATTCTAATCTCATGTATGACCAGCAGTAAACATACCATACCATACCACACCATACTCAAAAAGTTTAACATATTAGCGGAGATCCAATTTTTTACTATGGAGGAAACCTGATAACGTTGAGTGCATTTAATGTTTAATTCTGTCATTTTCGATTGCATATAACGAAAAGATGCTTCCTATATATCTTAACCCTAAACCTATAATCTTTACAGTAAATACAGAATATTTTAAGCATTTTAAGCATTCAAGAAGATGAATAATCAATGTCCATATCCACGAACTTATATCTCGCTGTTTGTTTACTGTACAAGTAGAGCAAACTGTGGAAGGCATTAATTGTTTTATTAGATACTTAGAATTGGGTCACACTGAGGTGTACGCTGGCTACTTATGATGACAGATATAAAAAGTACGTAATACTGATCAGAAGTGGAATGTCTAGCAGCAGAAGATTGCAAAGATTGGTTTGAAGAGAAAACGAATGTAAAGGGAAAGAAATTACAGTGGAATTAGAATGGGAAGCGTTGAGTCTGTCGAAGCGCCTTAGTCATCTGGCTGAGTTACACGCAAAATCGAAGTTCACAAAACAACGGTTTGTCTAAAACAGCTGTTGCTTATTGAATAATATATGAAATTAGTTACAAACATGAAGTTGTGAGGTGTGTGCGACGTTTACTACAATATTTGTCTGAAATAAAAAGGGCTTCGTGTAATAGTAACACAAAGAATAATTACAACATACCATAGAACAAACGACAGCTATTAGTTGTGTCTAACTAAACTTGGTAACAGTTCATCAACAAGCAAAACCCAACCATAAGCGTGCAATATGAAAAGCGTTGCATTTAAACAAGAAGTAAACAATTAAACAAAATTGTGGATAACTACTATAATAATTGAGGTGAAGTAATTATAACGGTAAATACAATAAATCTTATAGGTAGATGTAAATATTTCCGAATATTACACGACAAACTTGCCTGACAACATAAGCTTAGAAATTGCTAGGAATACAACTATTTACTGAATATTAATAGGAAGTAGTAGTAGTAGTAGTAGTAGTAGTACATCAATACACAAAAGAGTGAAAGGGAAGTGAATAAGGACAGAGAATGTAAAACACACTTAACTGGAAGTATCATGTAAACGACATGTAAAGGACAATTGAGTGCAGATGTGCAAATGATGTATTTAATGTATGATTTTTGTATTTTATGAAACTACTCTACTACAATTTCCATTCCGACTGTTTTTCAATTGCCTCAGTTGTCTAATTCAATTATGGTTGAATGGTGTTATTGTAGGCCCAGCTGATTTGACTCCGATCTGGCTGAATGTATGAGGACATACATATGGACATACATTTTCCATTTAAATCTGTATGTTGCCTAGGCTAACACCATTTGTGTGACGCCAGTAATAAGAAGCTACATACGCGCTGCACAGGAAGGGCTTATTTCAAGCTCTTGTTTATCCATACAGATATGCAGAATAAGAAGCAGGTAAGTGAAGCGGAGAAAGAGACAGGTCGATTTGATCAAGAATGTTTTGATATTTATAGTTAGACAAAAATAAGTTACAGACATATGATGAGTAGGCTGAGCTATGCAGACAAGTACGCTCATATATGCTAGAATTCAGGAATCTTGTTTTCAGTAGATCTAATTCAACAAATACTCGACTTGATATTGTCATCCCAACGAAGGTATATGGATATATATATAGGTAGTTCATTTATTTTGTATCATCTTAGTCGTTTAACGCCTACATTGTTTCTATGTGAATATATTTCACAGAAAATTTATTTATGAAGACAAGTGATAATCTAATAGCATTTATATTGAGTGTGGTCACATTCTTCCGTAAATTACAATCTATTGATTATGAAAGTAAAATGATCTCTGTATATGATCATCAATATGGACTGATAAACAACCATAGAGCCTGATAATGAACTTATTGAAAACAATTTCTCTTTTAAATATTCTTCTTGTTTTGTTTTATATTAGAATTAGTACAACATAATAGTGAATTAATTTATTGATGTATTAGAGCAATACATTGGCACTTGGTAAATATGACAACCATCAATTTCAATAGTAACTAACACCTAATTCTATTCTCATAATTAATCGACTGTACCTTATGGAAGAATGTGACCCCGCAAATGTGTCATTGACCTGTATACTGTTGAAGCCAATTTTCATACAGAGAGAATAGATAAAATTGTGTGATATTGGATAACTGACTTGTATGAATTCTACTTTCATTTGGTTCAATGTTTCTACTTTATGATTAGTCGTGTTCATTATTATAGTTTTCTAAGAAAGTTTATCTGTTGTTAAAACATCGTTGTCCTAAATGTAAAATGATTAGTACCTGATGAAAAATGGAATGTGAATGAAATATAAATCTTCATTCACTTCTTATACATCATTTCCTCCGCTTGAACATGGTTTATTCTCTCCCACTGTAGGTTGTTGCTGGCCAACGGATCCGAAGTATTTTACACAAACAATTGCTAATAAACATTTGTATCTTCTGGATGATGGCTTTCGTAGTTGCTACACTGTTCTTCTTCTCTTGCACTTGTTATGGTGAAATAAGATCACAGGATAGACAGATATCATCCTCCATTGCAAAACATTCGATTGAGACGGGTTATAAGATTGACATCAAATCAGCATTTGTAGTGTTATACAAAAGCCTTGAAGGACGTAAGTCCGGTTTGATTCACTGACCTTCGCGTACATCAATATTCATGCGAATAAAATACCTTTCAGTTGTGTTGATACAGTTATGGTTTCTTTGTTTACGGAAATCAGCCTTATCATGTAATAATATCGAACAGATTTATAAAAAGCTGCATTGTTTACCACAATCAGCTAACTACTCGATCTGCAAAACAGAACATTTGTTTTACTCAATATGTATTCTCTAAACATAATCTTCAAGAAGCTTTTTAAGCAAATTTGTGAAATGGCCAGCAGTTGAATTTAGAACCTATTTGAAACTTGTCAACTGGATGTACCTTCAACAAGATACTGATCAAATACAGTCGTACATAACCATGTGTAGTTACAAGTAAAACAACACCAAATGAATATAATCTTCAACAAAAATAATGACATTCTCTGACTATCTCTTCAATGTGTCACCAAAAATTTCATTTTGATTTGTTATTTCAATTTGAGTATTCAGCGGGATGGATGGTGGGTGTGGAATCACTGTAATTATTAATACAAAATGTATTCACCAACTACTTAAATAGCTTCATCAGTGTAATGTCTTTTGCTGTTTTAGGAAAACAAAATTCACATTGTCATCATATTTGATGGTGATCGAGGTCTACAATATCTGAATAGTCTTCTTAAATCTATTTTCTATTATCAAAATGGAAGATTTCGATGTGATTTAAAAGCTTGTTGTCTATCAAAATTTTGCGATCGATTCATCGATGATTGTCATACTGTTATGAACAGTGGGTCGACAACATATACAACTGTATTTAATTTCTTAATAACGACGATTGCATCAAATAGTCAGTTGTTGAATTTGATGAATACATGGAAATTACATAATATGGAATATCATTTTTATAGTTGTAGTGATTATTTGGTAAGTGTTCACATGCATTATAACTAACTGTGTTACGTCACTGTTCCTATAATGTAATAAGAGTTTTGTGGAGATAGGAATTTTTTATAGTTCAAATCACGAACTGATATTAGTTGGACAATGATTGAAAAGTTGATGGTTATCGACAGACATCTTGTCTTGATACAGCATTTCATAGCCTCAACCCAAGTGTTGGATCCAACACCTGCGATCTCGCACATGAATGCCTAACCTGTAGTCCGATAGATGGTGATTTCACAGTATTCTAGTTTGACTGAAGTTAGCATGAACATATTTGGACGTCCACTTAGTAGTTTAGAGGTCAAGCGTTCTCTCTCGAGATCCAAGTTCGTGCGTCGGATTTCGGATACGGTGTTGCGATGCACACTGCTGGAATTCCATACTTGGATGAAACAACGGTCCAGTACTTCCAAGTTTTCAATGGTTTTCGATCTTAGATTGGCTTGTGATTTCAATGTATTATGGTATTTAACTTGATTATGTGTGATTATTTGCAGGTAAATCTTCGCTGGATTAAGTCTAAACATCCTTCAGGCGCTAAACCATTTTTAAAATTGATGATTCCAACAATTCTTCCATCTACAATCAGTAAAGTAAGTCATAGTTGTGCTCCTTTTCTCAGTAAGTTTCATCGTATTTTTCATCAAATAATTCTGTATAAATTGACCTCAATATTTACGTGTTTGATTCGCGATTTCGTATGAAGAAAACAAGTTAGTGTCAGTGTTCAGTAAGTGATTCTTATTCTACTACCACCTTGATAAGTATATAGTCAAGTTGAAGGACTACATTCTCCGAGGAATTACGAAACGTGAGCACAGATAATAATGTAATACAAAAAAGCATAATACTAAATTATATAATGGAATTAATAACCGTACAAAACAGTGGAAGTGATCTTAAGGAGAATGTTTTCGAACACTGATTGAATGTGAATAAATGAGTCTAACTAAGAAGAATCGAAAAGTAGTCGGTATATATCATGTTTCTTAGTTTTCATTATTCCTTAACTGTGATCAATCTATGATGTGAATTATATGCAAATTCAATCATTCATCTAAATCAGAAAGTAATAACGTATGACTAATATCAATTGTAATACAAATACAATTACAGACTACTTCTGTTTGATTATTCTTATGAAATATCAAAGATATTTGTTGTTGAAAGTGCTATAAAAGTGAGAACGTTTGACAATTTTCGAAACTAGAGTCGATAATAAATGCATGTCAAAGTTAAAGTCAAAGTAGATAAAAGTGGGATAAATGGATATGAAAAAATTATCAATATCATGTGATATTTTTGATGCCTATAGCTTCTACGTTATGTAAGAGATGGAATCGAACCCCCCTCGAAAGTCAAGTTAGCATACAATGAAACACGGACGAATGACCATTGACAACTGGGTTCGTCATGATAAAGCTATGTATCATCCTCGTCTGGCTCTTCCTAAAACAAACTAAATAGTACACTTGTCTAAAATGACACAACGGCTCTTTAAAATGTCTCCAGATGTCAAGAAAGTTGCTTCGACTAGTTTGTGCCTTGTGGAAAGTTTCAAGATAATTCTAGAAAACGGCTAATTATGCCCTCCTATTGTTGATTGAACAGTATCAGTGATGGTTATCAGTTTTGGTATGTTTTCCTGAAGTGTTGTAGTGGAGTGACAACTACACAAAATGTAACATGTAACGTGTCGATTCACGACGCAGTTGTAACATAACGCCTTTAAATTGTCAGTTTTACTTAGTGTTATATCTACTCTCAAATATCGAAGGTTTAAAAGTGGAAGTTTTCATGGAAGTCGATATCTGTGATCAAACGTTTAATCAGATACCGCTTGAAGTTCTTAACCTTCAATCAATATTTAGCATGGTTATATCAGGATTCATTCATTTCAACTGCATATAATGAAATTATAACTGGAAGATGAGTAAACAAACCTGGACTTATTATTGACTATATTAAAACGATGATATTGTTACGGGAGTATATGATTAATCGGTAATTTGTTTCCACATTGTTGTACCTTTCCCTTTTTAGGTAATTGTACTAGATATTGATATACTACTTAATACAGATATTATTGAATTATGGAATCATTTTGAGTATTTTAAGGAAACTCAGGTTTGTTTTCTAATCATTATTGTTCATATTATTATTGATTGAAACATTATTGATATTCAAAGTAAAAACAAACATAAAATAATTTGTAATGGATTACCTACCATATGATTGATATCAAAGTGTAGAGTTTCAGTTGAATTGAATCTATAGTTTATGTAACTTACTTGATAAATACAGAGAAATCTATATGACTGATTGTTCATGACATTGTTCCCATTGAACTATGAACTCACAATAATCCAAATATGATTATTCTTATCTCAATTGAATGAATATGAATGGAATGATTTCATCATGAATTATTCAAAGATCCAACAGTATGGATTGTGAATACTCACACTATTTTCTTTTTCTTTTTTTTAATGAAACATTTAATCAAGACAGTCATTTATGTCATGATTTTTTAAATCTGACTAACAGAGTCATCTAGTTGATTGATGGATGAGTTTTACGTAATAAATCGTTAAGAGAAGTAAGAATAGTACATAATAGCCTTATTTGCAAAGATAGTCAAAACAATTGAGATAGTTTCGGTCAAATGTTTGTATATTCAGAAAGGAACATATCTTCAAACAGATATAGATTCTTGTAATTAACATACGATGAGTGAGATATGTGATAACAAATAGTTATGTGGAATTTAGTGTGTGTGTGTGTGTGTGTGATAGACACAATGTGAAAATGAGAAGGAAGAACACGGAAATATGGAATTCGTTGAATGAGAGCCCAGTGATTTAGCAGTTATTATTATTATTATTATTACGGATTTTATTATTAACGGCTTCATTCAATATTATGTTTGTGGTACAATAAGGAATTGTCAACACACTGTATTTCAACAAGTTTCCGTTTCTTACTTCTTGGATGATCCGGAACATGAATACTGAGTGATCGACAGTTAAAAGTTAACAGTTCAGTCAATCGACATCTAAATAATAATGTACATTCATTTTGGATATACCGATGATATACGAAGTTCAGTTACGAAGTAATCAAGAAAATCAGGGAAAACACATGATCATAAACAATTAGAATACAATGCCACCTCAGGTCACCATTCACTGTTGAGGTTATTCAATACACATGTTTATACACATGTTTTGTGATTACCAAGATTTGTTGAATATAACTAGGTTGACACGGCATGGTTTGATATAATCAAGTGTCAAGCATGTACAAACTGCATCAATCCTCAGTCAGTCAGTTAGCTACGACGTAGCATCAGGCACAAATATATCTATATATAAATATATCGGTCCAAGTTGTCATACCTCATTAACACAGAAAGATGAACACCGGACTCACAGTAGTTAATTCAGTGGTGGTAGAACATAAAAGAATGATATAGTACAGGAAGAAAGAAACATATGAAGCGATTTTAATCTCATATTTTAAGGGGAGATATAAAGTGTATACACCCACGTCATTGTGATCAATTCTGAACCATGTCACACAGAGTGTCCAAACATTGGTTTCGATAGTCACGCGCAACACAACCAAGTAGTCTGCATCTATCAACATGGCTAATGCTAAATGTTAGTGATTTCGAGGTCTGATGCCACGTTTTGGTTTGGCAGCCTCTAACTTTCTTCCAGCCATCCCCAACCACATCATTCCTACTGTAGAACATAATACTATGGTAATGAAGTGAAGAGTTAATAGTCAAATGAACGGGTGTTGAATGATGTAACTAATTCATTATGTTGAAGTTGGGATACCTATTACCTATTAAGTTGAATGCTGAATGTGTCAGGCAATGAATCAGCTAATAAAGCCAGAAATATCATTGATAATTTGATTGCAGCTCAACCGTGTGAAATAAATCTCTGAAATGCATGTTTAATTTTGACATTTAGTCATTGGTCAGTATTCCTGACCATAATCCTTGTCAGTGTTCTACATCCTTCAATAATTTCACAGTTGATTTCAACTTGGGACTGAATTTTCAACTTTAACTAGACAATGTTTTATGTGTATCAAGTTCACAATGTTATTGTAAAATTTACTGAAGGATATTTTCTGATGATCGTTTCAAATGTATACTTCTGACCGTTTACAAATCTTCATGTGTTTTTTCAAAGAGCATAGGTATTGGATTAGAGCAAAATCCATATTTTCAAGAAGTTATGACTAGGTTAGAAAGTAATTGGAAAGTAAGTTGAAACATTATGATACATCACATTACAATTGCAATGATTTACACTTTTGTATGCCATTGTCTTTTTCAAGAACAAAACCCTGATTCCATATCAGTGATGCACATGGGCTCCAGGATTTTGAGTGAACAAATGGCGTATGAACCGATTGTTGGTCAGTGGCTATCATGAGATTGCATATGCAGACGTTACTCCACTACCTTGTGGATCAGACATATAGGTCGAAGGCTCTGGGTATTGTCTCGTAAGAAAATCACCTGCTCCAGTCTGAGCACCCGGACAATATCACAGCACACACACACACATCAAGTGACTTGTGTGGTGCAGTTCGTTTGACATTGACAAGAAATAAGATTAGAATGATAATGAAATAGAGAGCTCTGTCCAGTCCACCTCTCAGATCATGATCTATAGAATGTACCACTGTACTAACATTAGCTTATTTCAAATATCGTTACTTATTTATTCGTTTGCTTATCCATTTTAGTACATTATAAATCTAGTACTATTTGAATTCAATTACATTCTACATGAGATTCCATGTGAATGGAATATTCAATTGAGTGGAGGAAGTGATGAACAACGATGTCCTGTAAGTTGGTTAACTTATAATGAATTAAAGAAACGTAATTATACGACAAATTTCAAACAACCAAAACTTATTCATATTAATCATCATATAAAACCAGATGATGTAAAAGTGAATGATACACCGACTGAGTACATTGATCAATCTGATATCATTCTTAAACGTAAGTTAATCTGTTATTAAATGTTATGCAACTGATAACATACAATTCTCATGCTGCCTTCATATTAGAATTGATAGATATCAAATTTTAAATATGAGACGTACAATTAAACAAGACACCCGAACTGTAATGTTTCAACCTCCAAACGTACATTCCCTTAACAGTGATGTTTACGACTAAGAATAATCAGTCTCTTACTGACATATTATATGCATCCTGTTAGGATTATTTCGATATTGTGTTAATTCACAATCATTCTAAGCAAAGATGAATGGTACCTAGCATTGGAATCTACCAAGCGAGTTTCGTCGAATTTAGGACTCATCAGCAAGATATACTTACATCCTAGATTTGATGTTCAAACTCCCTGTTTTTCACTTCAGACGTCATCGCGTTTTCTACTTATCTACTGAGTCGAGCTAGCAATTAACTCATGAAATGGGATAAATTTCAATCGACTTTGTATTGGTTATTTGAATCTTCCCATTGATGATATGACCAATAGCAGCTTTCTCCTTATAAGTCCCAAATAGGACTCGTTGTTAGATAGTCATGTTTTTCTCGTCTAAATAAACTATGTGTATACTTTGAAGCAGTAGATCACATTATTATAAAGCATTAGCTTCACCTACCATGTTATCACTCCCTACAATTGCGTATTCATGTTTATTCTCTATTGATTTGTAATTTCATTTGTAGAAAATGAACTATATGATAAATTCGTATCAGTATACCGTCAATATACTCGATTACATGAATCATGTTTCCAATAGATTCAATTCAAGAACCAATCAATTTGATGTTGATCATCTTCCGCATCATGTAATTTTTGTACTATTCCATGTTCTCAATCAATAGAATTGTTTATATTTTATTTTATTCGAAGACTATTTCTATGGAATTGTGTGTATCTACTAAGTTGATGAAATATGGTCGTTGAATGGGATGATTGTGGAAAGTAGGTGGAGCTAAGTGAATAAGAACATGGTGAAAGAAAATAAGATTTTGTCATTAGTTGAACAACCAATTGAATGGAATTTGTCACTGAATCAACTTCCTTGATAATGAAAACGCATTTGATAGTATGCATAGAAGAAAGATATGAAACCCTCATCAACATAATTGTGTAACTGAGAAGATTGTCAGCGCCATGCGAAATACATACAATGGATTACACTGCAGAGTGGTGCATGAAGGACAGCTGACAGACGCATTTCAAGTGAGGATCGGAGTCAGACAAGGCAGTTTACTCTCGCCATTCCTCTCTCTTCCGGTGGTCAACCAGATTATGTAAACCTCCATATCTCAAGGAAACACAGTATGCAATGGACAGCTCTGAGTCAATTAGAAGATTTGCACTTTGCAGATGATCTGCAATTAATAACTCATACACATGAACAAATGCAGATCAAAACAAATGGTGTAGCTTCAGCCTATCAATCAGTAGGACTCAACATACACATGGGTAGAAGCAACATCCTTAAATACAACACAAAGAACACCAACGCAGTCACACTTGATGAAGAGTCTGTGGAAGGGGAATGGGAACATTCACGTTTCTGGGTAGCGTCATGGAAGAGGATGAACAAGGAGGATGTGATGCAGACTTACAGGCGACGATTGGCAAAACAGGAACAGCATTCCTACAGCTGAACAAAAACACATTCAAGTCAAAACCACTGTCAACCAACATCAAAGTGAGAATGTTCAATACGAACATCAAGACAGTTAGTTCTATTGTATGGAGCTGAGACTTCCAGAACTAGCACAACCATCATCAAAAAAGTTCCAGTATTGGTAGCAGTTGTCTATATAAGATGCTCAACGTCCGTTGGCTGGATACCATCAGTAACAGTCTATAATGCGGGAGGACAAAGCAGCTTTCACCTAGGGAAGAAATAAGGAATAGACGCTGGTAGTAGATAGAACACACACTGAGGAAATACTCAAACTGCATCTCGAGGCAACAGCTAACCTGGAATCCTGGCCAAAAGTATCATTTAGAAATAAGTGCATCAGAATGAAGACAGTGATTTTAGGGTTTCTGCGTAAAATTCTAATCTCATGTATGACCAGCAGTAAACATACCATACCATACCACACCATACTCAAAAAGTTTAACATATTAGCGGAGATCCAATTTTTTACTATGGAGGAAACCTGATAACGTTGAGTGCATTTAATGTTTAATTCTGTCATTTTCGATTGCATATAACGAACAGATGCTTCCTATAAATCCCAACTCTAAACCTATAATCTTTACAGTAAATACCAAATTTTAACTGGCAAAAATGTAGGCCATTTTAAGCATTCAAGAAGATGAATAATCAATATCCATATCCACGAACTTATATCTCGCTGTTTGTTCACTGTACAAGTAGAGTAAACTGTGGAAGGCATTAATTGTTTTATTAGATACTTAGAATTGGGTCACACTGAGGTGTACGCTGGCTACTTATGATGACAGATATAAAAAGTACGTAATACTGATCAGAAGTGGAATGTCTAGCAGCAGAAGATTGCAAAGATTGGTTTGAAGAGAAAACGAATGTAAAGGGAAAGAAATTACAGTGGAATTAGAATGGGAAGCGTTGAGTCTGTCGAAGCGCCTTAGTCATCTGGCTGAGTTACACGCAAAATCGAAGTTCACAAAACAACGGTTTGTCTAAAACAGCGGTTTTTTATTGAATAATATATGAAATTAGTTACAAACATGAAGTTGTGAGGTGTGTGCGACGTTTACTACAATATTTGTCTGAAATAAAAAGGGCTTCGTGTAATAGTAACACAAAGAATAATTACAACATACCATAGAGCAAACGACAGCTATTAGTTGTGTCTAACTAAACTTGGTAACAGTTCATCAACAAGCAAAACCCAACCATGAGCGTGCAATATGAAAAGCGTTGCATTTAAACAAGAAGTAAACAATTAAACAAAATTGTGGATAACTACTACAATAATTGAGGTGAAGTAATTATAACGGTAAATACAATAAATCTTATAGGTAGATGTAAATATTTCCGAATATTACACGACAAACTTGCCTGACAACATAAGCTTAGAAATTGCTAGTAATACAACTATTTACTGAATATTAATAGGAAGTAGTACTAGTAGTAGTAGTAGTAGTAGTAGTAGTACATCAATACACAAAAGAGTGAAAGGGAAGTGAATAAGGACAGAGAATGTAAAACACTTAACTGGAAGTATCATGTAAACGATATGTAAAAGATAATTGAATACAGATGTGCAAATGATGTATTTAATGTATGATTTTTGTATTTTATGAAACTACTCTACTACAATTTCCATTCCGACTGTTTTTCAATTGCCTCAGTTGTCTAATTCAATTATGGTTGAATGGTGTTATTGTAGGCCCAGCTGATTTGACTCCGATCTGGCTGAATGTATGAGGACATACATATGGACATACATTTTCCATTTAAATCTGTATGTTGCCTAGGCTAACACCATTTGTGTGACGCCAGTAATAAGAAGCTACATACGCGCTGCACAGGGAGGACTAATTCAAGCTCTCGTTTATCCATACAGATATGCAGAATAAGAAGCAGGTAAGTGAAGCGGAGAAAGAGACAGGTCGATTTGATCAAGAATGTTTTGATATTTATAGTTAGACAAAAATAAGTTACAGACATATGATGAGTAGGCTGAGCTATGCACACATGTACGCTCATATATGCTAGAATTCAGGAATCTTGTTTTCAGTAGATCTAATTCAACAAATACTCGACTTGATATTGTCATCCATACGAATGTATATATATATATATATATTTATAGGTAGTTCATTTATTTTGTATCATCTTAGTCGTTTAACGCCTACATTGTTTCTATGTGAATATATTTCACAGAAAATTTATTTATGAAGACAAGTGATAATCTAATAGCATTTATATTGAGTGTGGTCACATTCTTCCGTAAATTACAATCTATTGATTATGAAAGTAAAATGATCTCTGTATATGATCATCAATATGGACTGATAAACAACCATAGAGCCTGATAATGAACTTATTGAAAACAATTTCTCTTTTAAATATTCTTCTTGTTTTGTTTTATATTAGAATTAGTACAACATAATAGTGAATTAATTTATTGATGTATTAGAGCAATACATTGGCACTTGGTAAATATGACAACCATCAATTTCAATAGTAACTAACACCTAATTCTATTCTCATAATTAATCGACTGTACCTTATGGAAGAATGTGACCCCGCAAATGTGTCATTGACCTGTATACTGTTGAAGCCAATTTTCATACAGAGAGAATAGATAAAATTGTGTGATATTGGATAACTGACTTGTATGAATTCTACTTTCATTTGGTTCAATGTTTCTACTTTATGATTAGTCGTGTTCATTATTATAGTTTTCTAAGAAAGTTTATCTGTTGTTAAAACATCGTTGTCCTAAATGTAAAATGATTAGTACCTGATGAAAAATGGAATGTGAATGAGAGGGTTATAAGAGTTTGTTGAAATCCGTAACTGGATATAAATGTATTTCACTCCACTGATGAAATATAAATGTTCATTCACTTCTTATACATCATTTCCTCCGCTTGAACATGGTTTATTCTCTCCCACTGTAGGTTGTTGCTGGCCAACGGATCCGAAGTATTTTACATAGACAATTGCTAATAAACATTTGTATCTTCTGGATGATGGCTTTCGTAGTTGCTACACTGTTCTTCTTCTCTTGCACTTGTTATGGTGAAATAAGATCACAGGATAGACAGACATCATCCTCCATTGCGAAACATTTGATTGAGACGGGTTATAAGATTGACATCAAATCAGCATTTGTAGTGTTATACAAAAGCCTTGAAGGACTTATATACGGGTTTATTGAGACCTCAAGTATACGGAATGTGAAACCCTTTTTATGTGTTCAAAAACAATTTGTACTTACACTGAACCTATCCTCGTAATACTGATTTATTATCCACAGTGGTAAACACATTTGTGTATTTTTGTGTACTTTAATAATTTTTGCTTTGTTATGACTTACCCATAACCTGTCTAGTTGACCTTTTAGTTATACTTCTTTTCATAAATATGAAGAAAATTGTTGATTATAGTAATTGATAGTCTTTGACGTTATATACATAATTCATTACCTTATAAATCTATAATATCATAACGGTTACTTATTATATGTTATATGTTTCTGGTTCTGCGTTGTAACTCATTGACTGTTGACTACTAACTAACTAACTAACTAACTAACTAATTATCTAACTGATTGATTGACCGATTGACTGACTGACTGACTCACCGATATGTATTTTAGATTCTTAACCAATTTCACATTAGAATAAAAAGTACTTTTCAACTATTGAAAATATTCATCAATCTTTTACTGTGATTTCTAACCAATCAAACAAATTCTAATAAGATATACATCACTTGATATACCATTGGTTAACATGTTACACTTGAGATGTCTATTATAGGTAATCTCATATATATATATATATATATATATAATGAATGGATCCATATAGGTGTATATATGGATATATAATTGATAACTCTATCAGTACTTCTTACGTAACACATTTCAATTTTTCTTTCGCTAAATATATTTTCAGATTGTTTTAAACAAATAAAAGAAAAAAGTTTCTCAAATGATTCATATTTTTAATGTATATCAATTGAATAATAAAATTTTATTTTCATCATTAATTATTACGACGTTAATAACATGGAATATATTCTATGTGATTATTCCTAATACTACTTATTGGATAGATCCATTGATGGTAGACACTTCCTTGGTAAGTTTAATTCATTATAGTAAAGTGATAGTTTGGTATAGTATTTTGTTCAGCATTTGATTATATTGATAATTATACCGCTTCATTGGTCTACAGAGAGAGAGAGAGAGAGACAGAGAGATTAAGAGTTTATCCCTTAGAGATCGAAAGTGAATGATTTTAAGTTCCAAGTGAATGATCATCAATGTACTATTGAGAAATCTTCTACTAGAATGAAACGGTCATTTAGTGCTTCAAGGTTCTTCAACCAGTTCTAGATTTTATTAAGTTCAACTATTAAAAATTATAAAATCAATCGTTCATAACAATAGATTTGTTTGAAGATTATTCATTCAAAGCGTTTGTAATGAAATGTAAACTGTTTATGATACGATAGTACAACGATTGTACTCAATTGATTACCCTTTGTATATGCCTATCATTTAAACTAATACACAACGATTACTACTGTATGACTTCAGTAAAAGTATCACTTCATATTGAAGCTTTGTTTATAAAGGTTGATTCACTAACCCTCGGGTACATCAATATTCATGCGAATAAAATACCTTTCAGTTGTGTTGATACAGTTATGGTTTCTTTGTTTACGGAAATCAGCCTTATCATGTAATAATATCGAACAGATTTATAAAAAGCTGCATTGTTTACCACAATCAGCTAATTACTCGATCTGCAAAACAGAACATTTGTTTTACTCAATATGTATTCTCTAAACATAACCTTCAAGAAGCCTTTTAAGCAAATTTGTGAAATGGCTAGCAGTTGAATTTAGAACCTATTTGAAACTTGTCAACTGGATGTACCTTCAACAAGATACTGATCAAATACAGTCGTACATAACCATGTGTAGTTACAAGTAAAACAACACCAAATGAATATAATCTTCAACAAAAATAATGACATTCTCTGATTATCTCTTCAATGTGTCACCGAAAATTTCATTTTGATTTGTTATTTCAATTTGAGTATTCAGCGGGATGGATGGTGGGTGTGGAATCACTGTAATTATTAATACAAAATGTATTCACCAACTACTTAAATAGCTTCATCAGTGTAATGTCTTTTGCTGTTTTAGGAAAACAAAATTCACATTGTCATCATATTTGATGGTGATCAAGGTCTACAATATCTGAATAGTCTTCTTAAATCTATTTTCTATTATCAAAATGGAAGATTTCGATGTGATTTAAAAGCTTGTTGTCTATCAAACTTTTGCGATCGTTTCATCGATGATTGTCATACTGTTATGAACAGTGGGTCGACAACATATACAACTGTATTTCATTTCTTAATAACGACGATTTCATCAAATAGTCAGTTGTTGAATTTGATGAATACATGGAAATTACATAATATGGAATATCATTTTTATAGTTGTAGTGATTATTTGGTAAGTGTTCACATGCATTATAACTAACTGTGTTACGTCACTGTTCCTATAATGTAATAAGAGTTTTGTGGAGATAGGAATTTTTTATAGTTCAAATCACGAACTGATATTAGTTGGACAATGATTGAAAAGTTGATGGTTATCGACAGACATCTTGTCTTGATACAGCATTTCATAGCCTCAACCCAAGTGTTGGATCCAACACCTGCGATCTCGCACATGAATGCCTAACCTGTAGTCCGATAGATGGTGATTTCACAGTATTCTAGTTTGACTGAAGTTAGCATGAACATATTTGGACGTCCACTTAGTAGTTTAGAGGTCAAGCGTTCTCTCTCGAGATCCAAGTTCGTGCGTCGGATTTCGGATACGGTGTTGCGATGCACACTGCTGGAATTCCATACTTGGATGAAACAACGGTCCAGTACTTCCAAGTTTTCAATGGTTTTCGATCTTAGATTGGCTTGTGATTTCAATGTATTATGGTATTTAACTTGACTATGTGTGATTATTTGCAGGTAAATCTTCGCTGGATTAAGTCTAAACATCCCTCAGGCGCTAAACCATTTTTAAAATTGATGATTCCAACAATTCTTCCATCTACAATCAGTAAAGTAAGTCATAGTTGTGCTCCTTTTCTCAGTAAGTTTCATCGTATTTTTCATCAAATAATTCTGTATAAATTGACCTCAATATTTACGTGTTTGATTCGCGATTTCGTATGAAGAAAACAAGTTAGTGTCAGTGTTCAGTAAGTGATTCTTATTCTACTACCACCTTGATAAGTATATAGTCAAGTTGAAGGACTGCATTCTCCAAGGAATTACGAAACGTGAGCACAGATAATAATGTAATACAAAAAAGCATAATAATAAATTATATAATGGAAATAATAACCGTACAAAACAGTGGAAGTGATCTTAAGGAGAATGTTTTCGAACACTGATTGAATGTGAATAAATGAGTCTAACTAAGAAGAATCGAAAAGTAGTCGGTATATATCATGTTTCTTAGTTTTCATTATTCCTTAACTGTGATCAATCTATGATGTGAATTACATGCAAATTCAATCATTCATCTAAATCAGAAAGTAATAAAGTATGACTAATATCAATTGTAA
Organism: Schistosoma spindalis; assembly: GCA_946903255.1. NCBI lineage: Eukaryota > Metazoa > Platyhelminthes > Trematoda > Strigeidida > Schistosomatidae > Schistosoma > Schistosoma spindalis. The sequence goes on along the minus strand of OX336421.1, from coordinate 702,857 downwards.
TACAAATACAATTACAGACTACTTCTGTTTGATTATTCTTATGAAATATCAAAGATATTTGTTGTTGAAAGTGCTATAAAAGTGAGAACGTTTGACAATTTTCGAAACTAGAGTCGATAATAAATGCATGTCCAAGTTAAAGTCAAAGTAGATAAAAGTGGGATAAATGGATATGAAAAAATTATCAATATCATGTGATATTTTTGATGCCTATAGCTTCTACGTTATGTAAGAGATGGGATCGAACCCCCCTCGAAAGTCAAGTTAGTATACAATGGAACACGGCCAAATGCCCATTGACAATATTTAGCATGTTTATATCAGGATTCATTCATTTCAACTGCATATAATGAAATTATAACTGGAAGATGAGTAAACAAACCTGGACTTATTATTGACTATATTAAAACGATGATATTGTTACGGGAGTATATGATTAATCGGTAATTTGTTTCCACATTGTTGTACCTTTCCCTTTTTAGGTAATTGTACTAGATATTGATATACTACTTAATACAGATATTATTGAATTATGGAATCATTTTGAGTATTTTAAGGAAACTCAGGTTTGTTTTCTAATCATTATTGTTCATATTATTATTGATTGAAACATTATTGATATTCAAAGTAAAAACAAACATAAAATAATTTGTAATGGATTACCTACCATATGATTGATATCAAAGTGTAGAGTTTCAGTTGAATTGAATCTATAGTTTATGTAACTTACTTGATAAATACAGAGAAATCTATATGACTGATTGTTCATGACATTGTTCCCATTGAACTATGAACTCACAATAATCCAAATATGATTATTCTTATCTCAATTGAATGAATATGAATGGAATGATTTCATCATGAATTATTCAAAGATCCAACAGTATGGATTGTGAATACTCACACTATTTTCTTTTTCTTTTTTTTAATGAAACATTTAATCAAGACAGTCATTTATGTCATGATTTTTTAAATCTGACTAACAGAGTCATCTAGTTGATTGATGGATGAGTTTTACGTAATAAATCGTTAAGAGAAGTAAGAATAGTACATAATAGCCTTATTTGCAAAGATAGTCAAAACAATTGAGATAGTTTCGGTCAAATGTTTGTATATTCAGAAAGGAACATATCTTCAAACAGATATAGATTCTTGTAATTAACATACGATGAGTGAGATATGTGATAACAAATAGTTATGTGGAATTTAGTGTGTGTGTGTGTGTGTGATAGACACAATGTGAAAATGAGAAGGAAGAACACGGAAATATGGAATTCGTTGAATGAGAGCCCAGTGATTTAGCAGTTATTATTATTATTATTACGGATTTTATTATTAACGGCTTCATTCAATATTATGTTTGTGGTACAATAAGGAATTGTCAACACACTGTATTTCAACAAGTTTCCGTTTCTTACTTCTTGGATGATCCGGAACATGAATACTGAGTGATCGACAGTTAAAAGTTAACAGTTCAGTCAATCGACATCTAAATAATAATGTACATTCATTTTGGATATACCGATGATATACGAAGTTCAGTTACGAAGTAATCAAGAAAATCAGGGAAAACACATGATCATAAACAATTAGAATACAATGCCACCTCAGGTCACCATTCACTGTTGAGGTTATTCAATACACATGTTTATACACATGTTTTGTGATTACCAAGATTTGTTGAATATAACTAGGTTGACACGGCATGGTTTGATATAATCAAGTGTCAAGCATGTACAAACTGCATCAATCCTCAGTCAGTCAGTTAGCTACGACGTAGCATCAGGCACAAATATATCTATATATAAATATATCGGTCCAAGTTGTCATACCTCATTAACACAGAAAGATGAACACCGGACTCACAGTAGTTAATTCAGTGGTGGTAGAACATAAAAGAATGATATAGTACAGGAAGAAAGAAACATATGAAGCAATTTTAATCTCATATTTTAACGGGAGATATAAAGTGTATACACCCACGTCATTGTGATCAATTCTGAACCATGTCACACAGAGTGTCCAAACATTGGTTTCGATAGTCACGCGCAACACAACCAAGTAGTCTGCATCTATCAACATGGCTAATGCTAAATGTTAGTGATTTCGAGGTCTGATGCCACGTTTTGGTTTGGCAGCCTCTAACTTTCTTCCAGCCATCCCCAACCACATCATTCCTACTGTAGAACATAATACTATGGTAATGAAGTGAAGAGTTAATAGTCAAATGAACGGGTGTTGAATGATGTAACTAATTCATTATGTTGAAGTTGGGATACCTATTACCTATTAAGTTGAATGCTGAATGTGTCAGGCAATGAATCAGCTAATAAAGCCAGAAATATCATTGATAATTTGATTGCAGCTCAACCGTGTGAAATAAATCTCTGAAATGCATGTTTAATTTTGACATTTAGTCATTGGTCAGTATTCCTGACCATAATCCTTGTCAGTGTTCTACATCCTTCAATAATTTCACAGTTGATTTCAACTTGGGACTGAATTTTCAACTTTAACTAGACAATGTTTTATGTGTATCAAGTTCACAATGTTATTGTAAAATTTACTGAAGGATATTTTCTGATGATCGTTTCAAATGTATACTTCTGACCGTTTACAAATCTTCATGTGTTTTTTCAAAGAGCATAGGTATTGGATTAGAGCAAAATCCATATTTTCAAGAAGTTATGACTAGGTTAGAAAGTAATTGGAAAGTAAGTTGAAACATTATGATACATCACATTACAATTGCAATGATTTACACTTTTGTATGCCATTGTCTTTTTCAAGAACAAAACCCTGATTCCATATCAGTGATGCACATGGGCTCCAGGATTTTGAGTGAACAAATGGCGTATGAACCGATTGTTGGTCAGTGGCTATCATGAGATTGCATATGCAGACGTTACTCCACTACCTTGTGGATCAGACATATAGGTCGAAGGCTCTGGGTATTGTCTCGTAAGAAAATCACCTGCTCCAGTCTGAGCACCCGGACAATATCACAGCACACACACACACATCAAGTGACTTGTGTGGTGCAGTTCGTTTGACATTGACAAGAAATAAGATTAGAATGATAATGAAATAGAGAGCTCTGTCCAGTCCACCTCTCAGATCATGATCTATAGAATGTACCACTGTACTAACATTAGCTTATTTCAAATATCGTTACTTATTTATTCGTTTGCTTATCCATTTTAGTACATTATAAATCTAGTACTATTTGAATTCAATTACATTCTACATGAGATTCCATGTGAATGGAATATTCAATTGAGTGGAGGAAGTGATGAACAACGATGTCCTGTAAGTTGGTTAACTTATAATGAATTAAAGAAACGTAATTATACGACAAATTTCAAACAACCAAAACTTATTCATATTAATCATCATATAAAACCAGATGATGTAAAAGTGAATGATACACCGACTGAGTACATTGATCAATCTGATATCATTCTTAAACGTAAGTTAATCTGTTATTAAATGTTATGCAACTGATAACATACAATTCTCATGCTGCCTTCATATTAGAATTGATAGATATCAAATTTTAAATATGAGACGTACAATTAAACAAGACACCCGAACTGTAATGTTTCAACCTCCAAACGTACATTCCCTTAACAGTGATGTTTACGACTAAGAATAATCAGTCTCTTACTGACATATTATATGCATCCTGTTAGGATTATTTCGATATTGTGTTAATTCACAATCATTCTAAGCAAAGATGAATGGTACCTAGCATTGGAATCTACCAAGCGAGTTTCGTCGAATTTAGGACTCATCAGCAAGATATACTTACATCCTAGATTTGATGTTCAAACTCCCTGTTTTTCACTTCAGACGTCATCGCGTTTTCTACTTATCTACTGAGTCGAGCTAGCAATTAACTCATGAAATGGGATAAATTTCAATCGACTTTGTATTGGTTATTTGAATCTTCCCATTGATGATATGACCAATAGCAGCTTTCTCCTTATAAGTCCCAAATAGGACTCGTTGTTAGATAGTCATGTTTTTCTCGTCTAAATAAACTATGTGTATACTTTGAAGCAGTAGATCACATTATTATAAAGCATTAGCTTCACCTACCATGTTATCACTCCCTACAATTGCGTATTCATGTTTATTCTCTATTGATTTGTAATTTCATTTGTAGAAAATGAACTATATGATAAATTCGTATCAGTATACCGTCAATATACTCGATTACATGAATCATGTTTCCAATAGATTCAATTCAAGAACCAATCAATTTGATGTTGATCATCTTCCGCATCATGTAATTTTTGTACTATTCCATGTTCTCAATCAATAGAATTGTTTATATTTTATTTTATTCGAAGACTATTTCTATGGAATTGTGTGTATCTACTAAGTTGATGAAATATGGTCGTTGAATGGGATGATTGTGGAAAGTAGGTGGAGCTAAGTGAATAAGAACATGGTGAAAGAAAATAAGATTTTGTCATTAGTTGAACAACCAATTGAATGGAATTTGTCACTGAATCAACTTCCTTGATAATGAAAACGCATTTGATAGTATGCATAGAAGAAAGATATGAAACCCTCATCAACATAATTGTGTAACTGAGAAGATTGTCAGCGCCATGCGAAATACATACAATGGATTACACTGCAGAGTGGTGCATGAAGGACAGCTGACAGACGCATTTCAAGTGAGGATCGGAGTCAGACAAGGCAGTTTACTCTCGCCATTCCTCTCTCTTCCGGTGGTCACCCAGATTATGTAAACCTCCATATCTCAAGGAAACACCGTATGCAATGGACAGCTCTGAGTCAATTAGAAGATTTGCACTTTGCAGATCATCTGCAATTAAGAAATCATACACATGAACAAATGCAGATCAAAACAAATGGTGTAGCTTCAGCCTATCAATCAGTAGGACTCAACATACGCATGGGTAGAAGCAACATCCTTAAATACAACACAAAGAACACCAACGCAGTCACACTTGATGAAGAGTCTGTGGAAGGGGAATGGGAACATTCACGTTTCTGGGTAGCGTCATGGAAGAGGATGAACAAGGAGGATGTGAGGCAGACTTACAGGCGACGATTGGCAAAACAGGAACAGCATTACGACAGCTGAACAAAAACACATTCAAGTCAAAACCACTGTCAACCAACATCAAAGTGAGAATGTTCAATACGAACATCAAGACAGTTAGTTCTATTGTATGGAGCTGAGACTTCCAGAACTAGCACAACCATCATCAAAAAAGTTCCAGTATTGGTAGCAGTTGTCTATATAAGATGCTCAACGTCCGTTGGCTGGATACCATCAGTAACAGTCTATAATGCGGGAGGACAAAGCAGCTTTCACCTAGGGAAGAAATAAGGAATAGACGCTGGTAGTAGATAGAACACACACTGAGGAAATACTCAAACTGCATCTCGAGGCAACAGCTAACCTGGAATCCTGGCAAAACGTATCATCTAGATGTAAGTGCGTCATAATTAAGACAGTGATTTTAGGGTTTCTGCGTAAAATTCTACTCTCAAGTGTGACCAACAGTAAACATACCATACCATACCACACCATACTCAAAAAGTTTAACATATTAGCGGAGATCCCATTTTTTACTATGGAGGAAACCTGATAACGTTGAGTGCATTTAATGTTTAATTCTGTCATTTTCGATTGCATATAACGAACAGATGCTTCCTATAAATCCCAACTCTAAACCTATAATCTTTACAGTAAATACCAAATTTTAACTGGCAAAAATGTAGGCCATTTTAAGCATTCAAGAAGATGAATAATCAATATCCATATCCACGAACTTATATCTCGCTGTTTGTTCACTGTACAAGTAGAGTAAACTGTGGAAGGCAGTAATTGTTTTATTAGATACTTAGAATTGGGTCACACTGAGGTGTACGCTAGCTACTTATGATGACAGATATAAAAAGTACGTAATACTGATCAGAAGTGGAATGTCTAGCAGCAGAAGATTGCAAAGATTGGTTTGAAGAGAAAACGAATGTAAAGGAAAGAAATTACAGTAGTATTAGAATGGGAAGCGTTGAGTCTGTCGAAGCGCCTTAGTCATAGGGCTGAGTTACACGCAAAATCGAAGTTCACAAAACAACGGTTTGTCTAAAACAGCGGTTTTTTATTGAATAATATATGAAATTAGTTACAAACATGAAGTTGTGAGGTGTGTGCGACGTTTACTACAATATTTGTCTGAAATAAAAAGGGCTTCGTGTAATAGTAACACAAAGAATAATTACAACATAACATAGAGCAAACGACAGCTATAGTTTGTGTCTAACTAAACTTGGTAACAGTTCATCAACAAGCAAAACCCAACCATGAGCGTGCAATATGAAAAGCGTTGCATTTAAACAAGAAGTAAACAATTAAACAAAATTGTGGATAACTACTACAATAATTGAGGTGAAGTAATTATAACGGTAAATACAATAAATCTTATAGGTAGATGTAAATATTTCCGAATATTACACGACAAACTTGCCTGACAACATAAGCTTAGAAATTGCTAGGAATACAACTATTTACTGAATATTAATAGGAAGTAGTATAGTAGTAGTAGTAGTAATAGTAGTTCAGCAATACCGAAAAAAGTGAAAAGGAAGTGAATAAGGACAGAGAATGTAAAAAACACTTAACTGGAAGTATCATGTAAACGATATGTAAAAGACAATTGAATACAGTTGTGCAAATGATGTATTTAATGTATGATTTTTGTATTTTATGAAACTACACTACTACAATTTCCATTCCGACTGTTTTTCAATTGACTCGGTTGTCTAATTCAATTATGGTTGAATGGTGTTATTGTAGGCCCAGCTGATTTGACTCCGATCTGGCTGAGTGTATGAGGACATACATATGGACATACATTTTACATTTAAATCTGTATGTTGCCTAGGCTAACACCATTTGTGTGACGCCAGTAATAAGAAGCTACATACGCGCTGCACAGGAAGGGCTTAATTCAAGCTCTTGATTATCCATACAGATATGCAGAATAAGAAGCAGGTAAGTGAAGCGGGAAAAGAGACAGGTCGATTTGATCAAGAATGTTTTGATATTTATAGTTAGACAAAAATAAGTTACAGACATATGATGAGTAGGCTGAGCTATGCACACATGTACGCTCATATATGCTAGAATTCAGGAATCTTGTTTTTAGTAGATCTAATTCAACAAATACTCGACTTGATATTGTCATCCATACGAAGGTATATATATATATATATATATATTTATAGGTAGTTCATTTATTTTGTATCATCTTAGTCGTTTAACGCCTACATTGTTTCTATGTGAATATATTTCACAGAAAATTTATTTATGAAGACAAGTGATAATCTAATAGCATTTATATTGAGTGTGGTCACATTCTTCCGTAAATTACAATCTATTGATTATGAAAGTAAAATGATCTCTGTATATGATCATCAATATGGACTGATAAACAACCATAGAGCCTGATAATGAACTTATTGAAAACAATTTCTCTTTTAAATATTCTTCTTGTTTTGTTTTATATTAGAATTAGTACAACATAATAGTGAATTAGTTTATTGATGAATTAGAGCAATACATTGGCACTTGGTAAATATGACAACCATCAATTTTAATAGTAACTAACACCTAATTCTATTTTCATAATTAATCGACTGTACCTTATGGAAGAATGTGACCCTGCAAATGTGTCATTGACGTGTATACTGTTGAATCCAATTTTCATACAGAGAGAATAGATAAAATTGTGTGATATTGGATAACTGACTTGTATGAATTCTACTTTCATTTGGTTCAATGTTTGTACTTTATGATTAGTCGTGTTCATTATTATAGTTTTCTAAGAAAGTTTATCTGTTGTTAAAACATCGTTGTCCTAAATGTAAAATGATTAGTACCTGATGAAAAATGGATTGTGAGGGAGAGGGTTATAAGAGTTTGTTGAAATCCGTAACTGGATATAAATGTAATTCACTCCACTGATGAAATATAAATGTTCATTCACTTCTTATACATCATTTCCTCCGCTTGAACATGGTTTATACTCTCCCACTGTAGGTTGTTGCTGGCCAACGGATCCGAAGTATTTTACATAGACAATTGCTAATACACATTTGTATCTTCTGGATGATGGCTTTCGTAGTTGCTACACTGTTCTTCATCTCTTGCACTTGTTATGGTGAAATAAGATCACAGGATAGACAGACATCATCCTCCATTGCGAGACATTTGATTGAGACGGGTTATAAGATTGACATCAAATCAGCATTTGTAGTGTTATACAAAAGCCTTGAAGGACTTATATACCGGTTTATTGAGACCTCAAGTATACGGAATGTGAAACCTTTTTTATGTGTTCAAAAACAATTTGTACTTACACTGAACCTATCCTCGTAATACTGATTTATTATCCACAGTGGTAAACACATTTGTGTATTTTTGTGTACTTTAATAATTTTTGCTTTTGTTTGACTTACCCAAAACCTGTCTAGTTGACCTTTTAGTTATACTTCATTTCATAAATATGAAGAAAATTGTTGATTATAGTAATTGATAGTCTTTGACGTTATATACATAATTCATTACCTTATAAATCTATAATATCATAACGGTTACTTATTATATGTTATATGTTTCTGGTTCTGCGTTGTAACTCATTGACTGTTGACTACTAACTAACTAACTAACTAACTAACTAATTATATAACTGATTGATTGAACGATTGACTGACTGACTGACTCACCGATATGTATTTTAGATTCATAAACCAATTTCACATTAGAATAAAAAGTACTTTTCAACTATTGAAAATATTCATCAATCTTTTACTGTGATTTCTAACCAATCAAACAAATTCTAATAAGATATACATAACTTGATATACCATTGGTTAACATGTTACACTTGAGATGTCTATTATAGGTATTCTCATATATATATATATATATATATATATAATGAATGGATCCATATAGGTGTATATATGGATATATAATTGATAACTCTATCAGTACTTCTTACGTAACACATTTCAATTTTTCTTTCGCTAAATATATTTTCAAATTGTTTTAAACAAATAAAAGAAAAACGTTTCTCAAATGATTCATATTTTTAATGTATATCAATTGAATAATAAAATTTTATTTACATCATTAATTATTACGACGTTAATAACATGGAATATATTCTATGTGATTATTACTAATACTACTTATTGGATAGATCCATTGATAGTAGACACTTCCTTAGTAAGTTTAATTCATTATAGTAAAGTGATAGTTTGGTATAGTATTTTGTTCAGCATTTGATTATAATGATAATTATACCGCTTCATTGGTCTACAAAGAGAGAGAGAGAGACAGAGAGATTAAGAGTTTATCCCTTAGAGATCGAAAGTGAATGATTTTAAGATCCAAGTGAATGATCATCAATGTACTATTGAGAAATCTTCTACTAAAATGAAACGGTCAATTAGTGCTTCAAGGTTCTTCAACCAATTCTAGATTTTATTAAGTTCAACTATTAAAAATTATAAAATCAATCGTTCATAACAATAGATTTGATTGAAGATTATTCATTCAAAGCGTTTGTAATGAAATGTAAACTGTTTATGATACGACAGTACAACGATTGTACTCAATTGATTACCCTTTGTATATGCCTATCATTTAAACTAATACACAACGATTACTACTGTATGACTTCAGTAAATGTATCACTTCATATTGAAGCTTTGTTTAAGAAGGTTGATTCACTAACCCTCGGGTACATCAATATTCATGCGAATAAAATACCTTTCAGTTGTGTTGATACAGTTATGGTTTCTTTGTTTACGGAAATCAGCCTTATCATGTAATAATATCGAACAGATTTATAAAAAGCTGCATTGTTTACCACAATCAGCTAATGACTCGATCTGCAAAACAGAACATTTGTTTTACTCAATATGTATTCTCTAAACATAATCTTCAAGAAGCTTTTTAAGCAAATTTGTGAAATGGCTAGCAGTTGAATTTAGAACCTATTTGAAACTTGTCAACTGGATGTACCTTCAACAAGATACTGATCAAATACAGTCGTACATAACCATGTGTAGTTACAAGTAAAACAACACCAAATGAATATAATCTTCAACAAAAATAATGACATTCTCTGATTATCTCTTCAATGTGTCACCGAAAATTTCAATTTGATTTGTTATTTCAATTTGAGTATTCAGCGGGATGGATGGTGGGTGTGGAATCACTGTAATTATTAATACAAAATGTATTCACCAACTACTTAAATAGCTTCATCAGTGTAATGTCTTTTGCTGTTTTAGGAAAACAAAATTCACATTGTCATCATATTTGATGGTGATCAAGGTCTACAATATCTGAATAGTCTTCTTAAATCTATTTTCTATTATCAAAATGGAAGATTTCGATGTGATTTAAAAGCTTGTTGTCTATCAAACTTTTGCGATCGTTTCATCGATGATTGTCATACTGTAATGAACAGTGGGTCGACAACATATACAACTGTATTTCATTTCTTAATAACGACGATTGCATCAAATAGTCAGTTGTTGAATTTGATGAATACATGGAAATTACATAATATGGAATATCATTTTTATAGTTGTAGTGATTATTTGGTAAGTGTTCACATGCATTATAACTAACTGTGTTACGTCACTGTTCCTATAATGTAATAAGAGTTTTGTGGAGATAGGAATTTTTTATAGTTCAAATCACGAACTGATATTAGTTGGACAATGATTGAAAAGTTGATGGTTATCGACAGACATCTTGTCTTGATACAGCATTTCATAGCCTCAACCCAAGTGTTGGATCCAACACCTGCGATCTCGCACATGAATGCCTAACCTGTAGTCCGATAGATGGTGATTTCACAGTATTCTAGTTTGACTGAAGTTAGCATGAACATATTTGGACGTCCACTTAGTAGTTTAGAGGTCAAGCGTTCTCTCTCGAGATCCAAGTTCGTGCGTCGGATTTTGGATACGGTGTTGCAATGCACACTGCTGGAATTCCATACTTGGATGAAACAACGGTCCAGTACTTCCAAGTTTTCAATGGTTTTCGATCTTAGATTGGCTTGTGATTTCAATGTATTATGGTATTTAACTTGATTATGTGTGATTATTTGCAGGTAAATCTTCGCTGGATTAAGTCTAAACATCCTTCAGGCGCTAAACCATTTTTAAAATTGATGATTCCAACAATTCTTCCATCTACAATCAGTAAAGTAAGTCATAGTTGTGCTCCTTTTCTCAGTAAGTTTCATCGTATTTTTCATCAAATAATTCTGTATAAATTGACCTCAATATTTACGTGTTTGATTCGCGATTTCGTATGAAGAAAACAAGTTAGTGTCAGTGTTCAGTAAGTGATTCTTATTCTACTACCACCTTGATAAGTATATAGTCAAGTTGAAGGACTACATTCTCCGAGGAATTACGAAACGTGAGCACAGATAATAATGTAATACAAAAAAGCATAATACTAAATTATATAATGGAATTAATAACCGTACAAAACAGTGGAAGTGATCTTAAGGAGAATGTTTTCGAACACTGATTGAATGTGAATAAATGAGTCTAACTAAGAAGAATCGAAAAGTAGTCGGTATATATCATGTTTCTTAGTTTTCATTATTCCTTAACTGTGATCAATCTATGATGTGAATTATATGCAAATTCAATCATTCATCTAAATCAGAAAGTAATAACGTATGACTAATATCAATTGTAATACAAATACAATTACAGACTACTTCTGTTTGATTATTCTTATGAAATATCAAAGATATTTGTTGTTGAAAGTGCTATAAAAGTGAGGACGTTTGAGAATTTTCGAATCTAGAGTCGATAATAAATGCATGTCAAAGTTAAAATCAAAGTAGATGAAAGTGGGATAAATGGATATGAAAATATTATCAATATCATGTGATAATTTTGATGCCTATAGCTTCTACGTTATGTAAGAGATGGGATCGAACCCCCCTCGAAAGTCAAGTTAGTATAAAATGGAACACGGCCAAATGCCCATTGACAATATTTAGCATGTTTATCTCAGGATTCATTTATTTCAACTGCATATAATAAAATTATCACTGGAAGATGAGTAAACAAACCTGGACTTATTATTGACTATATTAAAACGATGATATTGTTACGGGAGTATATGATTAATCGGTAATTTGTTTCCACATTGTTGTACCTTTCCCTTTTTAGGTAATTGTACTAGATATTGATATACTACTTAATACAGATATTATTGAATTATGGAATCATTTTGAGTATTTTGAGGAAACTCAGGTTTGTTTTCTAATCATTATTGTTCATATTATTATTGATTGAAACATTATTGATATTCAAAGTAAAAACAAACATAAAATAATTTGTAATGGATTACCTACCATATGATTGATATCAAAGTGTAGAGTTTCAGTTGAATTGAATCTATAGTTTATGTAACTTACTTGATAAATACAGAGAAATCTATATGACTGATTGTTCATGACATTGTTCCCATTGAACTATGAACTCACAATAATCCAAATATGATTATTCTTATCTCAATTGAATGAATATGAATGGAATGATTTCATCATGAATTATTCAAAGATCCAACAGTATGGATTGTGAATACTCACACTATTTTCTTTTTCTTTTTTTAATGAAACATTTAATCAAGACAGTCATTTATGTCATGATTTTTTAAATCTGACTAACAGAGTCATCTAGTTGATTGATGGATGAGTTTTACGTAATAAATCGTTAAGAGAAGTAAGAATAGTACATAATAGCCTTATTTGCAAAGATAGTCAAAACAATTGAGATAGTTTCGGTCAAATGTTTGTATATTCAGAAAGGAACATATCTTCAAACAGATATAGATTCTTGTAATTAACATACGATGAGTGAGATATGTGATAACAAATAGTTATGTGGAATTTAGTGTGTGTGTGTGTGTGTGTGATAGACACAATGTGAAAATGAGAAGGAAGAACACGGAAATATGGAATTCGTTGAATGAGAGCCCAGTGATTTAGCAGTTATTATTATTATTATTACGGATTTTATTATTATCGGCTTTATTCAATATTATATTTGTGGTACAATAAGGAATTGTCAACACACTGTATTTCAACAAGTTTCCGTTTCTTACTTCTTGGATGATCCGGAACATGAATACTGAGTGATCGACAGTTAAAAGTTAACAGTTCAGTCAATCGACATCTAAATAATAATGTACATTCATTTTGGATATACCGATGATATACGAAGTTCAGTTACGAAGTAATCAAGAAAATCAGGGAAAACACATGATCATAAACAATTAGAATACAATGCCACCTCAGGTTACCATTCACTGTTGAGGTTATTCAATACACATGTTTATACACATGTTTTGTGATTACCAAGATTTGTTGAATATAACTAGCTTGACACGGCATGGTTTGATATAATCAAGTGTCAAGCATGTACAAACTGCATCAATCCTCAGTCAGTCAGTTAGCTACGACGTAGCATCAGGCACAAATATATCTATATATAAATATATCGATCCAAGTTGTCATACCTCATTAACACAGAAAGATGAACACCGGACTCACAGTAGTTAATTCAGTGGTGGTAGTACATAAAAGAATGATATAGTACAGGAAGAAAGAAACATATGAAGCAATTTTATTCTCATATTTTAACGGGAGATATAAAGTGTATACACCCACGTCATTGTGATCAATTCTGAACCATGTCACACAGAGTGTCCAAACATTGGTTTCGATAGTCACGCGCAACACAACCAAGTAGTCTGCATCTATCAACATGGCTAATGCTAAATGTTAGTGATTTCGAGGTCTGATGCCACGTTTTGGTTTGGCAGCCTCTAACTTTCTTCCAGCCATCCCCAACCACATCATTCCTACTGTAGAACATAATACTATGGTAATGAAGTGAAGAGTTAATAGTCAAATGAACGGGTGTTGAATGATGTAACTAATTCATTATGTTGAAGTTGGGATACCTATTACCTATTAAGTTGAATGCTGAATGTGTCAGGCAATGAATCAGCTAATAAAGCCAGAAATATCATTGATAATTTGGTTGCAGCTCAACCGTGTGAAATAAATCTCTGAAATGCATGTTTAATTTTGACATTTAGTCATTGTTCAGTATTCCTGACCATAATCCTTGTCAGTGTTCTACATCCTTCAATAATTTCGCAGTTGATTTCAACTTGGGACTGAATTTTCAACTTTAACTAGACAATGTTTTATGTGTATCAAGTTCACAATGTTATTGTAAAATTTACTGAAGGATATTTTCTGATGATCGTTTCAAATGTATACTTCTGACCGTTTACAAATCTTCATGTGTTTTTTCAAAGAGCATAGGTATTGGATCAGAACAAAATCCATATTTTCAAGAAGTTATGACTAGGTTAGAAAGTAATTGGAAAGTAAGTTGAAACATTATGATACATCACATTACAATTGCAATGATTTACACTTTTGTATGCCATTGTCTTTTTCAAGAACAAAAACCCTGATTCCATATCAGTGATGCACATGGGCTCCAGGATTTTGAGTGAACAAATGGCGTATGAACCGATTGTTGGTCAGTGGCTATCATGAGATTGCATATGCAGACGTTACTCCACTACCTTGTGGATCAGACATATAGGTCGAAGGCTCTAGGTATTGTCTCGTAAGAAAATCATCTGCTCCAGTCTGAGCACCCGGACAATATCACAGCACACACACACACATCAAGTGACTTGTGTGGTGCAGTTCGTTTGACATTGACAAGAAATAAGATTAGAATGATAATGAAATAGAGAACTCTGTCCAGTCCACCTCTCAGATCATGATCTATAGAATGTACCACTGTACTAACATTAGCTTATTTCAAATATCGTTACTTATTTATTCGTTTGCTTATCCATTTTAGTACATTATAAATCTAGTACTATTTGAATTCAATTGCATTCTACATGAGATTCCATGTGAATGGAATATTCAATTGAGTGGAGGAAGTGATGAACAACGATGTCCTGTAAGTTGGTTAACTTATAATGAATTAAAGAAACGTAATTATACGACAAATTTTAAACAACCAAAACTTATTCATATTATTCATCATATAAAACCAGATGATGTAAAAGTGAATGATACACCGACTGAGTACATTGATCAATCTGATATCACTCTTAAACGTAAGTTAATCTGTTATTAAATGTTATGCAACTGATAACATACAATTCTCATGCTGCCTTCATATTAGAATTGATAGATATCAAATTTTAAATATGAGACGTACAATTAAACAAGACACCCGAACTGTAATGTTTCAACCTCCAAACGTACATTCCCTTAACAGTGATGTTTACGACTAAGAATAATCAGTCTCTTACTGACATATTATATGCATCCTGTTAGGATTATTTCGATATTGTGTTAATTCACAATCATTCTAAGCAAAGATGAATGGTACCTAGCATTGGAATCTACCAAGCGAGTTTCGTCGAATTTAGGACTCATCAGCAAGATATACTTACATCCTAGATTTGATGTTCAAACTCCCTGTTTTTCACTTCAGACGTCATCGCGTTTTCTACTTATCTACTGAGTCGAGCTAGCAATTAACTCATGAAATGGGATAAATTTCAATCGACTTTGTATTGGTTATTTGAATCTTCCCATTGATGATATGACCAATAGCAGCTTTCTCCTTATAAGTCCCAAATAGGACTCGTTGTTAGATAGTCATGTTTTTCTCGTCTAAATAAACTATGTGTATACTTTGAAGCAGTAGATCACATTATTATAAAGCATTAGCTTCACCTACCATGTTATCACTCCCTACAATTGCGTATTCATGTTTATTCTCTATTGATTTGTAATTTCATTTGTAGAAAATGAACTATATGATAAATTCGTATCAGTATACCGTCAATATACTCGATTACATGAATCATGTTTCCAATAGATTCAATTCAAGAACCAATCAATTTGATGTTGATCATCTTCCGCATCATGTAATTTTTGTACTATTCCATGTTCTCAATCAATAGAATTGTTTATATTTTATTTTATTCGAAGACTATTTCTATGGAATTGTGTGTATCTACTAAGTTGATGAAATATGGTCGTTGAATGGGATGATTGTGGAAAGTAGGTGGAGCTAAGTGAATAAGAACATGGTGAAAGAAAATAAGATTTTGTCATTAGTTGAACAACCAATTGAATGGAATTTGTCACTGAATCAACTTCCTTGATAATGAAAACGCATTTGATAGTATGCATAGAAGAAAGATATGAAACCCTCATCAACATAATTGTGTAACTGAGAAGATTGTCAGCGCCATGCGAAATACATACAATGGATTACACTGCAGAGTGGTGCATGAAGGACAGCTGACAGACGCATTTCAAGTGAGGATCGGAGTCAGACAAGGCAGTTTACTCTCGCCATTCCTCTCTCTTCCGGTGGTCAACCAGATTATGTAAACCTCCATATCTCAAGGAAACACAGTATGCAATGGACAGCTCTGAGTCAATTAGAAGATTTGCACTTTGCAGATGATCTGCAATTAATAACTCATACACATGAACAAATGCAGATCAAAACAAATGGTGTAGCTTCAGCCTATCAATCAGTAGGACTCAACATACGCATGGGTAGAAGCAACATCCTTAAATACAACACAAAGAACACCAACGCAGTCACACTTGATGAAGAGTCTGTGGAAGGGGAATGGGAACATTCACGTTTCTGGGTAGCGTCATGGAAGAGGATGAACAAGGAGGATGTGATGCAGACTTACAGGCGACGATTGGCAAAACAGGAACAGCATTCCTACAGCTGAACAAAAACACATTCAAGTCAAAACCACTGTCAACCAACATCAAAGTGAGAATGTTCAATACGAACATCAAGACAGTTAGTTCTATTGTATGGAGCTGAGACTTCCAGAACTAGCACAACCATCATCAAAAAAGTTCCAGTATTGGTAGCAGTTGTCTATATAAGATGCTCAACGTCCGTTGGCTGGATACCATCAGTAACAGTCTATAATGCGGGAGGACAAAGCAGCTTTCACCTAGGGAAGAAATAAGGAATAGACGCTGGTAGTAGATAGAACACACACTGAGGAAATACTCAAACTGCATCTCGAGGCAACAGCTAACCTGGAATCCTGGCCAAAAGTATCATTTAGAAATAAGTGCATCAGAATGAAGACAGTGATTTTAGGGTTTCTGCGTAAAATTCTAATCTCATGTATGACCAGCAGTAAACATACCATACCATACCACACCATACTCAAAAAGTTTAACATATTAGCGGAGATCCAATTTTTTACTATGGAGGAAACCTGATAACGTTGAGTGCATTTAATGTTTAATTCTGTCATTTTCGATTGCATATAACGAACAGATGCTTCCTATAAATCCCAACTCTAAACCTATAATCTTTACAGTAAATACCAAATTTTAACTGGCAAAAATGTAGGCCATTTTAAGCATTCAAGAAGATGAATAATCAATATCCATATCCACGAACTTATATCTCGCTGTTTGTTCACTGTACAAGTAGAGTAAACTGTGGAAGGCATTAATTGTTTTATTAGATACTTAGAATTGGGTCACACTGAGGTGTACGCTGGCTACTTATGATGACAGATATAAAAAGTACGTAATACTGATCAGAAGTGGAATGTCTAGCAGCAGAAGATTGCAAAGATTGGTTTGAAGAGAAAACGTATGTAAAGGAAAGAAATTACAGTGGAATTAGAATGGGAAGCGTTGAGTCTGTCGAAGCGCCTTAGTCATCTGGCTGAGTTACACGCAAAATCGAAGTTCACAAAACAACGGTTTGTCTAAAACAGCGGTTTTTTATTGAATAATATATGAAATTAGTTACAAACATGAAGTTGTGAGGTGTGTGCGACGTTTACTACAATATTTGTCTGAAATAAAAAGGGCTTCGTGTAATAGTAACACAAAGAATAATTACAACATACCATAGAGCAAACGACAGCTATTAGTTGTGTCTAACTAAACTTGGTAACAGTTCATCAACAAGCAAAACCCAACCATGAGCGTGCAATATGAAAAGCGTTGCATTTAAACAAGAAGTAAACAATTAAACAAAATTGTGGATAACTACTACAATAATTGAGGTGAAGTAATTATAACGGTAAATACAATAAATCTTATAGGTAGATGTAAATATTTCCGAATATTACACGACAAACTTGCCTGACAACATAAGCTTAGAAATTGCTAGGAATACAACTATTTACTGAATATTAATAGGAAGTAGTACTAGTAGTAGTAGTAGTAGTAGTAGTAGTAGTACATCAATACACAAAAGAGTGAAAGGGAAGTGAATAAGGACAGAGAATGTAAAACACTTAACTGGAAGTATCATGTAAACGATATGTAAAAGATAATTGAATACAGATGTGCAAATGATGTATTTAATGTATGATTTTTGTATTTTATGAAACTACTCTACTACAATTTCCATTCCGACTGTTTTTCAATTGCCTCAGTTGTCTAATTCAATTATGGTTGAATGGTGTTATTGTAGGCCCAGCTGATTTGACTCCGATCTGGCTGAATGTATGAGGACATACATATGGACATACATTTTCCATTTAAATCTGTATGTTGCCTAGGCTAACACCATTTGTGTGACGCCAGTAATAAGAAGCTACATACGCGCTGCACAGGGAGGACTAATTCAAGCTCTCGTTTATCCATACAGATATGCAGAATAAGAAGCAGGTAAGTGAAGCGGAGAAAGAGACAGGTCGATTTGATCAAGAATGTTTTGATATTTATAGTTAGACAAAAATAAGTTACAGACATATGATGAGTAGGCTGAGCTATGCACACATGTACGCTCATATATGCTAGAATTCAGGAATCTTGTTTTCAGTAGATCTAATTCAACAAATACTCGACTTGATATTGTCATCCATACGAATGTATATATATATATATATATATTTATAGGTAGTTCATTTATTTTGTATCATCTTAGTCGTTTAACGCCTACATTGTTTCTATGTGAATATATTTCACAGAAAATTTATTTATGAAGACAAGTGATAATCTAATAGCATTTATATTGAGTGTGGTCACATTCTTCCGTAAATTACAATCTATTGATTATGAAAGTAAAATGATCTCTGTATATGATCATCAATATGGACTGATAAACAACCATAGAGCCTGATAATGAACTTATTGAAAACAATTTCTCTTTTAAATATTCTTCTTGTTTTGTTTTATATTAGAATTAGTACAACATAATAGTGAATTAATTTATTGATGTATTAGAGCAAAACATTGGCACTTGGTAAATATGACAACCATCAATTTCAATAGTAACTAACACCTAATTCTATTCTCATAATTAATCGACTGTACCTTATGGAAGAATGTGACCCCGCAAATGTGTCATTGACCTGTATACTGTTGAAGCCAATTTTCATACAGAGAGAATAGATAAAATTGTGTGATATTGGATAACTGACTTGTATGAATTCTACTTTCATTTGGTTCAATGTTTGTACTTTATGATTAGTCGTGTTCATTATTATAGTTTTCTAAGAAAGTTTATCTGTTGTTAAAACATCGTTGTCCTAAATGTAAAATGATTAGTACCTGATGAAAAATGGAATGTGAATGAGAGGGTTATAAGAGTTTGTTGAAATCCGTAACTGGATATAAATGTATTTCACTCCACTGATGAAATGTAAATGTTCATTCACTTCTTATACATCATTTCCTCCGCTTGAACATGGTTTATTCTCTCCCACTGTAGGTTGTTGCTGGCCAACGGATCCGAAGTATTTTACATAGACAGTTGCTAATAAACATTTGTATCTTCTGGATGATGGCTTTCGTAGTTGCTACACTGTTCTTCTTCTCTTGCACTTGTTATGGTGAAATAAGATCACAGGATAGACAGACATCATCCTCCATTGCGAAACATTTGATTGAGACGGGTTATAAGATTGACATCAAATCAGCATTTGTAGTGTTATACAAAAGCCTTGAAGGACTTATATACGGGTTTATTGAGACCTCAAGTATACGGAATGTGAAACCCTTTTTATGTGTTCAAAAACAATTTGTACTTACACTGAACCTATCCTCGTAATACTGATTTATTATCCACAGTGGTAAACACATTTGTGTATTTTTGTGTACTTTAATAATTTTTGCTTTGTTATGACTTACCCATAACCTCTCTAGTTGACCTTTTAGTTATACTTCTTTTCATAAATATGAAGAAAATTGTTGATTATAGTAATTGATAGTCTTTGACGTTATATACATAATTCATTACCTTATAAATCTATAATATCATAACGGTTACTTATTATATGTTATATGTTTCTGGTTCTGCGTTGTAACTCATTGACTGTTGACTACTAACTAACTAACTAACTAACTAACTAATTATCTAACTGATTGATTGACCGATTGACTGACTGACTGACTCACCGATATGTATTTTAGATTCTTAACCAATTTCACATTAGAATAAAAAGTACTTTTCAACTATTGAAAATATTCATCAATCTTTTACTGTGATTTCTAACCAATCAAACAAATTCTAATAAGATATACATCACTTGATATACCATTGGTTAACATGTTACACTTGAGATGTCTATTATAGGTAATCTCATATATATATATATATATATATATATAATGAATGGATCCATATAGGTGTATATATGGATATATAATTGATAACTCTATCAGTACTTCTTACGTAACACATTTCAATTTTTCTTTCGCTAAATATATTTTCAGATTGTTTTAAACAAATAAAAGAAAAAAGTTTCTCAAATGATTCATATTTTTAATGTATATCAATTGAATAATAAAATTTTATTTTCATCATTAATTATTACGACGTTAATAACATGAAATATATTCTATGTGATTATTCCTAATACTACTTATTGGATAGATCCATTGATAAGTTGGTAAGTTTAATTCATTATAGTAAAGTGATAGTTTGGTATAGTATTTTGTTCAGCATTTGATTATATTGATAATTATACCGCTTCATTGGTCTACAGAGAGAGAGAGAGAGAGACAGAGAGATTAAGAGTTTATCCCTTAGAGATCGAAAGTGAATGATTTTAAGTTCCAAGTGAATGATCATCAATGTACTATTGAGAAATCTTCTACTAGAATGAAACGGTCATTTAGTGCTTCAAGGTTCTTCAACCAGTTCTAGATTTTATTAAGTTCAACTATTAAAAATTATAAAATCAATCGTTCATAACAATAGATTTGTTTGAAGATTATTCATTCAAAGCGTTTGTAATGAAATGTAAACTGTTTATGATACGATAGTACAACGATTGTACTCAATTGATTACCCTTTGTATATGCCTATCATTTAAACTAATACACAACGATTACTACTGTATGACTTCAGTAAAAGTATCACTTCATATTGAAGCTTTGTTTATAAAGGTTGATTCACTAACCCTCGGGTACATCAATATTCATGCGAATAAAATACCTTTCAGTTGTGTTGATACAGTTATGGTTTCTTTGTTTACGGAAATCAGCCTTATCATGTAATAATATCGAACAGATTTATAAAAAGCTGCATTGTTTACCACAATCAGCTAATTACTCGATCTGCAAAACAGAACATTTGTTTTACTCAATATGTATTCTCTAAACATAACCTTCAAGAAGCCTTTTAAGCAAATTTGTGAAATGGCCAGCAGTTGAATTTAGAACCTATTTGAAACTTGTCAACTGGATGTACCTTCAACAAGATACTGATCAAATACAGTCGTACATAACCATGTGTAGTTACAAGTAAAACAACACCAAATGAATATAATCTTCAACAAAAATAATGACATTCTCTGATTATCTCTTCAATGTGTCACCGAAAATTTCATTTTGATTTGTTATTTCAATTTGAGTATTCAGCGGGATGGATGGTGGGTGTGGAATCACTGTAATTATTAATACAAAATGTATTCACCAACTACTTAAATAGCTTCATCAGTGTAATGTCTTTTGCTGTTTTAGGAAAACAAAATTCACATTGTCATCATATTTGATGGTGATCAAGGTCTACAATATCTGAATAGTCTTCTTAAATCTATTTTCTATTATCAAAATGGAAGATTTCGATGTGATTTAAAAGCTTGTTGTCTATCAAACTTTTGCGATCGTTTCATCGATGATTGTCATACTGTTATGAACAGTGGGTCGACAACATATACAACTGTATTTCATTTCTTAATAACGACGATTTCATCAAATAGTCAGTTGTTGAATTTGATGAATACATGGAAATTACATGATATGGAATATCATTTTTATAGTTGTAGTGATTATTTGGTAAGTGTTCACATGCATTATAACTAACTGTGTTACGTCACTGTTCCTATAATGTAATAAGAGTTTTGTGGAGATAGGAATTTTTTATAGTTCAAATCACGAACTGATATTAGTTGGACAATGATTGAAAAGTTGATGGTTATCGACAGACATCTTGTCTTGATACAGCATTTCATAGCCTCAACCCAAGTGTTGGATCCAACACCTGCGATCTCGCACATGAATGCCTAACCTGTAGTCCGATAGATGGTGATTTCACAGTATTCTAGTTTGACTGAAGTTAGCATGAACATATTTGGACGTCCACTTAGTAGTTTAGAGGTCAAGCGTTCTCTCTCGAGATCCAAGTTCGTGCGTCGGATTTCGGATACGGTGTTGCGATGCACACTGCTGGAATTCCATACTTGGATGAAACAACGGTCCAGTACTTCCAAGTTTTCAATGGTTTTCGATCTTAGATTGGCTTGTGATTTCAATGTATTATGGTATTTAACTTGATTATGTGTGATTATTTGCAGGTAAATCTTCGCTGGATTAAGTCTAAACATCCCTCAGGCGCTAAACCATTTTTAAAATTGATGATTCCAACAATTCTTCCATCTACAATCAGTAAAGTAAGTCATAGTTGTGCTCCTTTTCTCAGTAAGTTTCATCGTATTTTTCATCAAATAATTCTGTATAAATTGACCTCAATATTTACGTGTTTGATTCGCGATTTCGTATGAAGAAAACAAGTTAGTGTCAGTGTTCAGTAAGTGATTCTTATTCTACTACCACCTTGATAAGTATATAGTCAATTTGAAGGACTGCATTCTCCGAGGAATTACGAAACGTGAGCACAGATAATAATGTAATACAAAAAAGCATAATACTAAATTATATAATGGAATTAATAACCGTACAAAACAGTGGAAGTGATCTTAAGGAGAATGTTTTCGAACACTGATTGAATGTGAATAAATGAGTCTAACTAAGAAGAATCGAAAAGTAGTCGGTATATATCATGTTTCTTAGTTTTCATTATTCCTTAACTGTGATCAATCTATGATGTGAATTATATGCAAATTCAATCATTCATCTAAATCAGAAAGTAATAACGTATGACTAATATCAATTGTAATACAAATACAATTACAGACTACTTCTGTTTGATTATTCTTATGAAATATCAAAGATATTTGTTGTTGAAAGTGCTATAAAAGTGAGAACGTTTGACAATTTTCGAAACTAGAGTCGATAATAAATGCATGTCCAAGTTAAAGTCAAAGTAGATAAAAGTGGGATAAATGGATATGAAAAAATTATCAATATCATGTGATATTTTTGATGCCTATAGCTTCTACGTTATGTAAGAGATGGGATCGAACCCCCCTCGAAAGTCAAGTTAGTATACAATGGAACACGGCCAAATGCCCATTGACAATATTTAGCATGTTTATATCAGGATTCATTCATTTCAACTGCATATAATGAAATTATAACTGGAAGATGAGTAAACAAACCTGGACTTATTATTGACTATATTAAAACGATGATATTGTTACGGGAGTATATGATTAATCGGTAATTTGTTTCCACATTGTTGTACCTTTCCCTTTTTAGGTAATTGTACTAGATATTGATATACTACTTAATACAGATATTATTGAATTATGGAATCATTTTGAGTATTTTAAGGAAACTCAGGTTTGTTTTCTAATCATTATTGTTCATATTATTATTGATTGAAACATTATTGATATTCAAAGTAAAAACAAACATAAAATAATTTGTAATGGATTACCTACCATATGATTGATATCAAAGTGTAGAGTTTCAGTTGAATTGAATCTATAGTTTATGTAACTTACTTGATAAATACAGAGAAATCTATATGACTGATTGTTCATGACATTGTTCCCATTGAACTATGAACTCACAATAATCCAAATATGATTATTCTTATCTCAATTGAATGAATATGAATGGAATGATTTCATCATGAATTATTCAAAGATCCAACAGTATGGATTGTGAATACTCACACTATTTTCTTTTTCTTTTTTTTAATGAAACATTTAATCAAGACAGTCATTTATGTCATGATTTTTTAAATCTGACTAACAGAGTCATCTAGTTGATTGATGGATGAGTTTTACGTAATAAATCGTTAAGAGAAGTAAGAATAGTACATAATAGCCTTATTTGCAAAGATAGTCAAAACAATTGAGATAGTTTCGGTCAAATGTTTGTATATTCAGAAAGGAACATATCTTCAAACAGATATAGATTCTTGTAATTAACATACGATGAGTGAGATATGTGATAACAAATAGTTATGTGGAATTTAGTGTGTGTGTGTGTGTGTGATAGACACAATGTGAAAATGAGAAGGAAGAACACGGAAATATGGAATTCGTTGAATGAGAGCCCAGTGATTTAGCAGTTATTATTATTATTATTACGGATTTTATTATTAACGGCTTCATTCAATATTATGTTTGTGGTACAATAAGGAATTGTCAACACACTGTATTTCAACAAGTTTCCGTTTCTTACTTCTTGGATGATCCGGAACATGAATACTGAGTGATCGACAGTTAAAAGTTAACAGTTCAGTCAATCGACATCTAAATAATAATGTACATTCATTTTGGATATACCGATGATATACGAAGTTCAGTTACGAAGTAATCAAGAAAATCAGGGAAAACACATGATCATAAACAATTAGAATACAATGCCACCTCAGGTCACCATTCACTGTTGAGGTTATTCAATACACATGTTTATACACATGTTTTGTGATTACCAAGATTTGTTGAATATAACTAGGTTGACACGGCATGGTTTGATATAATCAAGTGTCAAGCATGTACAAACTGCATCAATCCTCAGTCAGTCAGTTAGCTACGACGTAGCATCAGGCACAAATATATCTATATATAAATATATCGGTCCAAGTTGTCATACCTCATTAACACAGAAAGATGAACACCGGACTCACAGTAGTTAATTCAGTGGTGGTAGAACATAAAAGAATGATATAGTACAGGAAGAAAGAAACATATGAAGCAATTTTAATCTCATATTTTAACGGGAGATATAAAGTGTATACACCCACGTCATTGTGATCAATTCTGAACCATGTCACACAGAGTGTCCAAACATTGGTTTCGATAGTCACGCGCAACACAACCAAGTAGTCTGCATCTATCAACATGGCTAATGCTAAATGTTAGTGATTTCGAGGTCTGATGCCACGTTTTGGTTTGGCAGCCTCTAACTTTCTTCCAGCCATCCCCAACCACATCATTCCTACTGTAGAACATAATACTATGGTAATGAAGTGAAGAGTTAATAGTCAAATGAACGGGTGTTGAATGATGTAACTAATTCATTATGTTGAAGTTGGGATACCTATTACCTATTAAGTTGAATGCTGAATGTGTCAGGCAATGAATCAGCTAATAAAGCCAGAAATATCATTGATAATTTGGTTGCAGCTCAACCGTGTGAAATAAATCTCTGAAATGCATGTTTAATTTTGACATTCATTAATTTACAACGACACTCAGCTGGATATCCCAGTCGAATGGTTGCGTCTTCCTATCATGATGGGAAGTGGTTTGTTGATTATATATGTATTATCTTTACCCTCATAACACAATCAGAAATCGTTTCGACTCCCCTCACATCATGGTGTGGAACACGGTTTATGGAATTACATCGGGATTGATGGGCCTTGAAGAATTACGCTCCTAAAACAACAACTGGGTTTTTAGTCACGTCTCTGATACACAGAAATTTTGACTTAGCAGAGGAAACACCTGAACCTCCACACTCAGCAGCTACCATTTGAATGGATCTACAGGACACACTGGTTAAAGACCTATATACTCGACAGTACACACAAGAATAATTACTGTATCGTGGTTTATAGGTTATCGCTTGCATCAATCGATGTGGACAATTGTGGACATACATTCGAGTGGACCAAATGTCGAAATCTTGATAGGAGGGAATAATGAGAACGTCAGAGAATTTGTGGGAGCTCAGCAATCAACAAACACATTATTATCGATGCAGTTTATTAACCAACCAGAAAAATCATGGAGAAGTATGTGATCAAGAATCAGATCAAAGAAAGAGACTATCCACGACTTAATCATCCAGTTCAGTGAACGAAACTCCATAAAAATCAACCATCAGAGTTCCAAGCATTCTCCACCATCTCTGAATATCATGTGTATAGGAACTAGTTAACTATAATTTATTGATAGAAATAGACATGATAATAGTTAGTTATAAAAGTCAGGGTTTAAATTTAACAAAGCATAAAAGTGACATATATCTGTTGTTTAATGAACATCATCAAGATTTCATGATATTATGAAAACGATAGAGTAAAATGTATTCATTACATTGGCCCTCAAATGCCCTGGTACGACCGAGAGCTAAACCCTACGATCGAGGCGT
>OX336421.1:562521-675598 GCA_946903255.1 Schistosoma spindalis | reverse complement strand
TTTTATACTTAAAAGGTGTACTATATCTAGTACTTTAGTTCATTTGTCGATCAATAAATCCGTATATACTTCATATTAAAATGTAATTGCCATCAATGATTTCCTGTGACATATATATATTTGTATTTCTCTTTTGTTATTTTTTGACTGTGAGGTACCGAACATGTTCGTAACAGATAGTTGCGTAGAGCTCTTTCTAAATGATGTAATATCCTTAATGACTATAAAACTCCAACAATCGGCACTGAATTACGAAGTAAACAGAAAAATAGAAAAATGATAGGTAGAACCCAATGAATGATAAAAACATTACTGATAGATTCAACCTTTGTGAACTAAGTGAAGAACAAAACACAAATGTTTAGTGATGTTCAGTGTAATAAAATAGTTCTGGTATGAATAAATTCAGAATCATATTTTGTCATTTGAAAAAGATTTGCCCGACTTCATATCACTTTGCAGTCACGTTCGTGTTGATATACTAAAGCTTTATCATATCTATTGTTGTGGATCGCTTTTTACAGTTATGCTTTATTCTGTCATAATAATACAATACAATTAGATTCTACCTGCTTCAGAATTAAATTCTTGATTGAGTTTCGTGGAGGATTTAGCTTATTCAGGACTTTTTCAAATGCACAGCCTATCTAGTTCTTACATAGTTTTGACTAACTATTTATTCTTCACATAAATGTATTATATTCAGGACAATACTTATACTCGATAGAGTTTCACCAATAAACAGTTCATATTAACCATTCGTTAATACGAGTTATCAAATGTTATGTCAGTGGGAGATTTGAGCCACATGTAAGCAAGTGATATGACGCGAGGCAATTATGTAAGCCTTCTGTTTGTTTTCATTTGTTTACCTAAATCCGATTTAAACTGCATAATCTAGGTATATTGATAGTATCGATACGTGGTTATACCGCTGCTTTATGAGCAAGTTTCTGATTGCAAGAGTGTGGTTACTTAGACCAAACATACACGTATTAAGTTTGACTATGAGAAAGTTACATATACTAAAAAACCTAACCCATCAGTCATGTCCTAAGCCCTACTTTTCTTGGGAGTTTGTGTACTAGAATGTAGCGTCTAAATATATTTTATTTTACTGTGAAATATGCTTGAACTCCTTCCAAGTTAGGCGTACCAGATAGACGCGAATCGCTAAATATGAAACAGCATTATTCATGGACAGGTTATCTGGTCCGCATTTTTTAGCAAGTTATTTTTTTACGGGATGGGGGTTAGCGACCCCATGCCAAACTCTCCTCCTTTATCCGGGATTAGGACCGGCCGTAGCCTCCATGGGACTGTAGGCGGAGTCCTTTTTTTCCTGGTGATTGACTGATTCATGAAGTCGTCAACACCAGAAGTGAAACACGGGATACAGTGGACATCTAGGATGTAGTTTGACGATCTAGACTTCAAAAATGATCTGGTTCTTCTATCGCAAACGCAACAACAAATGCAGGAGAAGACAACCAGTGTAGCAGAAGCATCAGCAGCAATAGGTCTCAATATGCACAAAGGGAAAAGCAAGATTCTCCGATACAACACAGCATGCACCAATTCAATCAAACTTGACGGAGAAGCTTCGGAGGATGTAAAAACATTCAAATATCAGGCAGCATCATCGATGAAAACAGTGGATCTGATGCAGATGTAAAGGAGCGGATCGGAAAAGCAAAAGCAGCATATTTACAACTGAAGAACATCTGGAACTCAAAACAATCGGCGACCAACAAAGGTCAGAATTTTCAATACAAATGTCAATACAGTTTTACTGTATGGGGCGGAAACCTGGAAAACCATCATCCAGAATATATAGGTGTTTAATAACAGTTGTCTATTTAAATTACATCGGATCCGTTGGCCAGACACTATTAGCAACAAACTACTGTGGGAGAGAACAAACCAGATTGCAGTGGAGGAAGAAATTATGAAGAGGTGCTCGAAATGGATAGCACAAACATTGAAGAAAGCACCCAACTGTGTCACAAGATAAGCCCTCACATGGAATCCGCAAGGCTAAAGGAGAAGAGAAAGATCAAAGAACAAAAATTGGATGGAACTAGAAAAGAAGGCCTAAGACAGAGTGGGTTGGAGAATGCTGGTCGGCGGCCTATACTCCATTAGGAGTAACAGGCGTAAGTAAGTAAGTAGTGGACAGGTTTAACAAAAATCTTGTACAGAAGAATTCTAGACTTATGATGATAGAAATCTCTTGAAATAAAACCTATTAATCTTCGTAATTTTAATATTTTAGTGTTTGGAGCAGTTATTTGATATCGATTTGCAAGAAACGAGTTCAAGAATTTAGAAGGGGATAGGTTATTCAGGTAGACTCCAGTCTGTTTATTAGTAGTTTGTGAGGTAATTTGTTAGACGTTATTTATGTCTAGGTTTATTAAGACAAATATGTTCTTTCGATCAATCTTTCAAGCAAACTCATCAAACAAATCCCACAGACATGAAGTTCTTAACCTAGTGTACTAACTTGTGACCCGCCAATTGTTATATTTTGGGACGCGCGCGGATTAGAGGACAGCGTAAAACACGCAAGAACAGCCTCGAGTTCTGATTGGCCTTGCTTCCCTGTCTAGCCCAGCCAGTTGAGTCCAGAACACAAGTCTCAGCCTCTGCGATATGAATCATTATATTTCAAGCATACTCTGATTATATACCAACCAAACAGACGATATCGTACCATAAAGTAGAAAATAACATTTGTGCAAGATTTGACAAACAGGAAAATGACGCTGAATAAATATTGACCAGTAGGAAGACGACACGTGAAATAAATATTGACCAACGGGAAAATGACACGTTGGATAAATATTGACCAATAGGAAAATCACATGATTTCACGTTCAGGGATAGCATTTGACTTGACAGGATAATTTTTGGGATATTTTTCTGAATATCCCAACACATAGTTATTAAGAAGCCATGTTAATAGACACTAGTTAGACCTTCAGATAGTAGGTGGTCGGATATTTGATCTTTTACTATTGCTTTCATCATTCGTTAAATGGCTGGAGTGATATTTATTGGTCTATAATTCTGGACTAAGTTTCTCATTTCTGATTTATATTTAAGGAACACGTAAGTTGCTTTAATTTTTCTGGGTATATTCTTGCTTCTAAGTATAAGTTAAATATTTTGAGTTGCTGTTTTAGAATTTATGGTTTTATCTTTTCATAGATAACTGATGAGAAGTCATGAACACCTGAGCTTGGGTTCAGCTTGATGGTTTATTGACAGTGATAATTATCCTGAGTTAGATATTATTACTCTGAGATTATTTTCGCTACTCTATTTAAGAATGATACGTAAAGCGTGAAATATATTCTATTTGTTGAATAGACTCACCCAGCAGTTTACAAACGACATTTTGATCATTACTGGTTAACATTAAGAGCACAAACACTTTTTTATTTTTTTCGAGTGAAAAAATTTTCATCCCTATCTTCCAAGAATTTTCATTCTGTTTCGTCTAATCAAATAGGTAGTTTGAAGTTCGTTATAATTGGTCGTTTATTTCTTAAAATTGATATAAAACATCAGGATACGACGACAGCGCACATTTTCTTCGAATTATGGATGGTAGTAAGGTACGAAGCGCGGGCCCTGTCGTTCCCCATGTTGTCACAGAAACCGATAACCTATTCTTGAGCATATTGTAACTTGTAGAGTCTCAATC
This sequence comes from Schistosoma spindalis, assembly GCA_946903255.1. Lineage (NCBI taxonomy): Eukaryota > Metazoa > Platyhelminthes > Trematoda > Strigeidida > Schistosomatidae > Schistosoma > Schistosoma spindalis. The sequence continues at coordinate 671,886 of OX336421.1, read as the reverse complement.
ACTTGAAGCGTTGAAAAGCGCCATTAGAACTTATGAAAGAGCTACGCACTGCTATTATGCGATGAGAGATTCTCATTTCCATAGAGATCGGAAGCCGTATATTAAATTCGTATTTTGGGGAAATCAACGTAGAACACAGCCGAGTAGACGAAGGAGGTAATTTGATTAGTGTTATTATAAATTTTCATAAAAGACTTCCGTGAACATTCAATGTCCTTCCTTCATCTTTTGTCAATTACCAACTAACAGAATAACGTCGATACGGATGCAACGCTAAGCAATGACCAGGAAGAAATTGTTTCGATTAACTCAGAGGGATTCACTTAACGAGACGACGACAATGGCGAAAACGCGTATGACAACAGACTTTGTGATATTTGCAATCTTGTGCAACCGCCACATGAAACTGCTGATGAAAGTGCCTGAATTTTTGTCGATGCGAATCAATGTTTCATTTATTATGTGTCTACGACCCATCACCATTTGTCCACGTAATCCACTGTCCCATGTGCGGCGCTATGACGGAATAATAGCAACACCTTTGTTCATGAATTTCAGAACTGTTAAGAGAACGAGTAAAGGCCCATTCAGGGCCACCCACAATTCGATTTAAATTCCTTTGTTTCAATTCCTTATTTCCATGGAAAGGTCAAGAGATGAAGCTATCAAAATTCATTTAAGATTATGAATCATTATGTGATTATCGCCCTCGTATATTCGTAAACGCTTTTTAAGCATTATCAAATATACGGTTTAAGTAAACGATTTCGTATAGGAAATGTCATCTCATGAACAATAATGTGTCTAACAAAATAGTACATGCAAAACGTGTTCAGAATGTTTCAATATTTTGTCATATGGTTACGATAGACGAATGTAGTACTACCAGTACACTAGTACAACGACATTATTTCTATGGGAAAGGTCAACTGAACCAACATTGATGAATTCTAATTAAGCCTTAGTCATTAAGCAATGTAATCAATTGAGATTTACAAAGATTTCGTGGATTAGTTGAAGTTAAACATTAACACGTTTTCCATGGTGCGCTAGCTTCAATTGACTCATGATCTAAACTGTTGAAATGAAAAAAGTAATTCTTTCTGACTGTTCCATCCGAGTTTTGATAATAATGTGAACTTTTTAAAAAGAAAATACACCAACTTCATTTCACTACCGTGCTATACTCCTGCAAGATTGTAATTGCATTATTTTGCTAATCCATTAAAAACGTTGATTGTTTTTACCAGTACATTCTTTGTAGTTGAGCCGTTTAAAATATTTGTATGTGTAAGTAGTAATGTAAGTGGGTTATTGTGCTCGTCAAGTGAGCTTAATAATAAGAACTGTATGTTCATGCAAAATGTAATAAGAGCCCACACTTTGAACTCTACTACCGTCCGTAATTGGAAGAAAATGTGCACTGTCGTCGTGTCCTGACATTTTATATCAGTGTTAAGACATAAACGACCAATTATAACGAACTTCAAACTAGCTATTTGATTAGACGAAACAGAATGAAAATTCTTGGAAGATAGGGATGAGAATTTTTTCACTCGAAAAAAATAAGAAAGTGGTCGTGCTATTAATGTCATCCCCAATCTACCAATATTGTTGATGAAATATCATGTTTTGCAATAATGTTTGCACTTAGAGTGTTATTTAACTGGAGACATTGTTGAAATTCTAAATGATTGAAGTATAGAATTCAACAAAACGGCTAATTATTTACCAACAAACAATAAAGTACAAGTTATTCAGGATAACTAGTACAATTTACACGTAAGTAAATGGACAAATACAATGTATTGTAACTCACTTTGTCTTAAGTATATTTACTGTTGACCTTTTTCGATATATTCTATTCATCGTAACATAAACATATTTCTTACCAACAAAAACTGTTCATAATCATTATTTCGTGGTTTCAATCAAATATGCTGATGTTACTTTGAATTGATTAAATACTGGTTGGAATAAACAAGATCAATAGTTGATTATTCAATCGTTTAGTCAAATTCATGCCACCGTCTAATGATAAAAATTGATCAACCATACTGAGATTAATAGCTGTTAATCAATTAACTTTTCGGTTCGAATCGATGTATTAATGTCATTTCTGTCCATTACATTTCTCAAATAATATTAGTTAGAGAAGTATCAAAACCCACTCAATCTTCACACAATAAAATACACTAATCACAAAGTATTATTCTTATTTATCGAGGTGTCGCTAGTAGTGTAGTGTATGCTGCATGTCTTTCAAACTAAGTTGTATGTGATACCAATCATAATAGGAATGCCTGTCAACAAAAGTTTAAGAATATCTAGTTGAGGAAAACAGGAAGTGTTAAGTTTGCTTACATTGTTCCTACTCGTTTTCCTTCTACTCTTTTGTATACTGTTTTGTACTACTTATGTATATTCAGTAAACAGTTGTATTATCAACTATTTGTACACCGAATTTGTAACGCAAGTTTCAGTGTATTATTCTGAATTGTTCACATATATTTATGACTTTTATTGTACTTATCATTGTATTTATCATTATAATTACTGTGCCTTATTCACTGTAGCGGTTATCCACAGTTTCATGCATTTGTTTAAACGCAACAGTTTCTATATTGTTTTGCTCTTGTTTCGGGTTTCGGTTGTTCATAAACTGTTATCAAATTTAGATACAGCTATCAGCTGTCCTTTGTACTATCGTATGTTATCATTATTCTTTATGTTACTGTTACAGGAAGCCCTTTTATTTTTATACTTGAAGGACGCGTTTAAGCGCCCCAGACATCTCACAAGTTGAGGTTTGTAACTAAATTTGAGTATTATTCAATAAAGAATCGCTATTGTAGATAAATCGTTGTTTTGGAACATCGGTTTCGCGCGTATCTCAATCAGGTTAACTTGACGCTTCGATAGATCTAACAGAAAGTGAGGTAAAAGAAGATTGTGAAGCGGAAGAATCATACAGAATCTGAGAGACAGTTGATTGGAGATTTGCAAAGGAAATATTTAATGTATGGTTCTCATATTTTACGAAGACTTTCCGTAATTTTGACTGAAATAATAAGTAGGATATCACCATCCAAGTCTCATTCATTACAGTAACTAGCTTAAAGAATATATTACTCTTGATATTGTAAAAAATAGTTTCAGAGCATCCAAGTGTTCACATTCTATTCCGGTAGGGTTTCAATCAAACTGTCATATCTTTTTCGATAAATACTATTATTCGCTATCTACGTCAGTGAGTAGTAAGCAAATAAAACATAAGTAATTTTTCAATACTTTACTTACTTAATTACGCCTTTAACTCCACGCGGAGTAGAATAGGTCGTCCACCAGCACCCTCCATCGACACTTGTCCAGAGCATTCTTTTTCGGTTGTTTCCAGTTGCTATTCATAATCTTAATATCTACTTATATTTTCCGACGTAGTGTGCACTCCAGCTTTCCTCTTGTCCGCTTCACTTCGAGATTCCATGTTTGGGCTTGCCTCGTGATGCAGTTTGATGATTTCCGTAACGTATGTCTTATCCATCTTAAACGTCTTTCATAATTAATTCTTCAGCTGAAAGCTGGTTTATCCTTTCACACAGAAGGCTGTTGCTGTAGTATCCGGCCAACGGATGTTGAGCATTTTGTATAGACAACTATTTATAAATACTGGTAACTATTTGACGAAGGTTGTAGTAGTTCTCGAAGTTTGAGCTTCGTACAGTCGAACTGTCTTGACGTTCGTATTGAAGATTTTGACTTTAATGTTGGTTGTCAGTTGCTTCATGTTCTATATGTTCTTCAATTGTAGAAATGATGTCACCGCTTTGCTAGTCTCCGCCTCCACATTTGCATCTGATTCTCTTCATTCATCGATGATGCTGCATAGGTACGTGGAAGTTTCCATCTCGTTCAGAGTTTCTCTATCAAGTGTGATTGGGTTGCTTTTCTCCGTGTTGTATTTGACGATCTTGGTTTCTCACTTATGTATTTTGAGGCTTACTGATTCAGAGACTGCTGCTACACATACTGTATTCAGCTGCATTTTTTGTTGTGCATGGGATAGAAGAGCTAGGTCATCCGTGAATTCCAAATCGTCTAGCTGTATCCATGATGGTGACTGTATTCCGTGGTATCCCTCAGATGTTGGGGATCTTCATAATGAGGGAACATACACCTGCTATTATCTTATCAATTTTGTCCCTTTCTCACAATACATATTGCCATACGACATATCATCACAACTGATGATGACCACTTTCAACACTTCAGAATGTTCAGGTCAGTCTGTACACAGTTTGACACCCATAGCAATCCTCTCGCACTTAGTTTGAAAGAGGGATATAATGCTTGTGATTCCATGAGATTGCCATTTCGTCAGTGTTATTAGTGCTGCGTCGCACACATTGAGGAAAACTTCTCATGTGTTCAGAGCTATTTCTTGCTTATACAAGTTCCAATTTTCATCATAAAGCGTCATTATCATTTAATATGAATACTCCTTAACTGTCAGGACACAGTTTCAATGTCTTAAATGATTGTTTCTGATCCAAGTTTTCTGCCAAAGTTGCTAGACAACTGTTATTAAGTATATTTCATAGAATGTTTGGAATATGTACATATAAACCTACCTTTGGAGAGATCTAAAATCCATTTAGCTCCATACGATTTTTCTTTCCTCATTATTTCTATTAAACGTAAAAACAGTTAAACACTATCAACGAAATTGAGTGACAGCATCTTCTCTGTAAACATTTAATTGGTGTGATCAGTGAATAACCTCGTTAATTAGTGTCAAGAAGACTTACAATCCGTGTTAGCATGTATTGATAACATCAATCACATCTGTCAACAACAGATATAAATGTCAGTTTTCCGTCACATAGTTTTGCAGTTGTATTTTGCTTTCATCATGCTGAATGAATAAATGACTGTTGATTGAGTGTAATATGAGGACTAGAAGCAAGAAACACAGTCGTAAGCAGTTTACTTGAGCTTTTAAAGAGAAACAGAGGCTCCTTACTATATTGTTCTAATGGCATTGTGAAGGCGAGCCACGAACAGCGACAACGAATTCAGCGATACGGTGATCGCGACGACTGCAAGAAATGTTTAATTTAATGAGGAACGAGTCTGGGGATCTCTACTTATATTGACAGATATGAGCAATATGTAGAAACGATCAGAAGTGGAAGGTTCATCGAAAGAAAGTTGAAAAGACTGAACTAAGACAAACAGTTAAAGTTGAAAAGTAAAATGATCATGATGAATATCAAGGTCATATGATGTACGACATCTAAACAGCGGATTCGAAGTATTTTACATAGACAACTGTTGATAAACAACTGTATCTTCTGGTTGATGGATTTCGTAGTTCTCCAAGTTTCCACCACATACAGTAGAAGTGTCTTGACAATTGTACTGAAAATTCTGACCTTGGTGTTCGTTGACCGTTGCTTGGAGTTCTAAATAATCTTCAGTTGTAGATATGCTGCTCTTGCTTTGTAGAGTCGCACCTTTATATTTGCATCGAATCCACCATGTTCATCAATGATTCTGCCCAGATAGGTAAAAGTATTTTACTCCCTCTCAAACTTCTCCTTCAATTTTGATTGGATTGGTTCATGTTGTGTTGTATCGGAGAATTTTGCTTTTCCCTATGTGTATGTTGAGATCAAATGTTGCTGAGCTTGTTGCTGCTCTTGAATTTGTTGTTTCAAGTGTGATAGAAGAGCCAAATCAGCTACGATGTCTAGATCGTTCAGCTGCATCTAAGTCGTCTACTCTATCCCTTACTTAGCCCGAGATGATGACGTCTTCGTTATTCAGTTGATCATCAAGAAAAAGACAAACGGTGGGAGTAGACAACTTTGTCTGTCACCGATCTTCACTTCAAACGAGTCTGTGATCAACAACTCTGTATGATGTTGATTATCTTCAAAGTGTCAAGGAAACCTCATTAGTTTTATCCTGTCTACGTTATCAAATGCTTTTTCATAGTCATGAACAGAATATGTACTCATATATCACATTTTGGTAACCTACCACAATATTCACCGGTCTTTCTGGAGCAGCAATTAAACATTGTCTACTATCCCTGTTGTCACAAAAGCAAGCGATATTTCTTCAGTTCTCTAAGATATTTGTTATATTAATTAAATGTACACACGTATGAAGCCCAACTTAATAATTGAGTGATGTCTATTTCATAAAATGTTTTTTATAAACCATAGATGTACACTTCAAACTAGAAGAATACACTAGAAGTATCATCAATCTTGAACAGTATAAGCGTAAGTAATTCAAATACGGTAGATAAGTCGTAATAAATAGTAATTATTTACGTTAACATATAAGTATGTATATATAAGCTAATAACGTTAAACCGACCTATTTTCTTCATTTTTATCGTCGAGATCATGCGTCAATGTAAGCTAGAACACTATGGTAAACCAATAAGCACTGGATGGGATATTCGTCCTGCTGTGTGTCTCCTAAGCATTGTGCGGTCTAGCTTGGATCAACTCATGATCTCAACTAATACATTTATTACGATATGCACAAAAAACTATTCTCATATATATTTACTTTTTGTTATTAAGTTGCAATTGAGGAACAAGTTTTATCTGTGACTCCAAATGGGGGAAATCATTTCAGAGACGGTGAGTTGCATATTCTTTTACTTAAAGTAAATAATTACAAGCTTAGTACGTAACTGGTGACTTAATGTAGTTTGTTTCAACATTTATATTATTCTACTCATAAATAACAGAAAATACTGTTTTTGATTGCACCGATTGATTTTACATCACAATTGAGAACGTGGAAGTGCTTGGCAGCCACTTCGTCCTATTGGTTGAGATTATTCATTAACGTCTGTGGAGGTTAGAGGTTAGGCATTCACACGCAAGACCGAAGGCTCTAGGTTTGAATCTCGTGACCATGTTCGTGGATGCGCTTAGATGAGAAGTCCCACAATAGGATGAAACATGCGTTCAGTGTTCCAGGTTTTCAATAGTGGTTTAACAATCATCAGTTCATGATTTCGATCAAAAACATAATAATCTTAACAACCCCATACTGAGGGCGTTATGCTTCTTGATAATATAAGTAGTACACTATTGTGGTGTAACACTTCATTCAGTATTAAACGTTTTGTCGTGTCAATGTTTGAGTAAATCTGATTGGCTTGATTAGCAAGTTTTTCTACGTGATGGAGTTGTCAACATCATATCAAATCCTCATCATTTACCCAGGCTTGAGAACGGCTGTACCTCTGACCGATCTACAGGCGGAATTTGAGCGACAAATATTTTTCTTTTCAGCTTCCACAATTTCATTCAGCATATTAAAAACAAATGTAACTGGAACTTCATATGACGGAAAACTGACATTTATATCTGTTGTTGACAGATGTGATTGATGTTATCAATACATGCTAACACGGATTGTAAATCTTCTTGACACTAACTAACGAGGTTATTCACTGATCACACCAATTAAATGTTTACAGAGAAGATGCTGTCACTCAATTTCGTTGATAGTGTTTAACTGTTTTTACGTTTAATAGAAATAATGAGGAAAGAAAAATCGTATGGAGCTAAATGGATTTTAGATCTCTCCAAAGGTAGGTTTATATGTACATATTCCAAACATTCTATGAAATATACTTAATAACAGTTGTCTAGCAACTTTGGCAGAAAACTTGGATCAGAAACAATCATTTAAGACATTGAAACTGTGTCCTGACAGTTAAGGAGTATTCATATTAAATGATAATGACGCTTTATGATGAAAATTGGAACTTGTATAAGCAAGAAATAGCTCTGAACACATGAGAAGTTTTCCTCAATGTGTGCGACGCAGCACTAATAACACTGACGAAATGGCAATCTCATGGAATCACAAGCATTATATCCCTCTTTCAAACTAAGTGCGAGAGGATTGCTATGGGTGTCAAACTGTGTACAGACTGACCTGAACATTCTGAAGTGTTGAAAGTGGTCATCATCAGTTGTGATGATATGTCGTATGGCAATATGTATTGTGAGAAAGGGACAAAATTGATAAGATAATAGCAGGTGTATTTTTTTCTCACAAAAATATTTACAGGTCGTTCTATATTACCACATAAACACATGCAAGAAGACGCATGGGTTTCTCCACACTGCACTGCGCAATACTGGTATGATCACATGCGCCTCAATACATTGTTCAGCAGGTTAATGTGATTGGGATATTTTTGTCTCTTTCGATCAACAACTGTTGGTGCTCAGACAGAACTGAAGCCGAATGGTCACTGAACGATGTGAAAGTCTGTATTACCGGGTGAAACACTTTTTGTACATTCTGATGTCATTGCCATTAAATACCATGTAATTTTGAACTGAGGACAATTTTCGTGAAGAAATGTAAGGCTGTACTTACATATGCATCAAAGAGGATATAATGTAGATTTGAAGGCAAGAATAGCAGTATTCCTACCACTGATGGATATCTGTAACTCGAAATAATTATCATCTTATATCGATGTGAAAATCTCCGGTATATATTTTTAAACGAATTTATTGTACAAAACTGAAACTTGCAAAATATGACATTCATCATTAGTAAGGTACTGTAGTTTGTAAGAAATATGCTATAAATCTTTTGAAGAGATAGTTAAATCTATAATGGACTAGTTTTGGGTAATAGCAAGCATGGAATCATATACATGTAAGATTATGAATCGTAAGTGGCATGAATTGGAAAAAGGGTAGCTAGACGAAGTTGATTGGAGATCACTGGTTACCAGTCTATGCTTCAAATACGCTTATCGTTTTTCCTAAGCAAATTTAACAACACTCTGGTTTTGCCACAGCATATGGACTCGATGGTGGCCAAATACTGAGAAATAAATAATGTAATACATTCATAAAATTCACAAATACCATGCATAATATTATGTTTGTGATTGAACGAAACGGTTTGTAAATGCATTATTAGTAGTAGTACAGAATGATAGTGTGATATTTTTCTTAAGAACATAGTCATCTCAATTTCAATGACTAATACTCGACTAGTTACTTTTTGCAGATATCCTTCCAAATGATAAAGATTTAGAGCAGAAGTATTCAGGTAAGTCAATTCATTTTGTTTCATTTAACCTTTATCACCCTATTTTGTGCTTCTTGAATTTGTAATGCTGAATCGGAGGAGATGGAAATTGACGTTCCACACACGCAGTCAGTTGCTCTAATGCTGTCCATGGAAGCGCGAAATGCATTTATAGGATTGGAATCTCGTCTTTCCAAGATCATCAAAGAAAAATTCAAAACAAAGGAGAGAATCATGATGAATTTTGTCAAATGTTATGCATCCATAAATGATAGCAATAACGACGATAAGGATCAGTTTTATGAGTTTCGACAGCAGGTCATAGCGTAGTGCCTAGGAAAGGATCTTATGGTTGTGTTACGTGATCCAGATCGAAGCATCCCACACAGACCTTCCTATAGCTGTCATTCCAGCAATTATAAAGAAGATCAGGATGCCCATCAAAAAGACATAGTGGATAATGCAGAAAAACCTGACATCAGAACAGCTGGAGCACTGAAGCCAGATTTAAAAACAATTGGCAACATGTTTCACTTTCTGTAAATGAAGATTTGGTAGGAAAATCAATTGCCGACGCGCTGGAAAAAAGAACACATCGTCAAGATGCCATAGAACGGAGATCTGAGCAAGTCAGGAAACTGCAGAGGAATCACACCACTATCAGTACAAGGGAACATTTATAACAGAGAATTCTCGAACAAAATGAAAGATTCAGTAGACATACAACTTTGCGATTAACAGGCTGGATACCGTAAGGATTGAAAGTGCACTGACCAAATCACGACACTTCGGATCACCGCTGAACAATCAGTCGAATCGAACTCATCACACTACACCAACTTCTGTGACTGTGAGAAAGCGTTCTACAGTGTGTATAGGAGAACATTATGGAAACGATTTCGGCACTATGGACTACCTGAGAAAATCGTCAAAGTCATAGGGAATTCATACTAAAGACTACACTGAAGCGTCATGTATGAAGAACAACTGACAGACACAATTCAAGTGAGGTCCAGTGTCACACAAGGCTGTTTACACACCACTTTTTATTTCTTTTGATAGTTGGCTGGATTATGAAGACATCAACATCTGATGAGAGACACGGAATAAAATAAATACGTTCGACGCAACTGAAACGTATCATCAATGATGTTTAAGTATTTATAATCAACTGTCTACTTAAGATAATGAATGTTCGTTTGCCAGATACCATCAGTAACAGCCTACAACTGGAGAAAACACACCTGGAATTGACTTTGAAAGTGGATAGGGCGCACATTGAAGAAATCAATGGACTGAATCACGCAAAAATCCCTAACACGGAATCCAGAAGAAAGCGGAGAGTTGCAAGGTCAAAGAACATGGAGCGCCGAGAATCGGAAACGGACATGGAAAAGATGAAAAGCAACTGATAACAACTGAAGAGGATTGTCTAGGACAGCTTTTAATGGTGAGCAGCCTATAATTCTCCATGAATGGTAACGGGCGTAAGTTAGTAAATAAACTTGGCGTGCATATCGAATTACTTGATAAATCATGATTGCATTTCATTTGTAGTAGCATGATTTATATTAAGCTGTATGTATTACCCTTCTTATGAGAAAATTATAGACGAGTATTTAAAACAAGAAGAACCCTAGATTTCGATGAATATGTTAAGTTATAAACACTATGTTGACAGTAGTTGGTGGTAGCAGGTAGTCAACAGGAAACTTGGACCCGGAGTTCGTGCTACATGGCACTTGTCTCTGTCTGTGAAGTTGCATGACACGTGATCTAATCCGTCAGGGAGCGCCAGTTCTCTCAAGATTACAACTACACCTTGCTGACGAGTGCCAAGTGGCACGAAACTCGAGTCAAGGGTTTCCTGTAGACCATCTTCAACCCATATCTAATGCATAGTCCAATATCTAGATTAAACATGCTTTGACATTTGAAATGGAACTTGTCACTGTTTTCAAATGGAACGCAATATGTCAACATCACTCCTTAGAAGCTTTTTGGGGTAAATGTCATTTTATGAATGTTAAGGATTTGAATTGTACTTGAATTTGTGCTACAAGTTGGAATTTTACCTGTGTTAATGTAAATTTTTAAACTTGAAAAGTTGTTTCTTACAAATGAAAACATTATAATCACTCTCAAAAATGAATCCAAATAAGTGCATTCTGTAGTCAAATGTTAGGTCAAATGTAATAGAATCCATTGACTGTGCAAACGTTAGCACTCCCTTGTAGGCTCGAGAAAAGTCATCTCACCTTCTCCGAATGCTCTCTTATAGTCACGCGTATACAGCAACTGTCATGGAACTCATCTCACTGCCATCTCGCGGTGGGGTTATTGTCCACGAAATTGAGACGAAGAAAAGCGATTTAACCAAGTTTGTGGATGTTAAGGATTCACCTAAGAGAGTTGGAAATCCCTGAATTCTAACCAGTAGTGCACATGGGTTCCAATATCCTAGAGGATTAAATGGCATATGAACCCACTGCAAGATTGCATCTCCTGACGTTGTTCCACTGCCTTGTGTATAAAACCATTACGTCGAATGTAACGCTTGTGGTCTCATAAGAAAACTAACTACCTCGCTTTGGGCACTCCATTAGTATCACAGCCCACACACAAATCAAGTGACTTGTGTTAGACATATGTACGCCGTACTGCAATATACCATTATTTACGTTTTCAAATAAGTAATGCATGAATAAATAAATGAAAACAGTAAATGGATAAGTATATAAGCTGTATAGGGACGTCTTTAATGGGATTTAATTGGACGGAAACAACTAGATACACATTTGTATTATTTTACTTACAACGTATTTTCAGTTCTTAATGAAGTGATATCTTTTTTAATATAAAATATTCTCGAGTACATCCATACACTGAACACATTAAATTTTCTCATTGATGCAAACATGTCACTTCAATGCTTGCAACAGATATTTTAAATCGTTGTGTACAGATTGAACATTTGATGACTTCTTACTGATTACTAGATTACGATTGTGGAGATTGCTGAATTAAGATTGATATCATGAATGGATGATTATTAGACCATCATTGACAACCTGCGAGCTGTGAACGACCGTTTTGTCCTGTTAGTGGCCTCCTATGCAGTGTGTATGCTCTATGCCACAAGTGGGACTCGAACCCACGAGTTCCCGGTCAGTACCTAAACTGTGATATTTAGAAGTATTTGATTTATTGAACAACGTGAGAATCTCAGAAATAACACAATCTTACAAAGAAGTACTAGATGTGCTTCGACGAATGTATTGTATTGGGAATTCGAAATCGAGCAATCATCGGGTACAAATGGATCAGTAGTTCATACAAACACCACAATTCGGACAGTCTGAATAACCTTGATTACACAACGGACTGGGTTGATGTAGTAAAGCAGTGGAATTTTCGATGTCCTAACAAATCATCTTACGAGATGTTTCACCTTTGCCGCATTCGAAATTTGTACAGTTGACATGGTCCAGTAGTAATTGAATGAGAGTTGCATTATGGAGTAAAAGCGGCTTGTCTGGAAATGTAAAAGTCATTATAAGGATGTATGCTCTAAAAATAACATCCTCAACATCTTCCTTCGTCATAATCCAGATTTTGAACCTTCCCATGTAATACTCAAAAGCTTCAGGAGTTGAAAGAATGTCTGATTGGATGTTGGGATGTAGCTGTACATATGAGTGACGGAAATTCGATATTCCGCATTGATAGTGATGAGTTTATACGAAATCCATTTTTCGGTGTAATGTTTTCTTTGGTCTTCCTCTCCTTCTTTGGCCTTGAGGATTCCGTTTGAGGGCTTGTCTTGTCACACAGTTCGGTGCTTTCCCCAATTTGTGTCCTATGCACTTCCAGCGCTTCTTCCTGATGTCTTCCTCCACTGTGATCTGATTTGTTCTCTCCCACAGTAGTTTGTTGCTAAGATATGATAATATAGATGCAATAATCGAAATAAACGTAGATTTTAGTGAATACTCTGACGAGAACCGATTGCTTGTTTCTCGATTTCATTGTAATTTCAGGTTACATAATTTGATGATAGATCTGGGTGATAAAGCAACATGTCGGATAAGTTAAGCTTGGTGATTTGCGATATTCTGAATAGTGTTTCAAGGTTTTAAGTAGGAATATATGTGGGTAGTTCGCTCCATCATACAACCTGTACGACAATGAAGTGAAAATAGACACTACCGTTCGCTGTCGTTGTAGAATTAGATCAAACTAAATTTGCGATCACGGAATCTTCAGTGCTTATTGTAGATTGAGAAAAATGGTGTAACTGATGTTGAGACTATGTTCTTGTAGTTTTTATTTATTCTGATAATCCAACCACGTACGTATGAAAAGAGGCGGAGAAACTTCGAAACCTAATGGGAATATCAGTATAATTACCGCTGACTACATAACATATATATGTGTATAGAAAATCTAGGTAAATGTGGGTTTGAAATTTATACAAGCCTACAGGGTTCTGTGGAGAGGATTTGTGGTGGAAAGCCTGGATGTTGAATGACTGGGCTACAATCCACTTCTAAACTGTCTTAGGAAGCACTGAAACTAGTTAGAAACTACCCAAAAGTACTACAGTGTCTCTATCTTCATTATAAAGTACTAATCAGCTAAGTGTTTGGTTGAGATTACATTAGTGAAATCATGTTTCAAAAAAAGTCATACGGAAGTTTCAATTCAATTCGAACACCATAATGAAAATGTAATCATATTAAATTGTAGGATAGTTTTTAGAAGAATGAAGAACACTAGTTAAAAATAAGCTCATATTGGACGTTACTTAACACGCTTTTAAATTGGCAATTGAATGGAGTAGGTACATTAGCATAAAGGTTTCAATAATAAAAACGGTATGCCAATACTTCTTTCGTTTCCTAAGAGGATTCTTAAATGTAATAAAAATAGTTGAGATCGTGAGTCAATTGAAGCTAGACCACCGTGGAAAACCTAGAATCACTGGACGGCCGTTCCGTCCTATTGTGGGACTCCCCAGCAGCGCGCATCCTCAACTCGACCTCGGGGAACTCGGACCCAGGACCCACTAGTCTCGCGCGCAAGCACTGAACCAGTACACCATTGAGCTGGTATCCGACGATGATAATGTCCAATTTGAACTAATCCACGATGTAATAAAAATAGTCGTCTGATTATCAAACACATAGCTCAAGGTGATTGTCAAGATCGAAAAGTGACAGACATTTGATCTAACTTCGCATGAGTCATTTCTACATCATTAATGACCTCAATCAAAGTGCTATTTTAAAAGTACCAACTATAGATTGGGTAGTGTGAAATTGACCAACTGTGTTTCTAAGTTGTTTGATAAAATTCACCGCCTTTATATAGATAAACGAAAGCTCCATGGAAATTTAAAACTGGGTAGCATTAATATAGATTCAAAAAGTAAACTGGAGTCTGTATAAGAGGATTACGGTTAGTTTTACATGAATAAACTAACACTGGTTCATGAAGTTTTTTGGAGAAACTTCCGATCCGTCAAATTTCGGCACGTTAGTAGGCTGATGATCTCAGCCTCACATTTGCCAGGATTTCTCACAATAAATAAAGGCTGCAGGGAATTGAAAGCTGAGCTATAAAAAAGCACAGAGGAAATGCGATATAAGGTAAGGTGAATTGTTGCCATGAAACACATGAAATATGTATGCATGACCATTCAAACAATAGACATTCACTGATTGCATTCGTTTAATACAAATATAAGATTGTTATTGTTTTAAAGCGAGGACAGTGAGAGTAACCCGAGAAATCCAGATCTGATCATTTACAGTATTTCATAAGTAGTATCCGTTATAACATATACGTATAACACATAAGAAGTCTAAGGGTACAATTACATATATAGTGAACAATTTTATTTTCTCTGTAAACATGATTTGAAATTAGCTGTATTCGAGGATCCTGAAAGTCAATTTGCAATATGATGCAACTAAGCATCCAAGAAGTATGGGTTAAGTTTACAGCTTAAGCCTCTGAACAAAAGTCATACATATTGGCTTTTAGTTGTTCACAATATAGTTGGTTCTAAAACTGAATTTTAGTTTAAATAAGATGAAATGATCAAGAGTATTTCGAATAGTTGCAGTCCACATAAGATCAACTCTAATCCACAATTGATTGGTCTTTGGGTGGTGATCACTATCATGTATGTCAGGTCATTATCACAGAATTTACTCTATGGCTCCCAAATCCCACTCTTACATACCTTAGAAACCATACCAATGTATATCATGAGACCTCATACCTGTTAAGTGGAAAGGCTTATACAGCTGTTGAATATACCGAAATACTGTCATACCTTTCAAAACGTTTTGTCGTCCTTTAAAATCATACACAATTCTACTTGGTTAGCCTATGCGTTTCTAATTCTCATTGTGTTTAACCTGTTCGATAAACCTGTTATCCAATAGTAAATATATATTTCGTTATATCTCATTGACTAGAAAATGGTGTATTTGATGTTTCATCACTTAGTGTAGGCCTACTCTTTAGATTAAACAAATAACCGAATTCGATTATTCACTTTCTATTCAATGCTCAATGTATCCGAATCTTTCTAGTTGAACCTTGGCATTGATACCTTCTACTTTATTGTCTATTTTTATTGTATCAATTCCACTGATAACGAATCAATATGGTCACCGGTAATGAAAACATCATCAACATCATTTATATGCAATTTCCTATTCCATTGTATCTCTTATGCAACTAGTTGTGGTAATTAGGTGATTATGAAAGTTCACTTCAGTTATGGTTTCAATCATTCAAATGTTAACTTGACTGACCATCATTTAGATGATATTGACTTTCTACCCATTTGTAAAACCAAACTATCTTCGTAGAGCCCTAATGAGCACCTAATTGAGACAAAATATTTACTTCAGTCTAATTAGCTTTTTATAGACTTTTGTGTAGACTATTGTGTGAGTATATCAGTGTTGATCAGACAGGGTTTAGCGCATCCAAGATGAGACTAGTCTGGTTTTGTTTTTTGTTTTTCTTGTTCACAATCAGTCATTCAATGAAGCTGAATAACAAAAGATAAACTTCAATCATTTCATGTGATCAAAGAAATACTTCCGATCTCTAAGAGTGTGGGTGTTTTCTATATGTGGAATGACTATGAAGATGGATTATCGAAATCACCAACGACATACACCGCTATTCCCATATTTTACTGTATTGATTGTGATTGGTGAATAGCTTTCTGTTCTGTATTCATTCTATAAAAGGACAGTGATGGCTTCCTTTTTATTAAGAGACATCAGAGTCGTACTTCATCCGATGGCATACAATTGTATCATCATTATTCTGTTGTTGTGTATAACCATACAAGTGGGTGAGTGTGTATTCGGATATTCATATGATATAATATTTCACCTTTAATTACTCATTTTGCATGAATCTCATGCTTTCTGTCATTGAAAACATTGTGATGAGTGCTAAAAGAAGTTGATTTATGAATGAGATCAATACGAATAATACATGTCTACGACTTATTACCGTCATCATACCTGTAAATTACCATGAATTCTAGTCATTTTTAGGATCTTCATTTCACAAATATTAACTAAGTAGAACACAGTTGTTTTGTGACATCAGTTTCATTCATAGTTCAGGATAGTAGAACCGAATCCCTACGTCAACTTTGTACTTTGTGGTTAGTGAGTTATTGAGTATATGCCTCAGAATCGCTAAAAAAAGTAGGTCGTGTGGCAAGAAGATGGAATGTTTTCAATGATTCCATTCAGTAATGAATTCATGATAAGAATCTAATTGACATTGGAACATATACCGATGCGAATGTTTAAATCCCATTAGTTAGTTGGATCCCAATGAAAAACTGTACTACTCAACCATACGACACAATAAGTGTATCAGTCAGTGGAGACAGAACTCAATGCGTGAATGTCAGGGGTGAACATGAACACTGTGATAATCTTTGAAATTGGATCATTCATACCATAATCTTCATTCATCGTTTTTCTACGCTAATATCTGTTTGTTTAGTCAAATTACCTTGTTATAATCAAACAGTAATTGGTAATCTCATGAAGTTGTAACAGTCAAGAGGGCTGTATCACTTATCATGGAATGAACAGTTCGATTCAATGTTCATTGAAAGAGTGATTCATCAAGCATTTTATGGATTAAACTTAACAATTTCGCTGTGACTTTGTCAACGTTTCATTGTACACACTTATTTTATACGAAAATATGTTAATTTGTATGTCAGTAACAATTAAAGTTCAACCACTTGGGATGACACCATAAGACTGAGGGGAAGTGTTTGTCAAACAAATATGAATGTATAAAGATGTACTATTGGAATAGTAGTGCTCTATTTACACGGTTACACTCATACTCTGAAGATGTCTGTGATCAGTTCTAGTTTGCTTACAAATAACTGGTGATCGCATGGTCAACAGGTGTGATTTCATGATGACTACCTTTATAATCTCCCATGAGATGGCAAAATAAAAGTCAGCAGATAGCACTGTGGAGTCGTTTATAGCCGGTGAAGTTCTCCTCAACATTGTAAAACAATCATGGCAAAGATCATATACGATTCATTGTCCTATGACAAGTAACATACATTAACATCACTGACTCATATTCCGATTGTTCTCACTTTCGCATTCAGTAATTTTAAGAGGAATCACGTAATTATGAAACAAGGATAATGAATGATAACTGTCATCCTTGACATGATTAGCTATAGTGATCATGACTCCGCATTATAACTACGGGAAATTCGTTTCAAATCAAACGACCAGTGAGCTAATAATGTTTAGTTCTTGTAATGGTATGTTGTAATTATAACCCCAACTGACGAAGCGATTATACTTTATCTACGTCACATTGTTTCATATCAATAAGAAGAGTTAGTTACGCCTCTGTACGCTCAGACAATCGATACGTTCAATGATATGACAATGATACTCACATCAAATCTTTCATCCCTCTTGGGAGGGAGGTACATTTTTATAATCGTCGTTTACTTGTTGCATGAATTAGTAATTGACCATTTAAATCTTCCGATATCTAGAAGCGAAATCTTCACAAACTGATATGGATGAAATTAAAGAGATGGTAGAATATAATAAAGGCAAGTTACCAATTCTTTATCTCCTTCATAGATTTAATCACTGATTCACGAGTTAACACTATTTATTAACCATAATTATGTTATGTTGTTTTCCTTGTCTATTGAAGATCATAAATCACATTGCATTACAGATACTGACCTAGTTCTTTCAGACATCGAGGATTTCATTTCCATAACTAACGACAGTTCTATGTGAAGACTGTTTATCGTTCTTTCGTAGGAAATAGTCATCACCTATGTTCACGCATCTATGTTACCCAACACGTTGCACACATGTGTGCTCGCACATACAACATTCGATTCTCAAATGAGCGCATACAACTGTAATCCATTAGGGAAATATTTTCCCATATTGATTTTTCAGTAGTGAAATAAGATAAACTATTCAACCGAGACAATCCTTTCTACAATTTTTTTCACAGGAATGTTGGAATATCTTGATAGAAGTGTAGAAGAAATGAAACCTGGTATGGAAAAGTTATTAAGTACGTCAATTAATTGCTTATCTCAATTTCACCGAATCGAACAGTTGTTTCATCATTATCATCAGAAATCACCCTACGAATTTCACTGATATTTCTGTTTGTGAAGCGTTGACTGACTACACTCATAGATTGCCCGATTCCAGACAGTGACTAATTGGGTAAAATCTACAAAACATGGAATACGTATCATAAGTGCTTGTTTGTCAAATACGATACCTGTTCAATCACCTTGTAAACTGTACAACTATGGTTGTGAACTGTGGACAACAGTTGATTTCACGTGCGCATGAATACATTGGATAATGTGAAATTGCTTGTAGTTCACACATACTGCCTCACGGTATGTGTTGTGTCTTGAAATCGTCAATATGTTAGGGCTTGAAATACTGATCAATTTCATGTGCTACTCCGTCGGTTGGACCGGTGATATATTTCACTACTTAACTCAGTGACCAATCAACCACAGTCACAGATTTGACGCTTATTAATCCTCAATCTTCATCAGACCATGTGGATATTAAAAAGACTCAGATCGAAAGCAAATCAGTTCTCCCTAGTTACCAAATCAGCGATGAAACCCATGACAACTGTCAATAGGTCCACTAAAAGCCTACATTAAATGTAATCTCGGAATATAACGACTAGGTACCACTAATTCTACAGAGAAGATGCCTCGCTATCTAACAGTTCGGACGACTATCGATTGTGTTGATTTGACAGGATGGTCAGTGCAAGGGATTGTAGTGGATCATTCTCTGTCGATAACATTGTATTTGATAATATTCTTTCATTCATTGTTCCTTGGCTACAGTTGAGAGGGATGCATACATGGTTCTGTGAGTCAGTCTCTACTCTGTAATCACACATGATGCAACATGAACGCCTGAGATTTGAAACATTTGATGAAAGATTTAAGCAATAGAAGTGTACATAAAACAGGTTTGAATAGGGAATATTTTGATGGAGCTAAGACGGATGTACGTTGAAAAGAATAAAATAAAGAACGAATCACGTTATTTCGTATAGTGGTTATACGTACAAGGTATGTGAGTAGGCATTGTTTAGACAATATGTAACAAAGCTGAGGATAATGCAGACCTGTATAGTTCTGTACTGCTAGCCATATAGAAGTAGATAATCACAGATGGTCAGAAATCAATATGCACAGCAGGTGCCTATTTCTAACCGTCGTTCAACGATTGTTGAAATGAAGACAGTTATCGATTATAAACCATGAAATTCAACAATCTATCTATATTCTAATACTACAATATGATACTGCTTTTATGATATGTATGTGTTCACAGAGGAAATAAATGCAGATTTGAAGAATCACGGTGTGCAGTTTGATGACAGTACGTTGTCGAATAATAATATTGATACGATGAAATTATTAAATTTAGTGATCAAATGCCGACGCATATTTCATGAAAACGAACAAGGAGCAATAGTTTTCGGTAGTATGTTACTGGCCAATATCCATTTGTGTTTTGATTCAGTAAAAGTTGTGCGAATTTAATGTAATATGGTGGCTGTTCTATTGTAACTCAGCTTATCAGTTTATGCAGGTTATAAGATGGAGAAGTTGCGTTTATCGCAGATTTAGTCCAGAAATATATTCGATTCTCACCGTGATCTTTTGCCTTCATGCGTACATGTTTAGTTTTATGCATCATCCTGTGTGTATCCCATTCACTGCTTTTCAATATGAGATACTCGGTGTATAATCGAGTTCGAAAGACTTGTAGTTTCTCTGTTAAGTAATATTCAAAATACACATAACCGAAATGAAATCACTCGGCTTTTCTGTTGACGTCACCTTGACATGTTTTGTTAACACAATACACTAAACACAATTTACGCAGGATGTTCCAAAGCTTTCTGAATGAGACATGTTTGTGTGATGTTGATATAAATCACTTCGGATTAACAGATTATCTTCAACTGTCTTATCAAGTCATGTGAAGGTTAGTTGAATGTTTCGTTGATGTACCAGAACGGTGATATTGTATAATCCTACTCTTCACACACATAATGTATTTACTTAAGTAGAGTTCATGCCATATAGTCAGCTTATTAAAGGGAAGAATGTTACTCCAGCTGTTTTCAATGGAATGTGGAAGAGAACTAGTGATAAACATAAGAAATGAGTGAAAGCAAACAAATCAAAGAAAGACAGAATTATGTATGAACATGTATAAAGATATTAATAAGGTGGTATCTAGTCTTTCATTCATGGAAGAATATTCAGTGTACTTCAGTTAGCACAATTGTCGGTAAATATTGCATTTGTATATTAAGCTCTAGTAAATAATAACTCAGCTCAAATAAACACGTCACTTGGAATTCGTTCTCACCACCTTCGTTAAGTGCAAACCTAACACAATAATGGTGTGATGCGTATTTTCATTGGTACTATCCATTCATCATTGCGGTTGGTTGATTAGTCACAAAAGAGTCTATGCTGCTTAGTATTTTGTAGATCAGTGAGTTCTGTATTAGATTGTGAAAGTGAAATTTAGTTGATAGAGGTAAAGAAGATCAATAGGTTGCTCAAACGTTTTCAAAAGATTTCTGATATCAAGTTGATTGACTACTTTGGAAGATCCTTATTCATATCAAATGCAGTACAGTGTTACGTTCTTCTAACCAATCAGGTTTTGTGTCACATATGCAATATTTAATTCTGTGAACTGATGAATAACTTCTGTGAACGATCCGGTATTCAATGACATTCATCGCTCTATTTGTACTGACTGTGTCTTTTTTGTGTATTTCAAAACACCGTTCATACATCCATATTAGATCCAGTTCTACGTTCATACGCTTTCAGATATGATAGAAACCATTCAAACCAACGAATTTAAAAGTCGTAAGTTATCGCTTCAGTCTATTATTCATCACTAATCTGTGATCAATTCAACTTACACATAAGATAGTGATACGTTCAGACAGTTAATTACACCTTTGAATAGAGTGGACTTTTATGAAATTCGATGATTGTTTGAAATTTATCTTCTTTATCAGCCCTAGTTATCAACTATAACTTCACTGAATTGATCAACTGTCTCGAAGAACAAAAGAAGCATCATCAAAGTAAGAGATATATTTCTGAAGATTGTTTCTCACACTTGTATCCCTCAACATCTTACAGTTGAATAATTCTCATGAAAGACATTTACACGTCTGTTCATAACTGACACTAGGAAGCACACAGAGAAGCAAAACCACCCATGCTATCCGTTTCAACTTACTCAAACCATTTCAACCTTACATACGCATTCAGTAAAATGATAATTGAGAAATGACACATTCATTGTTATGATTATGGGAACACGTGACGTTGAAGTAGGATCTGATGTCATGAGCGTAGTATTCACTGAATGAGAAGCTGAACAGTCTGTGGTAAACAGTGAGACATACAACCGGTTGCAAACTGAGTTGAAAATACACGCAACTATCATTTGGTAACAATGTCAACAGTGATAGTTCAGATAACTTCACACTGCAAGCAATCACGTTGCTGAATACTAACATGTGTTGATCTATTTCTCAGATAAGGGGAAGAACGTTGTTCCATACATTTTCTTTCCACATTGAACCACACTATGTATTATTGAAGTAGCTGTATTTTTTAAACTATCACTGTACAAACATACTTCCAGCATCTTCCTATACAAACATATAGACACAACATGGTATGTGGTTCGCGTAACTAACTCAACTAGCATCAATTTGACATGATTTTGTCTTGTCGTCGGTTATATATTTAAAATTACTTGCTTTTCTCAATTGAACAGTGGAAGCAGCTAGGTACAACGGCTCAGTGTGTTACACCAATCTACCACCACAATATTTTGAAGGTAAGACAAATCTTTATTGTTTGTTCAATTTCGTAGTGAAATAAGATCAGTGTAAGATGAGATGACTTGCCTTTTATAGTAGTTGTTCTATCAAAAGCGTGAAGTTGTAGTGAAGGAGAACACAAGTGAGCACAACCGAACTATACTGAGCACAAGATTATGGAGTTACTTGGTAAAATAGAAAAATCATACTATAATACTTAATTTGCAAAATGTTCAATAATTGTGTCAGACCTCATTGTTCTAGCATTTTCATACGAATTGCTTTCTATTCCCATTCTTCCTTTTCTTGATCATCTCTATCTTCTGCTGCCAGACATTACATTCTTGACTAGCGTCATATACTACTTATATCAATCTATAAATAGAACCCACCACAAATTGACATCAATGTGTTGTATTAGAATTTGTTTCCATTAACTGACTGTCTTCTTTATTTCACTAATAATGAAGCAAATCAAACTGTTGATATTTTGATTGTTTTCTTTTCATAAAAGTTTTCAAGAATTTCGATGAAATATTGGAAGGTTTCTATTATACTACTGCCGAATTCAGTAAATACTTATGTAAGTCCATCATAACGATTCATTTCAATTGTGTGTTAGATGAGATGTGAGTTATTGTGCAACGTATGATATTGGTCATTGATATTTTGTTGATAGTAAGCTGTTATGTCATGTCGCAGATCATTAGATAGTCAGTTTTTTTATTAAAATCTATTGTAAGTTATCACTGAGTGTCTCTACAGTGGGATGATCGTTGGTTGGTTCGCAAATGGGTGTCTTTCAATATCGATCTAAACAACTTTACAAATACCCTCACTTCATACCCAAAACTGACTATGTTAGACCGCTGAAAGTTTTCAATTGCTCAGTATAACAGTATGCACAGTGTTGGGGAGTAAGGAAATTCAGATTTCATACTTCGTTTTATTTGCGATTGACCAACTGGATACACAAATCTCCAACCAATGGAAAGTCATTATTATTAATGTCATGACTGTTCAACCAGTGTATCGTTTATATAAACTCCTCGTTTCGTAAAATGTCACTTAACTGTTCAAAGTAAGAGGTATGATATTCGTGTCGTAGCATTCAATTCAACGAATGTGCAGTTCGACTACACCGTACTATCACCATGTAGATTATTAGACATCATTGACGAAAACTAAACCAAAGCATTAAGATCAAACATGAGATACTCTATAAAATCCGTGAACCTGTAGTTTACTTGAAATGATCTTTCCATAATGATATCACAGTTGGGAATTTCACCAAACAAAAAGTGAAAATGCTCATTTCATTTTATGATTTCAGTTATCGTTACATTTGGATGGAAAGATAATCAAGCACCGAAAAGTAAGATTTTGAATAAAAGTAAAATTATATTATTGTAACACTAACATCTTGGGTAACAGTGCACACTAACATTGTACATACAAACCACAATTGTACAAATATAGTAAATCATTATTTCTATAGTGACAAGTTGAAATGTAATGAAATATTTCAAATGGTTGATAACCAGATATTATGATTATGCAATGTATGTAAGTAAGTAGTCAAACTGTTGTCTCTTGCGGTCATTAATTCTCCATGTACCGAGACATCAATGCATATCACGTGTTATATTCCACAATCAATATTTCAATTATTGATCAGTTCATTGTTAACTGATTTCACTAGTCCTTGGAAGATCCAACCTCACAACATACCAAATGTGAAATCTTACATACTTACTTACTTACTTACTTAGTTACTAACTTGGTTTTTGTTTTATTTGGAAGGTGGTGAACCGATCTTTCGCGAATTTGTCAATCGCAGTCGTTGATCTGTACACATATGTATGTAATTGTAAAAATAATTAAATATTTACACTGGAAAAATTGATAATCAATTCTATTGTAGAACAGAAGTGTTTTCAGATTTGTCAATTATTATGCCTCATCATAGAACTCGACAAACAATCGAACAATTGAACATTTTTACAATTACAAGTTCAGTTCCATCATTGCTATATTTTGAATAAGTATGTGTGTGTATCGGTTGAAGAGTTTAGATACGATAGAAAGGAAAATTGAGAGACAATGTGTAGGAAGATGCTGGCAAACACTTTCACGTCAACAAATATTTAGCCTCTACTGGAAGTGTGGACAACGATATTAGTTTGATCAGAAAACATTCAACTGGTTTTCAGAAAGTTAACAATTACGTCCAAGAAATTCAGTCAACTCTACCGATTGAATGAGTTTTCACTTTGAAAAACACCAACTTGGTTGTAATGTTTGCTAATCGTATATAGGGTTTGTTCTGCAATATGTGTGATTCCTTCAACTTGTAGATCAACATGTCAATAGAATTCGTGATTAACCAAGTGTGAGTCACTCATCACTCATGTGAATTGTGTTATGTTCACGTGTTACAACTAACTGGCATACATGATCTTAGATGATCGTTATTCACATTAATCATAAACACCTAATCAAATGTACAGTTGTATGGTAACTTAACATGACAGACTAGTACAAACTGTTGTTTGATCTTTCCTGACCTTTACATATTCAATCGTGGCTTCATGGATGATGTTGTATGAATTCATGTCTACCTCCATTCGCATGGATCATTCTTTATCAATGTTCACAAATGTGCTCGTATTGATTATCCTCTAAAAATTTTGAATATGCTTTAGTTGTGTGTCACTTCACTTGTGCTTGACATAAACACTCACTGGTTGTCCTTATTTCACAGATTATTCAGCTAATAGAAAGACTAGGCCGTACATTATTCACTGAGTAGGCTTTTACAGCCTCTTATATCTCTATGGATCCGCTTTACATCATAACAAGCTCAGTTGTGCATCTAAATACACTTCCGAACGATTTAAGCCATTATTTCCGTTGAGAGTATCTGAAATACACTATTGATGTGATTGAATATTTGCAAAATATTTGCAATGGATATGTGTTCTGTTATATTCATTGTATTGTGTTCATTCCAGTTGTTGTTGGACTAGCGTTTTGTATATTACTCTACATTACTACTTATCGATATTGAGTAGTCTGTTTGATGACCGATAATTTTGTTGTATCGAGACATACTGATTTGTGTGATCTGTTGTATAGAGAATATTCTCGACCACATCCATACATACACTGAACACATTGATTTGATTCATTCATGTAACCATCATATCACTTGAATGCTTGCAATAGATATTTCAGATTCTAGTGTGTAAGTCGAACGTTCGTTTCGAATTAACAAATTGCATATTTAGATGTTCTCTCATCTCATTTTCACATTGTCTATCCCCCACTAACTTTGAAACATCAATTAGTTGTCACATATCGTATCGTATGTTCTTACAACAATATATATCTGTCATAGGAAGAATACTTCTCTGAGTGTACAGGAACTCGACAAATATCTCATTTGATTTGTTTGCTGTTGCAAATAAGGCTTTCATTCACTTCTCTTACTTCTCTTAAGAATTCACTGTGTAAAACTCATTCATCATGTAAATAGATTGCGTTGATAGTCGGTCAAGTTTAACATGTCATGTCACAAATCACTGTCTCATTCAAATGTTTCATTGAAGACAGTTTGAGTATTGACAATCAATAGAGTTGCATCTTCCAATAATTCATGATGAAATCATCCGATTCATATTGACACAACTGAACGACATTGAAACCAA
Organism: Schistosoma spindalis; assembly: GCA_946903255.1. NCBI lineage: Eukaryota > Metazoa > Platyhelminthes > Trematoda > Strigeidida > Schistosomatidae > Schistosoma > Schistosoma spindalis. Next base: position 645,595 of record OX336421.1, on the reverse strand, counting down.
TGAATTTCCTCAATGGAGGATTTTCATTTTCCAGATGAAATTCAGTCTTTGATTTCATTGTACACTGCAATCACATGAATAATTCATCCACTGAATTATCCATTATCCGATAGTCAGTAATGTTGACAGTCGATTCCATAAAATCATGATGGACATATATGATTGAAGATTGATGATTTGCCATATCAATTGATTGATGTCCTAATAATTATACTTCATGATATTGTTGTTTGTTGTACTTGTAACTAGTGGTTCAGGCAACTGTGAAAGTTTACATTTGCATTCAGTGATGAGAATGTGGAAATGATGAGCCAATGATGAACACGAGAACCTAACGAAAACGGTGAAAGGTAGCTAATCTCGTATTGTAAAGTGAATGCGAGACAATGTTGTTGTTTCAATTTGCAAAGGTGTTATTGTAAATGAACAGTGAGTGTAAGACTAATAAACAAGCTTTGAAGTATAGTTTGAATAGAATGAGATGATGATGATGATTTGGATGATGGGAATAAATGTGTTATTCTCTGCATAACAATAAACATGTTGATATAAAGGAAGGACGTGTGAACCACAATATGAGGAAAGCAGATGTCGAATGTGCAATATTGTTTTATGGGAATAAGAAGAAGAAGAAGAAGAAGTTCATGTTCGTGTGAAGGCGTTCACCAAATAACAACAACGAAAACAACAACAAGAAACATGATAATAACGACAATAGAAATTATAATGACAATAACAATAACAATAATAATAATAATAATAAATGTTTAGGGTCAAGTTGGAGATGAATATGCGAAATAATTCATTTGTAAACAGTTTGAATTCTATCTGGATGGATATCTGAATGATGTGTTGTGTTAGAGAGTTGCTACTGATTCAATTTGAAGATATTTCTGAACTCCTCACACAATCGTGTCGATATTATGACAGCGTCCAACTGACAAGCTCATTTCCACACTAATCTCATTTGATTCTGGCTGGGATCAACGGTGTTATTCAACTCAATTCATTAGATTCCTACTAAGATTCTTTAAGGTGTAATGTTTCCTTGACAGTTCCATTGATGTCATATGATCTGTGTAAATCAATAGCAAACAAAGTGTTTCAGTGGAAAGCTCGTTTATACATTCACTATGTAATTTGCACTGACAAGGCCAACAGATGTTCTAATTGATCACATAATCCACACATAATATATCTGTTATGTCCAATATCTCTTATGTCAAATATCACTTGACAAGATCCACAATTACAATACCGTTTTGGATGAGCTTGTCACTGTGCCAAACCAATCACGCGTTAAATAATCAGTAGGAACAGCCTAGAATCACCTGGTTCTCGTTCTCGTTCTCGTTCACGTTTTGCCCTGTCCGTTGAGTCCAGAACACAATGTCAGCTTCCACTCTATGCATCATGTATATCGGACATATGCAGTTTGTTTACACGCAGATCAGACCTCATCATACCACAAAGTAGAAAATGACAGTTATACACGATCATGTGAAAAGTGGCTGTGAGTGTGTGAGGTAGCTGTGTTGTACAAGTCAATAAATTGTTTGAAGATAAACATTCTAAATGATCTTGTTTGATACTTGTGGAAAGGATTCCAGACGAGTTAGGTTTGACGAATAGTCTAGCAATTAGAAATGACTTTCATGTGCAGAGGAAATTTCCGGTATTTGTGAATGAAAATCATACGATTTTCCTGAAAAGTCGGATAAGTTTTAGGATATTGGTAAAGAACCTGGGCAACTGGGGAAATGTTGAGGCATTTGTCTTATTCCACTAAAGTTAGACAAAACAACTACATACGATACACATGGCTGTGTGTTATTCGACATTTCCTGAAATATACACATCTGATATGGGCACACATGCAAGTGTGTTTAGCTAGCCTACAATCAATTGACCACTCTAGTCGAGCTGAAGATACATTACGGTTTGGACCAAGACCGATGACCAAACAAAGTACTGTTTTCTACGTCATACATTTGTGCAATGACTGAGATAACACAAACTGATAGCAACACAGAGAATAAAGTGAACGCCCTGATCGTTCGCGAACAGCTCAACTCACACATAATCCATGTCAGTGAATGACAATGAAGTTAGTTTGTTGATAGTGACAATTCACTCAGTAGACTATACTGCAATGCTACTTGATGTAACTACGAGTCGATAGAAAATAGTGAAGGACGGTTTATTGAGAAACGACTGATGATGGAAAATGTAAAAATCATTTTAGAATGAGGTCGACTGATTCACAGTCACTCCCATGTCTTGTATTCACTGTCTCTAATCTAAACGAGAAATTTGCTAGAAATATACACAACATGATCGAATTGAATAATTTGTGTGTGGAAACTTATAAAGCACAGTGGTAACGCATTAAACCAACACATTCTGTTGAGAAAATCACATGCTCCACTGTAGAAATTCAAAGTTAGAAGAAACACTTTAGATAATCGGTTGATTCTCATACATGACCCATTCTATTGAAGGGATATTGAGATCGTTCCTGTGAGATGAGAACAGACATAAAGTGACCAGTTCAGTAGATCATAGACGGAATGATCTCGGTTCCAAACTATCACATCATCGAAATTTTCATTGTTATTGGTTGTCATGTACGAATTGGTTATCGTCACTGCATTGAGATATTCGAGAAGAACATAAGTACGTCGGTTCAAGCCAACAATGTTTAACGAGAGTGCAGCACCAAATCACGCACAAACATCAGTTATGGGCAGGCACATCAACATGGGATCGGAACTAGTCTAGATTGGCAGAGTAAATCACACAGTTTCCTCAGTTCTTTTAACATCAACATACAAGTGACGAAATCGTGAGCATATAAACTGGACGAAAATCACTGTGCGAACCACTATCACTATTCATATTGACATGACCATTGCCGTTTGCATTCATCCAACTGGTTAGAAATTATTCATTTGCAATGAGCGGCCACCCAATTGGTCAATTTGTGGATATGGGGAATTCCACCAATCAATTGATTCATCTCCACTATATAAACAGCAGTAGCAGCAGAAGCAGAAGGAGAAGCAGCAGCAGCAGCAGTTGTTATTGTTGAACAATACACAACCATTTCTTACACATTTCAAGTTGCATCTAATGATTCCATATTCATTGGTTATCACTGTGCACATTTCAATTCATCTTTCATATTGTTTGCACACACAAACAAAAGTGACAAACCATTTCACATTGTTATCCTCATGTGAGCAGTGCCCGAAATGTAATACAACTAATATGCATTGCAACTATTCACAATGGATAGGCAAATTGGGACTGCCAGAACAGACATTCTCACAAAACTACTGGTTGGAGACAGTCAACACCAAATCAGATTGCTTAACTGAATGCCGATCTTATCCTCAGTGTAATCTATACACATATCAAATTGTAAGTTGAACATACATTTTACATTTTACATTTACATTTTGACTAAACATGTCAATATCTAACTGATATATCTATGTATGCATACTTCCAGTTGACTTGATTGATTGATTCATTGATTGATTGATAGATTGGTTATCACCGATTAATCTGAAAATCAGCATATTCTGTTTGATAAGAAAGAACACATAGCAATTAGTAGATGATAAGAAGCGTTTGCAGTTTGAGTGTATTGAGCGTTTTACTGAAGTGTTTAAGTGATGATGCTTTCCAAGTAGCTTGAGAGATTGCACATGTTCCAGAGTTTCGCCATCAAGTGTGATCGGGTTGGAGTTCTCAGTGTTGTAATTGAGGATGTTGCTTTTTCCTTTGTGCATGTTGAGGCCTACTGATGCTGAGGCTGCTGCTACACTACTTGTCTTCATTCCCGTTTTCATTATTATTATCATTATTATTACTATTGGATGGAATGCTACATACATCAACCATTCGATTTATGAATTGCAGATATACGTCAGATATTAAACTTCTCTTTATTTACAGGTCAGACCGAAATTGTGCAAACTGTCTTCTGGACTGATTGAAAACACCACCATGATGATCAATTCAACTGACCATGTGATTGGAGGAAGAGTGTGTTGTTGTAAGTTGAAATCATGTTTATCATGGTGGTAATCATGATAATGATAATGATATTGATAGGAAATTTTCGAGTATCCATAATTAGGGTCAGTGTATTATTATGGTTTGATTTATTCGGTGTACTGAAATGACACATATCATTTTGAGATAATGTAGTTGGCATAATGAAAGAAGTAAGTGTTTCAATGTGAAGTTGATTAATCGATGTGAGCTAATGTTTACTGACAAATGCAGAGAGTGTCCTTTGTCCATATAAGTATCAGTCACACCGTAAGTCAATCAGTCAGTCAGTCAGTCAGTCAGTCAGTTAGTGAATAAGCAACAGTTGACGGAGGTTACAGAAAAGTGTTAAGTGAAGTGAAGTTCAAGAATGAAATACGTTTTGTGTAAGTGTGTGTGTGTGTGTAATTGAAGTCCCAGTCAACATTCTCTCTTACAAGCACCTCCTTCCACTATTATGTTCGCAAAGATGCTTCACAGATCTGATGTTCCTCGATTCACTAAACTGTACACTATGAAGCATGATTAATTAACAATCTTTGTGGTAAGCAAATGGACACGTTCACACTGTAATTACGTGCAATTCATGGTAATCGCAACCACTGATCATAATGCAAGTTGTTATTAAGTAAACTGTTTGCTGAATATCTATAGTCTGTTGAATGTTACATATTAATGAGTATTTTATTGCAGTTTTATATTTGCGTAATTGGTTTGCACTAAGGTCAGTTAGTCATCTATGTACATCGGTAACTCTTTCAAACCATTTTCCCTTTTACATTCGCCTTCTTCTTCTTCCTCTCCTTCTTCTTCTTCTTCTTCGACTTCTACTGCTTCATCATGTAATTTGTAAATGTGTTTTGTTCATTCGTTTACTGACTACTGTATTGTACATTACTATGTCAGACATTCTGTAACTAACTGTAAATAAACCATTGATTTGTTGTTGACCAAGTGTTGTTCTTTCAAATGAATCACTGAATAGTCTAAAGTTCAATCGTATGCATTGCAATTGATAAGATGATTAGACCGTGTTTTCTTTCATGGATAACACTGAAATATGTGTGAACAATCTGAAGAGAAACTGACGAAATTGTTGTTGATTATAGAACGAGTTGGTTGACCGATTCGATTATCTCAGTAAACCACACTGTTTGACTGATTTGTTGTAACGGAACATTCAAACTACCGAACTTACTAGTCCATCTCACGAAACCGATCATTATCATCATCATCGGAATTATTCCGTTCACTTGTTGTAAGGGAATTAGTACATTGATGACATAAATTAATATATGAAGCAGTAAACAGTTTTAGTCTTGTATATGTCAGTTCATCTAAGTTCGATTAAGATGATTGCTTATTGCGTGTTAGATCTATCGGAGCGTCCATGTTGCCCGATTGAAGTGTACGCATAAAACTGAATTTCGCTAGGGAACGATTTGACCAGAATAGCGGTTGTTTATTGAATAATACACAAAAATTAGTTACAAACCTCAATTTGTGATGTGTGTGTGACGTGTGACGCGTCCCTTTGTATGAAATGAAAAACGTTTCCTGTAACAATAGCATAATGAATAATTACAACATACGATAGAGCAAAAGATGACTGTTCGCTGTGCCTAACTTGGAAACAGTTTATCATAGTGCAATACCCGAACCAAGAGCAAAACAATGAGGAAACTGCTACGTCAAATCAAATGCAAAAGACTATGGGTAACTGCTACAATGATTGAGATAAAGTAATTGCAATGATAAATACAATAGACGTTATAAGTATACGCAAATATTTCAGAATATTACACAACCAACTTGCCTGACAAGGTAAGCGCAGAAGCGCGCATCCCCAATCCGGCACGTGTGACTCGGACCCAGGACCCACTAGTCTCGCGCGCAAGCACTGAACCAGTAGACCATTGAGCCGGTATCCAACGGTAATAATGTCCAACTTGAACTAATCCACGATGTAATAAAAATAGTCGTCTGATTATCAAACACATAGCTCAAGGTGATTGTCAAGATCGAAAAGTGACAGACATTTGATCTAACTTCGCATGAGTCATTTCTACATCATTAATGACCTCAATCAAAGTGCTAGTTTAGAAGTGCCATCTATTGATTGGCTAGTGTGAAATTGAAAATATACGGTAAATTGACAAACTGTGTTTCTATCTTCATTCGTATATGATTGATAAAATTCACCGCCTTTACATAGATCAATGAAAGCTCAATGGAAATTTAAAACTGGGTAGCATTAATGCAGGTTCAAAAAGTAAACTGGAGTCTGTATAAGAGGATTACGGTTAGTTTTACATGAAGAAACTATCACTGGTTCATGAAGTTTTTGGGCAAACTTCCGATCCCTCAAATTTCGGCACGTTAGTAGGCTGATGATCTTGGCCTCACGTTTGCCAGGATTTCTCACAATAATAATGAGTTGTCGGGAATTGAGAGCTAACCTATAGAAAAAGCACAAAACAAATGCGATATAAGATAAAGGTGAATTGTTGCCATAAAACACATGCAAACATGTATGCATGACCAGTCAAACAATAGGCATTCACTGACTGCGTTCGTTTAATACAAATATAAGATTGTTATTGTTTTAAAGCGAGGACAGTGAGAGTAACCCGAGAAAACCAGATCTGATCATTTACAGTTTTTCATAAGTAGTATCCGTTATAACATATACGTATAACACATAAGACGTCTAAGGGTACAATTACATATATAGTGAACAATTTAATTTTCTCTGTAAACATGATTTGAAATTAGCTGTATCGGAGGATCCTGAAAGTCAATTTGCAATAGGATGCAACTAAGCATCCAAGAAGTATGGGTTAAGTTTACAGCTTAAGCCTCTGAACAAAAGTCGTAGATATTGGCTTTTGGTTATCAACAGTAGAGTTGGTTCTAAAACTGAATTTTAGCTTAAATTAGATCAAATGATCAAGAGTATTTCGAATAGTTGCAGTCCACATAAGATCAACTCCAATCCACAATTGATTGGTCTCTGGGTTCGTTGTATTGCTTACATTCTTGTTCATGTTCGACTAGTTTTGTATATTACTATACACTACTACTTATCAGTATTCAGTAGTTTGTTTCGTTACCCAAAACTTTGTTGTATGCAGAAATTCTGATATCTGTTTTGTTATAGAATATTCTCAACTACATTCATTCATTTATAATGAGTTTTCAACCACCTCATGAGAATAGATCCAAGCAATTATCATTAGTAGTTAGAGAAGAAGGAGATTAGCGTAGCAGAATACACAGCATTTAAACCAGCATGTATTATTGTAGTGTATAATACACGTATTAGTCATTCAATATGCAGAGAGAATATCTGTTGTGCCATTGATTTTACACAGGATGATGGAAGCCAATGGAAGATTCAGTCTTTGAAGTCACCGTGCATTGTAATCACACGAACGATTCATTCACTGAATTATTCCCTATCCCATATTCAGTAATGTTGACAGTTCATCTTATAGCATTACATTATGATATACAAATATGATTTGAGATTGATGATGTATCATACTAGTCCACTGACGTTTTCATAAGAATACCCCATGATATTGCTCTGTGTTGTGTATAAGTAGTGAATGTGTACATTTGTATTCAGTGATGAGAATGTCGAAATGATGAGGCGATGATGAACACGAGAACGTAACGAAATCGCTGAAGAAACATTATTCCGAAGGTGTTGCACAGGAAACGACAACATCACTGAAATCAATGCTATGTAAACCAAAGGATGAGTTGAAAGACGAATGCAAACCAAACATCATCTACAAAATAAACTGTGCCAACTGCGAAAACCCTACTTTGAACAATGCGGATGACCTCTCTCTCTTTGCCAGCATGAACATCAATTAGCGGTTGAACACCTTGACATTTCCTCACTTATATCAATGCACTTGGACAACTGCAGACACTTTGACTAGAAAAGTGTGGAAATCTTGGATAGAGGAAATTCCAAACGGACATAAGAATTTTTAGAAGCTGAGCACTCAAATCAATCAGCAATCAACAAGCACATTGAAATAGATCCAATTTATCAACCAATCAGGAACGTTATGTTTAAACATAGGAACAAAATTCAAACCAATGGCAGATACAACCAAAACAAAGAATTAATCAATGATAGATTTAAGGTCAATAAGAACCTATCAACTTCGAGTTGTACAGGATAAGCTGTGAACCACATGTGGAAGAATTTGAACACTTCACTTCTATCTGGATTTTGTGCTGATGATGTAAGCGCTATGATCAAATCATTCTGCTCAGAGAAAAGAAACTTCATCAAAATCATCCACATGAGCTACAAATCTTTCCCACCATATATCATGACCACCACTACAAATCGATTACGTGCTAGTGACTAGGTTAAACCCCTTGGATAAGGTAAATATTAAAAGGACAGTTGTAGATTGTAGTTACGGTATATTGGTTGGTGAAAAATTGAAAAATAATAATGATATTTCAAAAGAGCTAATATGAACTCAATTCGGAAACAGAATATTCCGGCTAAATTAAACTATTTGGTGTAACAATGAACTGATTCAAAACTCCATACGTCGTTTCATTGCGAAAAGACTAGTGATGTAATATGTAAGAAACATTTTCAAAGGAGGTCGGCAGATTCACAGCCAATCACATGTCTTATATTCACTGTCTTACAAACTTATATTAGACTTCTAGTCTAAACAGGCAATTTGCCGTATTTGCAAGATAAACAAACTGATTCTGTTTGGAATCTTATAAAGCGCAGCAGTAATATACTAGACCAGTACAGTCCGTTGAGAAAATCACATGTCCCAGTGCAGAAATCCAAAGTGAACAGAAACAGTTAAGTTAATGAATTGATTTTCGTGGGTGACCCACTCTATTTAAGCAATGCTGTGACTGTTCCTGTGAGATGGAAACAGACAAAATGTGACAAACTCGTTAGATAATAAACAAAAATATCTCAGTTGGAAACAATCAAATAATGAAGAATAAATTGTTATTGATTGTCATAATGGAAGCAGGTACCAACATTCCATTGAGATATTCTAGGATTACTTAATGCGGTTCAATATGATAATGTTTAACGAGAGTGCAACACTAGATGATGCGTAAACATCAGTTATGGGCACATCAACATAGAACTGGAACTACAGCTGTGTGAGCAAGTAAATGACAGAATATCCTCAGTTGCTTTTACGACAACGTAGAAGAGAAGTAAACATGGACAATGTAAACTTGACGAAAATAAATGTGAAAGTCAAATGAATACTGAAAGTGAAAGAAACCAATACAGGTCTACTTACATTCAACAAAGTTCAGAACAAACCGGTCGGTTCACCTCAAACGAGAATATTTCACAAAACATTGTGAACCCAATCGAATGACTGAAGCGATTGACTGATGCTTAAACACTATTCCTTTAACTTGGTCAGCTGAAAGTCGGATTGCATAATGATGTCATTCCATAAAACATCGTATAACTTGAGAGCTGTCATTTAATCTGCTTCATTCTATATTGGTGTAAAATTGCACCGTACTGTACTGTACTGTATTGCACTTCACTATGTCAGACATTCTGTAACTAAATCTAAATAAACTGTTCATTTGTGGTTGACCACGTGTTGTTCATTCAAATAAATCACTGAGCAGTGAATGTAGATTTCTATTCATCGAAATGACAATCATATGCATTGTAATTGGTAAGGTGATTGGATCGTGTTTCCTTTCATTGAGAACATGGAATCATGTGAACAATATCATATTGAATCGTAGGATAGTTTTTAGTAGAATGGAGAACACTAGTTAAAAATAAGCTCATATTAGACGTTACTTAACACGCTTTTAAATTGGCAATTGAATGGAGTAGGTACATTAGCATAAAGATTTCAATAATAAAAACGCTATGCCAATACTTCTTTCGTTTCCTAAGAGGATTCTTAAATGTAATAAAAACAGTTGAGATCATGAGTCAATTGAAGCTAGACCACCTTGAAAAACCTGGTATCACTGGACGGCCGTTCCTTCCAATGGTGGGACTCCGCAGAAGCGCGCATCCCCAATCCGGCACGTGTGACTCGGACCCAGGACCCACTAGTCTCGCGCGCAAGCACTGAACCAGTAGACCATTGAGCCGGTATCCAACGGTAATAATGTCCAACTTGAACTAATCCACGATGTAATAAAAATAGTCGTCTGATTATCAAACACATAGCTCAAGGTGATTGTCAAGATCGAAAAGTGACAGACATTTGATCTAACTTCGCATGAGTCATTTCTACATCATTAATGACCTCAATCAAAGTGCTAGTTTAGAAGTGCCATCTATTGATTGGCTAGTGTGAAATTGAAAATATACGGTAAATTGACAAACTGTGTTTCTATCTTCATTCGTATATGATTGATAAAATTCACTGCCTTTACATAGATCAATGAAAGCTCAATGGAAGTTTAAATCTGTGTAGCATCAATGCAGATTCAAAAAGTAAACTGGAGTCTGTATAAGAGGATTACGGTTAGTTTTACATGAAGAAACTATCACTGGTTCATGAAGTTTTTGGGCAAACTTCCGATCCCTCAAATTTCAGCACGCCGTTACTAGGCTGATGATCTCGGCCTCACGTTTGCCAGGATTTCTTACAATATTAATGAGTTGTCGGGAATTGAGAGCTAACCTTTAGAAAAAGCACAAAAGAAATGCAATGTAACATAAAGGTGAATTTTTGCCATGAAACACATGACCATTCAAACAATAGACATTCACTGATTGCATTCGGTTAATACAAATATAAGATTGTTATTGTTTTAAAGCGAGGACAGTGAGAGTAACCCGAGAAAACCAGATCTGATCATTTACAGTTTTTCATAAGTAGTATCCGTTATAACATATACGTATAACACATAAGACGTCTAAGGGTACAATTACATATATAGTGAACAATTTAATTTTCTCTGTAAACATGATTTGAAATAAGCTGTATTGGAGGATCCTGAAAGTCAATTTGCAATATGATGCAACTAAGCATCCAAGAAGTATGGGTTAAGTTTACAGCTTAAGCCTCTGAACAAAAGTCGTAGATATTGGCTTTTGGTTATCAACAGTAGAGTTGGTTCTAAAACTGAATTTTAGTTTAAATAAGATGAAATGATCAAGAGTATTTCGAATAGTTGCAGTCCACATAAGATCAACTCCAATCCACAATTGATTGGTCTCTGGGTGGTGATCACTATCATGTATGTCAGGTCATTATCACAGAATTTACTCTATGGCTCCCAAATCCCACTCTTACATACCTTACAAACCATACCAATGTATATCATGAGACCTCATACCTGTTAAGTGGGAAAGCTTATACAGCTGTTGAATATACCGAAATACTGTCATACCTTTCGAAACGTTTTGTCGTCCTTTAAAATCATACACAATTCTACTTGGTTAGCCTATGCGTTTCTAATTCTCATTGTGTTTAACCTGTTCGATAAACCTGTTATCCAATAGTAAATATATATTTCGTTATATCTCATTGACTAGAAAATGGTGTATTTGATGTTTCATCACTTAGTGTAGGCCTGCTCTTCAGAGTAAACAAATAATCGAATTCAATTATTCACTTTCTATTCAATGCTCAATGTATCCGAATCTTTCTAGTTCAACCTTGGCATTGATACCTTCTACTTTATTGTCTATTTTTATTGTATCAATTCCACTGATAACGAATCAATATGGTCACCGGTAATGAAAACATCATCAACATCATTTATATGCAATTTCCTATTCCATTGTATCTCTTATGCAACTAGTTGTGGTAATTAGGTGATTATGAAAGTTCACTTCAGTTATGGTTTCAATCATTCAAATGTTAACTAGATTCACCATCATCTAGATGATATTGACTTTCTACCCATTTGTGAAACCTAACTATCTTCTTAGAGCCGTAATGAGCACCTAATTGAGACAAAATATTTACTTCAGTCTAATTAGCTTTTTATAGACTTTTGTGTAGACTATTGTGTGAGTATATCAGTGTTGATCAGACAGGGTTTAGCGCATCCAAGATGGGACTAGTCTGGTGTTGTTTTTTGTTTTTCTTGTTCACAATCAGTCATTCAATGAAGCTGAATAACAAAAGATAAACTTCAATCATTTCATGTGATCAAAGAAATACTTCCGATCTCTAAGAGTGTGGGTGTTTTCTATATGTGGAATGACTGTGAAGATGGATTATCGAAATCACCAACGCCATACACCGCTATTCAAATATTTTACAGTGTTGATTGTGATTGGTGAATAGCTTTCTGTTCTGTATTCATTCTATAAAAGGACAGTGATGGCTTCCTTTTTATTAAGAGACATCAGACTCGTACTTCATTCCATGGCATACAATCGTATCATCATTATTCTGTTGTTGTGTATAACCATACAAATGGGTGAGTGTGTATTCGACTGTTCATAAGATATAATATTTCACCAATATTGTACCACCAATTTTATCACCTTTAATTACTCATTTTGCATGAGTCTCATGCTTTCTGTCATTGAAAACATTTTGATGAGTGCTAAAAGAAGTTGATTTATGAATGAGATCTATATGAATAATACATGTCTACGACTTATTACCGTCATCATACCTGTATAATACCATGGATTCTAGTCATTCTTAGGATCTTCATTTCACAAATATTAACTAAGTAGAACACGGTTGTTTTTGTGACATCAGTTTCATTCATAGTTCAGGGGAGTAGAACCGAATCTCTACGTCAACTTTGTACTATGTGGTTCGTGAGTTATTGAGTATATGCCTCAGAATTGCTAAAAAACTTAGGTCGTGTGGCAAGAAGATGGAATGTTTTCAATGATTCCATTCATTAATGAATTCATGATAAGAATCTAATTGACATTGGAACGTATACCGATGCGAATGTTTAAATCCCATTAGTTAGTTGGATCCCAATGAAAAACTGTACTACTCAACCATACGACACAATAAGTGTATCAGTCAGTGGAGACAGAACTCAATGCGTGAATGTCAGGGGTGAACATGAACACTGTGATAATCTTTGAAATTGGATCATTCATACGATAATCTTCATTCATCGTTTTTCTACGCTAATTTCTGTTTGTTTAGTCAAATTACCTTGTTATAATCAAACAGTAATTGGTAATCTCATGAAGTTGTAACCGTCAAGAGGGCTGTATCAATTATCATGGAATGAACAGTTCCATTCAATGTTCATTGAAAGAGTGATTCATCAAGCATTTTATGGATTAAACTTAACAATTTCTCTGTGACTTTGTCAACGTTTCATTGTACACACTTATTTTATACGAAAATGCGTTTATTTGTATGTCAGTAACAATGAAAGTTCAACCACTTAGAATGACACCATAAGACTGAGGGGAAGTGTTTGTCAAACAAATATGAATGTATAAAGATGTATTATTGGAATAGTAGTGCTCTATTTACACGGTTACACTCATACTCTGAAGATGTCTGTGATCAGTTCTAGTTTGCTTACAAATAACTGGTGATCGCATGGTCAACAGGTGTGATTTCATGATGACTACCTTTATAATCTCAATGAGATGGCAAAATAAAAATCAGCAGATAACACTGTGGAGTCGTTTATAGCCAGTAAAGTTCTCCTCAACATTGTAAAACAACCATGGCAAGGATGATATACGATGCATTGTCCTATGACAAGTAACATTCATTAACATCACTGACTCATATTTCGATTGTTCTCACTTTCACATTCAGTAATTTTAAGAGGAATCATGTAATAGTGAAACAAGGATAATGAATGATAACTGTCATCCTTGACATGATTAGCTATAGTGATCATGACTCCGCATTATAACTACGGGAAATTCGTTTCAAATCAAACGACCAGTGAGCTAATAATGTTTAGTTCTTGTAATGGTATTCTGTAATTATAACCTCAACTGACGAAGGGTTTATACTTTATTCACGTCACATTGTTTCATATCAGTAAGAAGAGTTAGTTACTCCTCTGTACGCTCAGACAATCGATACGTTCAATGATATGACAATGATACACGCATCGAATGTTTCATCTTCCTCGAAGGGGGTGTACATTTTTATAATCGTCGTTTACTTGTTGTATGAATTAGTAATTGACCATTTAAATCTTTCCGATATCTAGAAGCGAAATCTTCACAAACTGATATGGATGAAATTAAAGAGATGGTAGAATATAATAAAGGCAAGTTACCAATTCTTTATCTTCTTCATGGATCTATTCACTGATTCACGAGTTAACACTATTTATTAACCATAATTATGTTATGTTGTTTTATTTGTCTATTGAAGATCATAAATCACATTGCATTACAGATACTGACCTAGTTCTTTCAGACATCGAGGATTTCATTTCCATAACTAACGACAGTTCTATGTGAAGACTGTTTATCGTTCTTTCGTAGGAAATAGTCATCACCTATGTTCACGCATCTATGTTACCCAACACGTTGCACACATGTGTGCTCGCACATACAACATTCGATTCTCAAATGAGCGCATACAACTGTAATCCATTAGGGAAATATTTTCCCATATTGATTTTTCAGTAGTGAAATGAGATAAACTATTCAACCGAGACAATCCTTTCTACATTTTTTCACAGGAATGTTGGAATATCTTGACGGATGTGTAGAAGAAATGAGACCTGGTATTGAAAAGTTATTAAGTACGTCAATTAATTGCTTATCTCGATTTCACCGAATCGAACAGTTGTTTCATCATTATCATCAGAAATCACCCTACGAATTTCACTGATATTTCTGTTTGTGAAGCGTTGACTGACTACACTCATAGATTGCCCGATTCCAGACAGTGACTAATTGGGTAAAATCTACAAAACATGGAATACGTATCATAAGTGCTTGTTTGTCAAATACGATACCTGTTCAATCACCTTGTAAACTGTACAACTATGGTTGTCAACTGTGGACAACAGTTGATTTCACGTGCGCATGAATACATTGGATAATGTGAAGTTGCTTGTAGTTCACACATACTGCTTCACGGTATGTGTTGTGTCTTGAAATCGTCAATATGTTAGGGCTTGAAATACTGATCAATTTCATGTGCTACTCCGTCGGTTGGACCGGTGATATATTTCACTACTTAACTCAGTGACCAATGAACCACAGTCACAGATTTGACGCTTATTAATCCTCAATCTTCATCAGACCATGTGGATATTAAGAAGACTCAGATCGAAAGCAAATCAGTTCTCCCTAGTTACCAAATCAGCGATGAAACCCATGACAACTGTCAATAGGTCCACTAAAAGCCTACATTAAATGTAATCTCGGAATATAACGACTAGGTACCACTAATTCTACAGAGAAGATGCCTCGCTATCTAACAGTTCGGACGACTATCGATTGTGTTGATTTGACAGGATGGTCAGTGCAAGGGATTGTGGTGGATCATTCTCTGTCGATAACATTGTATTTGATAATATTCTTTCATTCATTGTTCCTTGGCTACAGTTGAGAGGGATGCATACATGGTTCTGTGAGTCAGTCTCTACTCTGTAATCACACATGATGCAACATGAACGCCTGAGATTTGGAACATTTGATGAAAGATTTAAGCAATAGAAGTGTACATAAAACAGGTTTGAATAGGGAATATTATGATGAAGCTAAGACGGATGTACATTGAAAAGAACGAACCACGTTATTTCGTATAGTGGTTATTCGGACAAGGTATGTGAGTAGGCATTGTTTAGACAATATGTAACAAAGCTGAGGATAATGCAGACCTGTATAGTTCTGTACTGCTAGCCATATAGAAGTAGAAAATCACAGATAGTCTGAAATCAATACGCACAGCAGGTGCCTATTTCTTACTATCGTTCAACGATTGTTGAAATGAAGACAGTTATCGATTTTAAACCATGAAATTCAACGATCTATCTATATTCTTATACTACAATATGATACTGTTGTTATGATATGTATGTGTTCACAGAGAGAACAAATGCAGATTTGAAGAATCACGGTGTGCAGTTTGATGACGGTATGTTGTCGAATAATAATATTGATACGATGAAATTATTAAATTTAGTGATCAAATGCCGACGCATATTTCATGAAAACGAACAAGGAGCAATAGTTTTCGGTAGTATGTTACTGGCCAATATCCATTTGTGTTTTGATTCAGTAAAAGTTGTGCGAATTTAATGTAATATGGTGGCTGTTCTATTGTAACTCAGCTTATCAGATTATGCAGGTCATAAGATGGAGAAGTTACGTTTATCGCAGATTTAGTCCTGAAATAGATTCGATTCTCACCGTGATCTTTTGCCTTCATGCGTACATGTTTAGTTTTATGCATCATCCTGTGTGTATCCCATTCACTGCTTTTCAATATGAGATACTCGGTGTATAATCGAGTTCGAACGACTTGTAGTTTGTCTGTTAAGTAATATTCAAAATACACATAACCGAAATGAAATCACTCGGCTTTTCTGTTGACGTCACCTTGACATGTTTTGTTAACACAATACACTAAACACAATTTACGCAGAATGTTCCAAAGCTTTCTGAATGAGACATGTTTGTGTGATGTTGATATAAATCACTTCGGATTAACAGATTATCTTCAACTGTCTTATCAAGTCATGTGAAGGTTAGTTGAATGTTTCGTTGATTGTGAAAGTGAAATTTAGTTGATAGAGGTAAAGAAGATCAATAGGTTGCTGAAACGTTTTCAAAAGATTTCTGATATCAAGTTGATTGACTACTGTGGAAGATCCTTATTCGTATCAAATGCAGTACAGTGTTACGTTCTTCTAACCAATCAGGTTTTGTGTCACATATGCAATATTTAATTCTGTGAACTGATGAATAACTTCTGTGAACGATCCGGTATTCAATGACATTCATCGCTCTATTTGTATTTCAAAACACCGTTCATACATCCATATTAGATCCAGTTCTACGTTCATACGCTTTCAGATATGATAGAAACCATTCGAACCAACGAATTTAAAAGTCGTAAGTTATCGCTTCAGTCTATTCTACATCACTAATCTGTGATCAATTCAACTTACACATAAGATAGTGATACGTTCAGACAGTTAATTACACCTTTGAATAGAGTGGTCTTTTATGAAATTTGATGATTGTTTCAAATTTATCTTCTTTATCAGCCCTAGTTATCAACTATAACTTCACTGAATTGATCAACTGTCTCGAAGAACAAAAGAAGCATCATCAAAGTAAGAGATATATTTCTGAAGATTGTTTCTCACACTTGTATCCCTCAACATCTTACAGTTGACTAATTGTCATGAAAGACATTTACACGTCTGTTCATAACTGACACTAGGAAGCACACAGAGAAGCAAAACCACCGATGCTATCCGTTTCAACTTACTCAAACCATTTCAACCTTACATACGCATTCAGTAAAATGATAATTGAGAAATGACACTTCCATTGTTATGATTATGGGAACACGTGACGTTGAAGTAGGATCTGATGTCATGAGCGTGGTAGTCACTGAATGAGAAGCTGAACAGTCTGTGGTAAACAGTGAGACATACAACCGGTTGCAAGCTGAGTTGAAAATACACGCAACTATCATTTGGTAACAATGTCAACAGTGATAGTTCAGATAACTTCACACTGCAAGCAATCACGTTGCTGAATACTAACATGTGTTGATCTATTTATCAGATAAGGGGAAGAACGTTGTTCCATACATTTTCTTTCCACATTGAACCACACTGTGTATTATTGAAGTAGCTGTATTTTTTAAACTATCACTGTACAAACATACTTCCAGCATCTTCCTATACAAACATATAGACACAACATGGTATGTGGTTCGTGTAACTAACTCAACTAGCAACAATTTGACATGATTTTGTCTTGTCGTCGGTTATATATTTAAAATTACTTGCTTTTCTCAATTGAACAGTGGAAGCAGCTAGGTACAACGGCTCAGTGTGTTACACCAATCTACCACCACAATATTTTGAAGGTAAGACAAATCTTTATTGTTTGTTCAATTTCGTAGTGAAATAAGATCAGTGTAAGATGAGATGACTTGCCTTTTATAGTAGTTGTTCTATCAAAAGCGTGAAGTTGTAGTGAAGGAGAACACAAGTGAGCACAACCGAACTATACTGAGCACAAGATTATGGAGTTACTTGGTAAAATAGAAAAATCATACTATAATACTTAATTTGCAAAATGTTCAATAATTGTGTCAGACCTCATTGTTCTAGCATTTTCATACGAATTGCTTTCTATTCCCATTCTTCCTTTTCTTGATCATCTCTATCTTCTGCTGCCAGACATTACATTCTTGACTAGCGTCATATACTACTTATATCAATCTATAAATAGAACCCACCACAAATTGACATCAATGTGTTGTATTAGAATTTGTTTCCATTAACTGACTGTCTTCTTTATTTCACTAATAATGAAGCAAATCAAACTGTTGATATTTTGATTGTTTTCTTTTCATAAAAGTTTTCAAGAACTACGATGTAAAATTGGATGCTTTCTATTATACTACTGCCGAATTCAGTCACTTCTTGTGTAAGTCCATCATAACGATTCATTTCAATTGTGTGTTAGATGAGATGTGAATTATTGTGCAACGTATGATGTTGGTCATTGATATTTTGTTGATAGTAAGCTGTTATGTCATGTCGCAGATCATTAGATAGTCAGTTTTTATTAAAATCACTGAGTGTCTCTACAGTGGGATGATCGTTGGTTGGTTTGAAAAACTTTATAAACACCTTCACTTCATACCCAAAACTGACTATGTTAGACCGCTGAAAGTTTTCAATTGCTCAGTATAACAGTATGCACAGTGTTGGGGAATAAGGAAATTCAGATTTCATACTTCACTTTATTTGCGATTGACCAACTGGATACACAAATCTCCAACCAATGGAAAGCCATTATTATTAATGTCATGACTGTTCAACCAGTGTATCGTTTATATAAACTCCTCGTTTCGTAAAATGTCACTTAACTGTTCAATGTAAGAGGTATGATATTCGTGTCGTAGCATTCAATTCAGCGGTGAGATGTAGGGAATCAAGTTCAACGAATGTGCAGTTCGACTACACCGTACTATCACCATGTAGATTATTAGACATCATTGACGAAAACTAAACCAAAGCATTAAGATCAAACATGAGATACTCTATAAAATCCGTGAACCTGTAGTTTACTTGAAATGATCTTTCCATAATGATATCACAGTTGGGAATTTCACCAAACAAAAAGTGAAAATGCTCATTTCATTTTATGATTTCAGTTATCGTTACATTTGGATGGAAAGATAATCAAGCACCGAAAAGTAAGATTTTGAATAAAAGTAAAATTATATTATTGTAACACTAACATCTTGGGTAACAGTGCACACTAACATTGTACATACAAACCACAATTGTACAAATATAGTAAATCATTATTTCTATAGTGACAAGTTGAAATGTAATGAAATATTTCAAATGGTTGATAACCAGATATTATGATTATGCAATGTATGTAAGTAAGTAGTCAAACTGTTGTCTCTTGCGGTCATTAATTCTCCATGTACCGAGACATCAATGCATATCACGTGTTATATTCCACAATCAATATTTCAATTATTGATCAGTTCATTGTTAACTGATTTCACTAGTCCTTGGAAGATCCAACCTCACAACATACCAAATGTGAAATCTTACATACTTACTTACTTACTTACTTAGTTACTAACTTGGTTTTTGTTTTATTTGGAAGGTGGTGAACCGATCTTTCGCGAATTTGTCAATCGCAGTCGTTGATCTGTACACATATGTATGTAATTGTAAAAATAATTAAATATTTACACTGGAAAAATTGATAATCAATTCTATTGTAGAACAGAAGTGTTTTCAGATTTGTCAAATGTATCATTCAATTTTAATGAATGGTCTATATTCAATGTAGATTTTCAAGTGGTTGGTTCACTGACACTTTCTCAAGTGGTACACATTTGTATTCCAGTATATACGATACTATTGAATTGATCAATTATTATGCCTCATGATAGAACTCGACAAACAATCGAACAATTGAACATTTTTACAATTACAAGTTCAGTTCCATCATTGCTATATTTTGAATAAGTATGTGTGTGTATCGGTTGAAGAGTTTAGATACGATAGAAAGGAAAATTGAGAGACAATGTGTAGGAAGATGCTGGCAAACACTTTCACGTCAACAAATATTTAGCCTCTACTGGAAGTGTGGACAACGATATTAGTTTGATCAGAAAATATTGAACTGGTTTTCAGAAAGTTAAGAATTACGTCCAAGAAATTCAGTCAACTCTACCGATTGAATGAGTTTTCACTTTGAAAAACATCAACTTGGTTGTAATGTTTGCTAATCGTATATAGGGTTTGTTCTGCAATATGTGTGATTCGTTCAACTTGTAGATCAACATGTCAATAGAATTCGTGATTAACCAAGTGTGAGTCACTCATCACTCACGTGAATTGTGTTATGTTCACGTGTTACAACCAACTGGCATACATGATCTTAGATGATCGTTATTCACTTTAATCATAAACACCTAATCAAATGTACAGTTGTATGGTAACTTAACATGATAGACTAGTACAAACTGTTGTTTGATCTTTCCTGACCTTTACATATTCAATCGTGTCTTCATGGATGATGTTGTATGAATTCATGTCTATCTCCATTCGCATGGATCATTCTTTATCAATGTTCACAAATGTGCTCGTATTGATTATTCTCTACAAATTTTGAATATGCTTTAGTTGTGTGTCACTTCACGTGTGCTTGACATAAACACTCACTGGTTATCCTTATTTCACAGATTATTCAGCTAATAGAAAGACTAGGCCGTACATTATTCACTGAGTAGGCTTTTACAGCCTCTTATATCTCTATGGATCCGCTTTACATCATAACAAGCTCAGTTGTGCATCTAAATACACTTCCGAACGATTTAAGCCATTATTTCCGTTGAGAGTATCTGAAATACACTATTGATGTGATTGAATATTTGCAAAATATTTGCAATGGATATGTGTTCTGTTATATTCATTGTATTGTGTTCATTCCAGTTGTTGTTTGACTAGCGTTTTGTATATTACTCTACATTACTACTTATCGATATTGAGTAGTCTGTTGGATGACCGATAATTTTGTTGTATCGAGACATACTGATTTGTGTGATCTGTTGTATAGAGAATATTCTCGACCACATCCATACATACACTGAACACATTGATTTGATTCATTCATGTAACCATCATATCACTTGAATGCTTGCAATAGATATTTCAGATTCTAGTGTGTAAATCGAACGTTCGTTTCGAATTAACAAATTGCATATTTAGATGTTCTCTCATCTCATTTTCACATTGTCTATCCCCCACTAACTTTGAAACATCAATTAGTTGTCACATATCGTATCGTATGTTCTTACAACAATATATATCTGTCTTAGGAAGAATACTTCTCTGAGTGTACAGGAACTCGACAAATATCTCATTTGATTTGTTTGCTGTTGCAAATAAGGCTTTCATTCACTTCTCTTACTTCTCTTAAGAATTCACTGTGTAAAACTCATTCATCATGTAAATAGATTGCGTTGATAGTCGGTCAAGTTTAACATGTCATGTCACAAATCACTGTCTCATTCAAATGTTTCATTGAAGACAGTCTGAGTATTGACAATCAATAGAGTTGCATCTTCCAATAATTCATGATGAAATCATCCGATTCATATTGACACAACTGAACGACATTGAAATCAATGAATTTCCTCAATGGAGGATTTTCATTTTCCAGATGAAATTCAGTCGTTGATTTCATCGTGCACTGCAATCACATGAACAATTCATTCACTGAATTATTCATTATCCCATAGTCAGTAATGTTGACAGTCGATTCCATAAAATCATGATGGACATATATGATTGAAGATTGATGATTTGCCATATCAATTGATTGATGTCCTAATAACAATACTTCATGATATTGTTGTTTGTTGTACTTGTAACTAGTGATTCAGGCAACTGTGAAAGTGTACATTTGCATTCAGTGATGAGAATGTGGAAATGATGAGCCAATGATGAACACGAGAACCTAACGAAAACGGTGAAAGGTAGCTAATCTCGTATTGTAAAGTGAATGCGAGACAATGTTGTTGTTTCAATTTGCAAAGGTGTTATTGTAAATGAACAGTGAGTGTAAGACTAATAAACAAGCTTTGAAGTATAGTTTGAATAGAATGAGATGATGATGATGATTTGGATGATGGGAATAAATGTGTTATTCTCTGCATAACAATAAACATGTTGATATAAAGGAAGGACGTGTGAACCACAATATGAGGAAAGCAGATGTCGAATGTGCAATATTGTTTTATGGGAATAAGAAGAAGAAGAAGAAGAAGTTCATGTTCGTGTGAAGGCGTTCACCAAATAACAACAACGAAAACAACAACAAGAAACATGATAATAACGACAATAGAAATTATAATGACAATAACAATAACAATAATAATAATAATAATAATAATAATAAATGGTCAGGGTCAAGATGGAGATGAATATGCGAAATAATTCATTTGTAAACACAGTTTGAATTCTATCTGGATGGATATCTGAATGATGTGTTGTGTTAGAGAGTTGCTACTGATTCAATTTGAAGATATTTCTGATTTCCTCACACAGCCATGTCGATATTATGACAGCGTCCAACTGACAAGCTCATTTCCACACTAATCTCATTTGATTCTGGCTGGGATCAACGGTGTTATTCAACTCAATTCATTAGATTCCTACTAAGATTCTTTAAGGTGTAATGTTTCCTTGACAGTTCCATTGATGTCATATGATCTGTGTAAATCAATAGCAAACAAAGTGTTTCAGTGGAAAGCTCGTTTATACATTCACTATGTGATTTGCACTGACAAGGCCAACAGATGTTCTAATTGATCACATAATCCACACAAATTATATCTGTTATGTCCAATATCTCTTATGTGAAATATCACTTGACAAGATCGACAATTACAATACCGTTTTGGATGAGCTTGTCACTGTGCCAAACCAATCACGCGTTAAATAACCAGTAGGAACAGCCTGGAATCACCTGGTTCTCGTTCACGTTTTGCCCTGTCCGTTGAGTCCAGAACACAATGTCAGCTTCCACTCTATGCATCATGTATATCGGACATATGCAGTTTGTTTACACGCAGATCAGACCTCATCATACCACAAAGTAGAAAATGACAGTTATACATGATCATGTGAAAAGTGGCTGTGAGTGTGAGAGACTGTCACTAATTGATTGGGAATAATTTATCAATACTAAATCGTATAATAGCAGAAAATAGGCCAAACAAAGCTAACAATACAAGTCTGATATGGGCAAACATGCAAGTGTGTTTAGCTAGCCTACAATCAATTGACAACTCTAGTCGAGCTCAAAATACATTACGGTTTAGACCAAAACCGACGACCAAACAAAGTACTGTTTTCTACGTCATACATTTGTGCAATGACTGAGATAACACAAACTGATTGCAACACAGAGAATAAAGTGAACGCCCTGATCGTTCACGTGTAGCTCCCAGTTACATCCGTTTATTTCGCTCAACTCACACATAATCCATGTCAGTGAATGACAATGAAGTTAGTTTGTAGACAGTGACGATTTGCTCAGTAGATTATACTCGAATGCTTCTTGATGTAACTACGAGTCGATAGAAAATAGTGAAGGACGGTTTATTGAGAAACGACTGGTGATGGAAAATGCAATAAACATTCTCGAAGGAGGTCGGCTGATTCACAGTCACTCCCATGACTCGTATTCACTGTCTCTAATCTAAACGAGAAATTCGCTAGAAATAAACACAACATGATCGAATTGAATAATTAGTGTGTGGAAACTTAAAAAGCACAGTAGTACTGTATTAAACTAACACATTCTGTTGAGAAAATCAAATGCTACACTGTTGAACTTCAAAGTGAACAGAAACAGTTAAGGCAATCGATTAATTCTCATGGATAACTCATTCTATTTAAGTGATGTTGCCATCGTTCCTTTGAGACGAGATCACACATAAAGTGACCAGCTCATTAGATGATAAACGGAATGATCTCGGTTCCAAACTATCACAAACTATCACGAATTGGTTATCGTCACTGCATTGAGATATTCGAGAAGAACATAAGTAAGTCTGTTCAAGATAATAATGTTTAACGAGAGTGCAACACTAAATCACGCACAAACATCAGTTATGCGCAGGCACATCAACGTGAAATCGGAACTAGTCTAGATTGGCAGAGTAAATCACACAGTTTCCTCAGTTCTTTTAACATCAACATACAAGTGACGAAATCGTGAGCATATAAACTGGACGAAAATCACTGTGCGAACCACAATCACTATTCATATTGAAATGACCATTGCCGTTTGCATTCATCCAACTGGTTAGAAATTATTCATTTGCAATGAGCAGCCACCCAATTGGTCAATTTGTGGATATGGGAAATTCCACCAATCAATTGATTCATCTCCACTATATAAACAGCAGTAGCAGCAGAAGCAGAAGGAGAAGCAGCAGCAGCAATTGTTATTGTCGAACAATACACCACCATTTCTTACACATTTCAAGTTACATCTAATGATTCCATATTCATTGGTTATCACTGTGTACATTTCAATTCATCTTTCATATTGTTTACACACACAAACAAGTGAGACAAATCATTTCACATTGTTATCCTCATGTGAGCAGTGCCCGAAATGTAATACAAATAATATGCATTGCAACTATTCACAATGGATAGGCAAATTGGGACTTCCAGAACAGACATTCTCACAAAACTACTGGTTGGAGACATTCAAAACCAAATCAGACTGCCTTACTGAATGCCGATCTTATCCTCAGTGTAATCTATACACATATCAAATTGTAAGTTGAACATACATTTTACATTTTACATTTATATTTTGACTAAACATGTCAATATCTAACTGATATATCTATGTATGCATACTTCCAGTTGACTTGATTGATTGATTCATTGATTGATTGATTGATTGATTGATTGATTGATAGATTGGTTATCACCGATTAATCTGAAAATCAGAATATTCTGTTTGGTAAGAAAGAACACATAGCAATTAGTAGATGATAAGAAGCGTTTGCAGTTTGAGTGTATTGAGCGTTTCACTGAAGTGTTTAAGTGATGATGCTTTCCAAGTAGCTTGAGAGATTGCACATGTTCCAGAGTTTCGCCATCAAGTGTGATCGGGTTGGAGTTCTCAGTGTTGTAATTGAGGATGTTGCTTTTTCCTTTGTGCATGTTGAGGCCTACTGATGCTGAGGCTGCTGCTACACTAGTTGTCTTCATTTCCGTTTTCATTATTATTATCATTATTATTACTATTGGATCGAATGCTACATACATCAACCATTTGATTTATGAATTGCAGATATACGTCAGATATTAAACTTCTCCTTATTTACAGGTCAAACCGAAATTGTGCAAACTGTATTCTGGACTGATTGAAAACATCACCACGATGATCAATTCAACTGACCATGTGATTGGAGGAAGAGTGTGTTGTTGTAAGTTGAAATCATGTTTATCATGGTGGTAATCATGATAATGATAATGATAATGACAGGAAATTTTCGAGTATCCATAATTAGGGTCAGTGTATTATTATGGTTTGATTTATTCGGTGTACTGAAATGACACATATCATTTTGAGATAATGTAGTTGGCATAATGAAAGAAGTAAGTGTTTCAATGTGAAGTGGATTAATCGATGTGAGCTAATGTTTACTGACAAATGCAGAGAGTGTCCTTTGTCCATATAAGTATCAGTCACACCGTAAGTCAATCAGTCAGTCAGTCAGTCAGTCAGTTAGTGAATAAGCAACAGATGACGGAGGTTACAGAAAAGTGTTAAGTGAAGTGAAGTTCAAGAATGAAATACGTTTTGTGTAAGTGTGTGTGTGTGTAATTGAAGTCCCAGTCAACATTCTCTCTTACAAGCACCTCATTCCACTATTATGTTTGCAAAGTTGCTTCACATATCTGATGTTCCTCAATTCACTGAACTGTACACAATGAAGCACGGTTGAATAAGAATCTTTGTGGTAAGCAAATGGACACGTTCACACTGTATTTACGTGCAATTCATGGTAATCGCAACCACTGATCAGAATGAAAGTTGTTATTAAGTAAACTGTTTGCTGAATATCTATAGTCTGTTGAATGTTACATATTAATGAGTATTTTATTGCAGTTTTATATTTGCGTAATTGGTTTGCACTAAGGTCAGTTAGTCATCTATGTACATCGGTAACTCTTTCAAACCATTTTCCCTTTTACATTCACCTTCTTCTTCTTCTTCTTCGACTTCGTCTCCTTCATCATGTAATTTGTAAATGTGTTTTGTTCATTCGTTTACTGACTACTGTATTGTACATTACTATGTCAGACATTCTGTAACTAAGTGTAAATAAACCATTGATTTGTTGTTGACCAAGTGTTGTTCTTTCAAATGAATCACTGAATAGTCTAAAGTTCAATCGTATGCATTGCAATTGATAAGATGATTAGACCGTGTTTTCTTTCATGGATAACACTGAAATATGTGTGAAGAATGTGAAGAGAAACTGACGAAGTTGTTGTTGATTATAGAACGAGTTGTTTAGCCGATTCGATCATCTCAGTAAACCACACCAGTTGACTGATTTGTTGTAACGAAATATTCAAACTACCAAACTTACTAGTCCATCTTACGAAACCGATCATCATCATCATCATCGTCGGAATTATTCCGTTCACTTGTGATAAGAGAATTACTACATGGATGACATAAACTAGTATATGAAGCAGCAAACAGTTTTAGTCTTGTATATGTCAGTTCATCTAAGTTCGATTAAGATGATTGCTTATTGCGTGTTAGATCTATCGGAGCGTCCATGTCGCCCGATTGAAATCCACATAAAACTGATGGAGATAAAGTAATTGCAATGATAAATACAATAAATGTTATAAGTATACGTAAATATTTGTGAATATGACACAACCAACTTGGCTGACAACGTAAGCGTGAAAATTATTACGACGAATACAATCACTTACTGAATATTATTAAGTAGTAGTATAAAACACAATAGACAAAAGAGTGGGACAGAGAAGCCAGTAACAACAATATTAAACTAACTTAACAATTCGTGTTGAAACATCTTGGAAATCCACAAATTTACAAATGTCAATCAACTACGTGTTGTGCTGATGAGCGACGCAAACTACATCTGCTCAACAGTATACTAAGATTTGTAGTTAGCACACTGAGAATTGAAACGCGCATTTCGTGTATTTAACTTAATTAATTGTGTTATTCAGTAAGGTGACTGAAGTCGATGAATAAATAGGGAGATTGGCGACATGTACAAGTCGATAACGATAATCATACGATCGAATTGGAGTCACATAATCCAGGGCATGGAACATTGGAGCTGGATATATGTGATTAGGAAACGCAAACCTGTTTTCATTGGTCAAATACAGTGCAAAAGTTCAGTGTAACTTTGAAACAACTAATTATCCAAATGTGTGCTTCACTGAACTTCAATAGTTTACTCATCAAAATAGTTGAAACCTCAAACAGTAATGATGTTCCACAACATCACAACATACAAACTGACTGCATTGGAATGAAGTCAACTGGTAATTTTGCAAGACACAAGTGAATGCTAAACATTTACATTATGTCATTAGACAAGTGAAAACATACGACATTCTTCAATTGTAGCACCCCTGAATTGAATGAAGTGAATATTTCGACTTGAAGAAGCCTTCGACCAAGTGAAATTGAATGAAATCAGATCAATTAATTAAGTGGAACATTTTATCAAGTTCATTTCACTCATTCTATTCATTTCACTGAATGTGGATCATATTTCTTCTATATTTAAGTATCTCTCTGACTGATTCAATCCACCGTTTTCCTTGATAGTATGTGAGTGAGATTGATCATGTGGTTGCATTCAAAATATTTACAAGTGATATATCTTCTGTTAGGATCATTCCATTCCATACATTCCTCTCATTCGACTACTTTGGTATATTACTCCACACTACTCATCAGTATTCAGTAGTCCGTTTCATAATCAATAATTTTCTTGCATCCAGACGGTTGTGGATTGGCAATTGAATGGATTTGGTACATTAGCACAAAGATTTCAATAATAAAAACAGTATGCCGATACTTCTTTCGTTATAACACGATTAATGAGTTGTCGGTAATTGAGAGCTAAGCTTTAGAAAAACCACAAAAGAAATGCAATGTAACATAAAGGTGAATTGTTGCCATGAAACACATGAAATTATGTATACATGAACATTCAAACAATAGGCATTCACTGATCGCATTCGTTTAATGCAAATATAAGATTGTTATTGTTTTAAAGCGAGGACAGTGAGAGTAACCCGAGAAAACCAGATCGGATCATTTACAGTTTTTCATAAGTAGTATCCGTTATAACATATACTTATAACACATAAGAAGTCTAAGGGTACAATTACATATGTAGTGAACAATTTAAGTTTCTCTGTAAACATGATTTGAAATTAGCTGTATTGGAGGATCCTGAAAGTCAATTTGCAATATGATGCAACTAAGCATTCAAGAAGTATGGGTTAAGTTTACAGTTTAAGCCTCTGAACAAAAGTCATACATATTGGCTTTTAGTTGTTCACAATATAGTTGGTTCTAAAACTGAATTTTAGTTTAAATAAGATGAAATGATCAAGGGTATTTCGAATAGTTGCAGTCCACATAAGATCAACTCTAATCCACAATTGATTGGTCTCTGGGTGGTGATCACTATCATGTATGTCAGGTCATTATCACAGAATTTACTCTATGGCTCCCAAATCCAACTCTTACATACCTTAGAAACCATACCAATGTATATCATGAGACCTCATACCTGTTAAGTGGGAAAGCTTATACAGCTGTTGAATATACCGAAATACTGTCATACCTTTCAAAACGTTTTCTCGTCCTTTAAAATCATACACAATTCTACTTGGTTAGCCTATGCGTTTCTAATTCTCATTGTGTTTAACCTGTTCGATAAACCTGTTATCCAATAGTAAATATATATTTCGTTATATCTCATTGACTAGAAAATGGTGTATTTGATGTTTCGTCACTTAGTGTAGGCCTACTCTTTAGAGTAAACAAATAACCGAATTCGATTATTCACTTTCTATTCAATGCTCAATGTATCCGAATCTTTCTAGTTGAACCTTGGCATTGATACCTTCTACTTTATTGTCTATTTTTATTGTATCAATTCCACTGATAACGAATCAATATGGTCACCGGTAATGAAAACATCATCAACATCATTTATATGCAATTTCCTATTCCATTGTATCTCTTATGTAACTAGTTGTGGTAATTAGGTGATTATGAAAGTTCACTTCAGTTATGGTTTCAATCATTCAAATGTTAACTAGATTCACCATCATCTAGATGATATTGACTTTCTACCCATTTGTGAAACCTAACTATCTTCTTAGACCCGTAATGAGCACCTAATTGAGACAAAATATTTACTTCAGTCTAATTAGCTTTTTATAGACTTTTGTGTAGACTATTGTGTGAGTATATCAGTGTTGATCAGACAGGGTTTAGCGCATCCAAGATGGGACTAGTCTGGTTTTGTTTTTTGTTTTTCTTGTTCACAATCAGTCATTCAATGAAGCTGAATAACAAAAGATAAACTTCAATCATTTCATGTGATCAAAGAAATACTTCCGATCTCTAAGAGTGTGGGTGTTTTCTATATGTGGAATGACTGTGAAGATGGATTATCGAAATCACCAACGCCATACACCGCTATTCAAATATTTTACTGTATTGATTGTGATTGGTGAATAGCTTTCTGTTCTGTATTCATTCTATAAAAGGACAGTGATGGCTTCCTTTTTATTAAGAGACATCAGAGTCGTACTTCATCCGATGGCATACAATTGTATCATCATTATTCTGTTGTTGTGTATAACCATACAAATGGGTGAGTGTGTATTCGAATATTCATATGATATAATATTTCACCTTTAATTACTCATTTTGCATGAATCTCATGCTTTCTGTCATTGAAAACGTTGTGATGAGTGCTGAAAGAACTTGATTTATGAATGAGATCAATACGAATAATACATGTCTACGACTTATTACCGTCATCATACCTGTAAATTACCATGGATTGTAGTCATTTTTAGGATCTTCATTTCACAAATAATAACTAAGTAGAACACAGTTGTTTTGTGACATCAGTTTCATTCATAGTTCAGGATGGTAGAACCGAATCCCTACGTCAACTTTGTACTTTGTGGTTCGTGAGTTATTGAGTATATGCCTCAGAATTGCTAAAAAAAGTAGGTCGTGTGGCAAGAAGAAGGAATGTTTTCAATGATTCCATTCAGTAATGAATTCATGATAAGAATCTAATTGACATTGGAACGTATACCGATGCGAATGTTTAAATCCCATTAGTTAGTTGGATCCCAATGAAAAACTGTACTACTCAACCATACGACACAATAGGTGTATCAGTCAGTGGAGACAGAACTCAATGCGTGAATGTCAGGGGGAGGAACATGAAAACTATGATAATCTTTGAAATTGGATCATTCATACGATAATCTTCATTCATCGTTTTTCTACGCTAATTTCTGTTTGTTTAGTCAAATTACCTTGTTATAATCATACAGTAATTGGTAATCTCATGAAGATGACTGTCTCAGATATCATGGAATGAACAGTTCGATTCAATGTTCATTGAAAGAGTGATTCATCAAGCATTTTATGGATTAAACTTAACAATTTCTCTGTGACTTTGTCAACGTTTCATTGTACACAATTATTTTATACAAAAATGCGTTTATTTGTATGTCAGTAACAATGAAAGTTCAACCACTTAGAATGACACCATAAGACTGAGGGGAAGTGTTTGTCAAACAAATATGAATGTATAAAGATGTACTATTGGAATAGTAGTTCTCTATTTACACGGTTACACTCATACTCTGAAGATGTCTGTGATCAGTTCTAGTTTGCTTACAAATAACTGATGATCATATGGTCAACAGGTGTGATTTCATGATGACTACCTTTATAATCTCCCATGAGATGGCAAAATAAAAGTCAGCAGATAACACTGTGGAGTCGTTTATAGCCGGTAAAGTTCTCCTCAACATTGTAAAACAATCATGGCAAAGATCATATACAATTCATTGTCCTATGACAAGTAACATACATTAACATCACTGACTCATATTTCAATTGTTCTTACTTTCACATTCAGTGATTTTAAGAGGAATCATGTAACCGTGAAACAAGGATAATGAATGATAACTGTCATCCTTGACATGATTAGCTATAGTGATCATGACTCCGCATTATAACTACGGGAAATTCGTTTCAAATCAAACGACCAGTGAGCTTATAATGTTTAGTTCTTGTAATGGTATGTTGTAATTATAACCCCAACTGACGAAGCGATTATACTTTATCTACGTCACATTGTTTCATATCAATAAGAAGAGTTAGTTACGCCTCTGTACGCTCAGACAATCGATACGTTCAATGATATGACAATGATACTCACATCAAATCTTTCATCCCTCTTGGGAGGGAGGTACATTTTTATAATCGTCGTTTACTTGTTGCATGAATTAGTAATTGACCATTTAAATCTTTCCGATATCTAGAAGCGAAATCTTCACAAACTGATATGGATGAAATTAAAGAGATGGTAGAATATAATAAAGGCAAGTTACCAATTCTTTATCTCCTTCATAGATTTAATCACTGATTCACGAGTTAACACTATTTATTAACCATAATTATGTTATGTTGTTTTCTTTGTGTATTGAAGTTCATAAATCACATTGCATTACAGATACTGACCTAGTTCTTTCAGACATCGAGGATTTCATTTCCATAACTAACGACAGTTCTATGTGAAGACTGTTTATCGTTCTTTCGTAGGAAATAGTCATCACCTATGTTCACGCATCTATGTTACCCAACACGTTGCACACATGTGTGCTCGCACATACAACATTCGATTCTCAAATGAGCGCATACAACTGTAATCCATTAGGGAAATATTTTCCCATATTGATTTTTCAGTAGTGAAATGAGATAAACTATTCAACCGAGACAATCCTTTCTACATTTTTTCACAGGAATGTTGGAATATCTTGACGGATGTGTAGAAGAAATGAGACCTGGTATTGAAAAGTTATTAAGTACGTCAATTAATTGCTTATCTCAATTTCACCGAATCGAACAGTTGTTTCATCATTATCATCAGAAATCACCCTACGAATTTCACTGATATTTCTGTTTGTGAAGCGTTGACTGAATACACTCATAGATGGCCCGATTCCAGACAGTGACTAATTGGGTAAAATCTACAAAACATGGAATACGTATCATAAGTGCTTGTTTGTCAAATACGATATCTGTTCAATCACCTTGTAAACTGTACAACTATGGTTGTGAACTGTGGACAACAGTTGATTTCACGTGCGCATGAATACATTGGATAATGTGAAGTTGCTTGTAGTTCACACATACTGCTTCACGGTATGTGTTGTGTCTTGAAATCGTCAATATGTTAGGGCTTGAAATACTGATCAATTTCATGTGCTACTCCGTCGGTTGGACCGGTGATATATTTCACTACTTAACTCAGTGACCAATCAACCACAGTCACAGATTTGACGCTTATTAATCCTCAATCTCCATCAGACCATGTGGATATTAAAAAGACTCAGATCGAAAGCAAATCAGTTCTCCCTAGTTACCAAATCAGCGATGAAACCCATGACAACTGTCAATAGGTCCACTAAAAGCCTACATTAAATGTAATCTCGGAATATAACGACTAGGTACCGCTAATTGTACAGAGAAGATGCCTCGCCATCTAACAGTTCGGACGACTATCGCTTGTGTTGATTTGACAGGATGGTCAGTGCAAGGGACTGTAGTGGATCATTCTCTGTCGATAACATTGTATTTGATAGTATTCTTTCATTCATTGTTCCTTGGCTACAGTTGAGATGGATGCATACATGGTTCTGTGAATCAGTCTCTACTCTGTAATCTCACATGATGCAACATAAACGCCTGAGATTTGAAACATTTGATGAAAGATTTAAGCAATAGAAGTGTACATAAAACTGGTTTGAATAGGGAATATTTTGATGAAGCTAAGACGGATGTATGTTGAAAAGAACAAAATAAAGAACGAATCACGTTATTTCGTATAGTGGTTATTCGGACAAGGTATGTGAGTAGGCATTGTTTAGACAATATGTAACAAAGCTGAGGATAATGCAGACCTGTATAGTTCTGTACTGCTAGCCATATAGAAGTAGATAATCACAGATGGTCAGAAATCAATACGCACAGCAGTTGCCTATTTCTTACTGTTGTTCAACGATTGTTGAAATGAAGACAGTTATCGGTTATAAACCATGAAATTCAACGATGTATCTATATTCTTATACTACAATATGATACTGTTGTTATGATATGTATGTGTTCACAGAGGGTACAAATGCAGATTTGAAGAAACACGGTGTGCAGTTTGATGACGGTATGTTGTCGAATAATAATATTGATACGATGAAATTATTAAATTTAGTGATCAAATGCCGACGCATATTTCATGAAAACGAACAAGGAGCAATAATTTTCGGTAGTATGTTACTGGCCAATATCCATTTGTGTTTTGATTCAGTAAAAGTTGTGCGAATTTAATGTAATATGGTGGCTGTTCTATTGTAACTCAGCTTATCAGTTTATGCAGGTTATAAGATGGAGAAGTTACGTTTATCGCAGATTTAGTCCTGAAATATATTCGATTCTCACCGTGATCTTTTGCCTTCATGCGTACATGTTTAGTTTTATGCATCATCCTGTGTGTATCCCATTCACTGCTTTTCAATATGAGATACTCGGTGTATAATCGAGTTCGAAAGACTTGTAGTTTGTCTGTTAAGTAATATTCAAAATACACATAACCGAAATGAAATCACTCGGCTTTTCTGTTGACGTCAGCTTGACATGTTTTGTTAACACAATACACTAAACACACTTTACGCAGAATGTTCCAAAGCTTTGTGAATGGGACATGATTGTGTGATGTTGAAGTAAATCACTTCGGATTAACAGATTATCTTCAACTGTCTTATCAAGTCATGTGAATGTTAGTTGAATGTTTCGTTGATTGTGAAAGTGAAATTTAGTTGATAGAGGTAAATAAGACGAATAGGTTGCTCAAACGTTTTCAAAAGATTTCTGATATCAAGTTGATTGACTACTGTGGAAGATCCTTATTCATATCAAATGCAGTACAGTGTTACGTTCTTCTAACCAATCAGGTTTTGTGTCACATATGCAATATTTAATTCTATGAACTGATGAATAAGTTCTGTGAACGATCCGGTATTCAATGACATTCATCGCTCTATTTGTACTGACTGTGTCTTTTTTGTGTATTTCAAAACACCGTTCATACATCCATATTAGATCCAGTTCTACGTTCATACGCTTTCAGATATGATAGAAACCATTCAAACCAACGAATTTAAAAGTCGTAAGTTATCGCTTCAGTCTATTCTACATTCATAGCCCGTGATCAATTCAACTTACACATAAGATAGTGATACGTTCAGACAGTTAATTACACCTTTGAATAGAGTGGTCTTTTATGAAATTCGATGATTGTTTGAAATTTATCTTCTTTATCAGCCCTAGTTATCAACTATAACTTCACTGAATTGATCAACTGTCTCGAAGAACAAAAGAAGCATCATCAAAGTAAGAGATATATTTCTGAAGATTGTTTCTCACACTTGTATCCCTCAACATCTTACAGTTGAACGATTCTCATGAAAGACATTTACACGTCTGTTCATAACTGACACTAGGAAGCACACAGAGAAGCAAAACCACCGATGCTATCCGTTTCAACTTACTCAAACCATTTCAACCTTACATACGCATTCAGTAAAATGATAATTGAGAAATGACACTTCCATTGTTATGATTATGGGAACACGTGACGTTGAAGTAGGATCTGATGTCATGAGCGTAGTAGTCACTGAATGAGAAGCTGAACAGTCTGTGGTAAACAGTGAGACATACAACCGGTTGCAAACTGAGTTGAAAATACACGCAACTATCATTTGGTAACAATGTCAACAGTGATAGTTCAGATAACTTCACACTGCAAGCAATCACGTTGCTGAATACTAACATGTGTTGATCTATTTATCAGATAAGGAGCAGAACGTTGTTCCATACATTTTCTTTCCACATTGAAGCACACTGTGTATTATTGAAGTAGCTGTATTTTTTAAACTATCACTGTACAAACATACTTCCAGCATCTTCCTATACAAACATATAGACACAACATGGTATGTGGTTCGTGTAACTAACTCAACTAGCATCAATTTGACATGATTTTGTCTTGTCGTCGGTTATATATTTAAAATTACTTGCTTTTCTCAATTGAACAGTGGAAGCAGCTAGGTACAACGGCTCAGTGTGTTACACCAATCTACCATCACAATATTTTGAAGGTAAGACAAATCTTTATTGTTTGTTCAATTTCGTAGTGAAATAAGATCAGTGTAAGATGAGATGACTTGCCTTTTATAGTAGTTGTTCTATCAAAAGCGTGAAGTTGTAGTGAAGGAGAACACAAGTGAGCACAACCGAACTATACTGAGCACAAGATTATGGAGTTACTTGGTAAAATAGAAAAATCATACTATAATACTTAATTTGCAAAATGTTCAATAATTGTGTCAGACCTCATTGTTCTAGCATTTTCATACGAATTGCTTTCTATTCCCATTCTTCCTTTTCTTGATCTTCTCCATCTTCTGCTGCCAGACATTACATTCTTGACTAGCGTCATATACTACTTATATCAATCTATAAATAGAACCCACCACAAATTGACATCAATGTGTTGTATTAGAATTTGTTTCCATTAACTGACTGTCTTCTTTATTTCACTAATAATGAAGCAAATCAAACTGTTGATATTTTGATTGTTTTCTTTTCATAAAAGTTTTCAAGAACTACGATGTAAAATTGGATGCTTTCTATTATACTACTGCCGAATTCAGTAAATACTTGTGTAAGTCCATCATAACGATTCATTTCAATTGTGTGTTAGATGAGATGTGAATTATTGTGCAACGTATGATATTGGTCATTGATATTTTGTTGATAGTAAGCTGTTATGTCATGTCGCAGATCATTAGATAGTCAGTTTTTATTAAAATCACTGAGTGTCTCTACAGTGGGATGATCGTTGGTTGGTTCGTAAATGGTTGTCTTTCAATATCGATCTAAACAACTTTACAAATACCCTCACTTCATACCCAAAACTGACTATGTTAGACCGCTGAAAGTTTTCAATTGCTCAGTGTAACAGTATGCACAGTGTTGGGGAGTAAGGAAATTCAGATTTCATACTTCACTTTATTTGCGATTGACCAACTGGATACACAAATCTCCAACCAATGGAAAGCCATTATTATTAATGTCATGACTGTTCAACCAGTGTATCGTTTATATAAACTCCTCGTTTCGTAAAATGTCACTTAACTGTTCAATGTAAGAGGTATGATATTCGTGTCGTAGCATTCAATTCAACGAATGTGCAGTTCGACTACACCGTACTATCACCATGTAGATTATTAGACATCATTGACGAAAACTAAACCAAAGCATTAAGATCAAATATGAGATACTCTATAAAATCCGTGAACCTGTAGTTTACTTGAAATGATCTTTCCATAATGATATCACAGTTGGGAATTTCACCAAACAAAAAGTGAAAATGCTCATTTCATTTTATGATTTCAGTTATCGTTACATTTGGATGGAAAGATAATCAAGCACCGAAAAGTAAGATTTTGAATAAAAGTAAAATTATATTATTGTAACACTAACATCTTGGGTAACAGTGCACACTAACATTGTACATACAAACCACAATTGTACAAATATCGTAAATCATTATTTCTATAGTGACAAGTTGAAATGTAATGAAATATTTCAAATGGTTGATAACCAGATATTATGATTATGTAATGTATGTAAGTAAGTAGTCAAACTGTTGTCTCTTGCGGTCATTAATTCCCCATGTACCGAGACATCAATGCATATCACGTGTTATATTCCACAATCAATATTTCAATTATTGATCAGTTCATTGTTAACTGATTTCACTAGTCCTTGGAAGATCCAACCTCACAACATACCAAATGTGAAATCTTACATACTTACTTACTTACTTACTTAGTTACTAACTTGGTTTTTGTTTTATTTGGAAGGTGGTGAACCGATCTTTACCGAATTTGTCAATCGCAGTCGTTGATCTGTACACATATGTATGTAATTGTAAAAATAATTAAATATTTACACTGGAAAAATTGATAATCAATTCTATTGTAGAACAGAAGTGTTTTCAGATTTGTCAAATGTATCATTCAATTTTAATGAATGGTCTATATTCAATGTAGATTTTCAAGTGGTTGGTTCACTGACACTTTCTCAAGTGGTACACATTTGTATTCCAGTATATACGACACTATTGAATTGATCAATTATTATGCCTTATGATAGAACTCGACAAACAATCGAACAATTGAACATTTTTACAATTACAAGTTCAGTTCCATCATTGCTATATTTTGAATAAGTATGTGTGTGTATCGGTTGAAGAGTTTAGATACGATAGAAAGGAAAATTGAGAGACAATGTGTAGGAAGATGCTGGCAAGCACTTTCACGTCAACAAATATTTAGCCTCTACTGGAAGTGTGGACAACGATATTAGTTTGATCAGAAAATATTGAACTGGTTTTCAGAAAGTTAAGAATTACGTCCAAGAAATTCAGTCAACTCTACCGATTGAATGAGTTTTCACTTTGAAAAACATCAACTTGGTTGTAATGTTTGCTAATCGTATATAGGGTTTGTTCTGCAATATGTGTGATTCGTTCAACTTGTAGATCAACATGTCAATAGAATTCGTGATTAACCAAGTGTGAGTCACTCATCACTCACGTGAATTGTGTTATGTTCGCGTGTTACAACTAACTGGCATACATGATCTTAGATGATGGTTATTCACTTTAATCATAAACACCTAATCAAATGTACAGTTGTATGGTAACTTAACATGATAGACTAGTACAAACTGTTGTTTGATCTTTCCTGACCTTTACATATTCAATCGTGGCTTCATGGATGATGTTGTATGAATTCATGTCTATCTCCATTCGCATGGATCATTCTTTATCAATGTTCACAAATGTGCTCGTATTGATTATCCTCTAAAAATTTTGAATATGCTTTAGTTGTGTGTCACTTCACGTGTGCTTGACATAAACACTCACTGGTTGTCCTTATTTCACAGATTATTCAGCAAATAGAAAGACTAGGCCGTACATTATTGACTGGCTAGGCTTTTACAGCCTCTTATATCTCTATGGATTTGCTTGACATCATAACAAGCTCAGTTTACCTGATCATATCAATGTCTGAACTATGCCATTTCCAAATCCATTTCGTATTGGACTATTGATTTCCACGTTGTAAAAATGTGATTAATCGCCCAAAGAAACACGACGTTATACAGGCTGTATATTTCAATACCATCATCCCTCGTCAATCATTCTTGAATCAAAAAGATGTAGAATGTACTTAAACTGTGACTAGAAAAGCTTACTGCACAAATAAACATATTTCTTATCCCTTTAGAAACCATCAAGTTGCTCAACATGTTTCGTTAACCTAAAATTCATTGATGACATGGCATCCGATTACATCTGACCTCATATATCCAGTGTTTCAGTTGATGAATTAAGCATTAATCGGTTATGAGCAGATAAAGAAGGATCGCAACTTAAAACACGCTATAGCCTTCAATTATACCATTGATTTATACATTGATCACGGTATTTCACTTTGATAGTATGATAACTAGAACTATCTGAATTATAATGTGGTGAATAGAACACCGTGGGGAACAATCGAATGTGTTTGACAATCATATAGTAAATGTTGAATTTGTAAAATGTCCATCAATTGTCTCAAAATGACTCAGACTTCCTTCGTTCTTGCATTTTCATACAAATTACATTCTGTTTCCATTCTTTACTGTTCGATCCTTTGCTGCCAGACGTTCTCTTCACGACTAACATGATATACTACTTATGTTTACATATAAGTAGAACACACAACAATAGTACTAACTATGAATACCAGAAATAAAGCAATTAGATCAAGAAGTACCATATAAGCATTAAAGAATATACCGTATTTGAAATTCCAAATCAAACATTCCACAAGTATAAAGGATATATTAGTTCATTCAAATACCACATCCGCCATAGCTTAAATTGGAGTCTGAGTGTCTGTAATCGATTGTACGTCTTCTTCTTAAGTTCATTTTGTGTCTGTTCAACAGTGTATTGAATAACGACTATAATTTCTAGAATGTACTCATTAGTATTAGAATTAACAACTCAAATCAAAACAGACTCACCTGGATCTTCATATCCCCAAGTTATGTATAATGTGGCTTCATTTAAAACATCTTTCTCACATTGACTGGAGTATACATTGGAAGTGAATTTATGATAAGGATAAACAACAGTTGATATGGAATCATCTGAATTGTAATCAGAATCGAGCCCATTTAATACTCGTGCGTCGTATTGAACAAGTTTCTCAAAAGAAACAAATGCATTATCAGGACAAATAATATTTGATATGACATCATCAAGATTTGATTCTTCTGAAATAGTTTCCTCAAATGTATTAAGAATGTCGTTGCAGAGCAAAGGATCGTTAGAATAATCAGCATCCATCAAAACTACATCACCCAACATGATTTCCTTAGATTCGTGAGGAATTTCGTCATTAATATGTGACTCATCAAGGAAAAACCCTATCTGGTACAGTAACATGAGAAGTTCGATGAGTTGATCAATTAGTAACTGTTGTGTTACAAACATTCTGAGTTTCACTTAACTCTGATGAGCTATGTAACTCTATAAGGCTTTTTGAATTCTTGGATAAAGATAAATGATCGTTAGAAACACGCAATTTATTAGGATCACAATTACAAATTTTAGCATAAGTTGCAGCGGAATGAACTGTAGTATGACAAACTGACTGAATATATCCAATATCACAACATTTGAAGCACTTGGAATTACGACATACCCATGAATTAAATGAGTGAAACCTGCCACAGGACAAACATTCACCAAACTTATGCCCATCTTCTTGAAGTGCATCGCAACGTCTTAATGAATTATCTGCATGGAGTTGAGTATACAGTGGATTGAGATGACATAGTAATGTAGTGGAATTTTCGATGTCCTAACGAATCATTTTACGAAATCTTCCTCCTTTACCGCATTCGAAATATGTGTACTTAAAATAGTCTAGCAGTAGTTCCTTGAGAGTCGCATAAGGCTTTTCTCATAAAGCCAGAGTTTTCAGTAAGCCGTAAGCTTCTATCCCGATGAATGTGAGGAAATGTGCCACAATATTAACATCCTCAACATCTTCCTTGGTCATAGCCCAGATTTCGAAACTCTCAAAGTAATCCTCAAAAGCATCAAAATTTGAATGTTTGTCCAACCGTTCCATCCATGACAGGCTCAATCGCGACTCCAATTTGATAATTAGGAGTATTTGAATTATAGTACTAACTAAGAATCCCAGAAATAACGTAGTTGGATCAAGAAGTAAAATATAAGCACTAAAGAACATACCGTATTTGGAATTCGAAATCAAGCATTCCACAAGTACAAAGGAATCATTAGCTCATTCAAGCACCACAGAAAGTCGATTCCTTTTGTATTTATTATGCTAATTCACGTTGAACGACCAACTCAATGGACATTTACCAATTTACCTGATCATGTGGAAGTATTTATATTGGACAATCGATACATACTTTATTGAAAAGAATTCAAGAACATTATTCAGCATAGCTAAGAAGAGAAGAATACGGCTCAATAGGAAGTTCAATAATCGTTCGCCTTATAAACACAAGTCACTCAATCAAGACAAACTCTACATTCAAAACCATCTACAAGGAAATTAGAAGTCTTCCAAAGACAATTAGATTGTATCTCCTTTGCATTGCTCAAGTTATACCCATACATCTGGAAAAACAACAATTGTATATGAAAAAGATATTGGTACAACCTCTTCTTCTACCATTGTTTATTTAAGCTCACTTTCAACATGTCCAATTGAAGTTTATTATCAGTATGATTATCGTCTTCGGAAATGAATTAGCCGAAAAGAGGAGAATACTTCGGTGAACTAATCAATTGACTTAAGGTTAATCATATTACTTCTTCATCTGAGTATGTTTCTGAGTGCATAAAAACTTTCATTTTCTTTGATATCATCTTATTGAGACTATTCAAGTGATGGGATCTTTGATATTTGAAATTGAAATGTCACGTGTTATGTTCTTATAATCCCTTCGAATCATCTGATTACACTAGAGTTTTGTATATTACTCTACACTACTTATCACAATTGAGTAGTCTGATTGATTAGCAACCATTTTCATGTGTGCAGACATACCAATGTGACTAGGAAAAGATGATTATTGACGGCTTCACTTGTATTTCATCGTTAAACTATACTCTACCTAATAAATTCTTCAAAATAAACTTCTGTACACTACAGCTGACCTTTTACCCACTGAACGCTCTCTGAATTCTCCATGGAAAATCCCTATCATTAAACACTCTCAAATCTGATTACATTTTAGTCAACAGTTGTGAATCCACGCTTTATTGAGAAACGATTGGTGATGGAAAATGTAAGAAACATTTTAGAAGGAGGTCGGCTGATTCACAGTCACTCCGATGTCTTGTATTCATTGTCTCTAATCTAAACGAGAAATTTGCTAGAAATATACACAACATGAGCGAATTGAATAATTTGTTTGGAAACTAAGATGGATAGTGACTAGCATTAGAATCCATTTCGTCCAATTTTGAACTCGTCACATGGATACACATGGACTTCAGAGCTAATACTCATCCCTGTACTCGAACCCATTACCTTCAGATATGTATATAACATTTTTGAAAAATAAAACGACCTACTGAAAACAGATAAGTAGTATACAGTATTACACAATAACGAAGTGGAATAATAAAATCGTACTTGGTGAAGTTAGCTAAACGCTTAGTTTCATTTGGTTCAAATTCAATCACATAGATAATTTAGTTCAGTTTATGTGAACGTAAATCAGGGTTCTACACACTCAGATGTACATTTACATACTGAAGAAATACCATCAACATTAGGTCAAATGAATTTGATGCATTAGCCTCAAATTATTTAATTTCTCTTGGTGAGAGGCTACTGCTGATACATGCATACAACTATATCGGTCACTACATTGGTCAACGTGAAGTGCATACAGAATGAATGAAACTTCAAAGTGAAATACAGTGAGAACTGCCGAATTCAGTGTTCCATTTGAAGAGTGGATTATGTTATATTTGATTGAATCACATAATGAAAGTGTTCACACATAAGTATGTTACAAACGTGGCTTTCATAATTATCAGCCATCATTTATTGTTCCTTACAGAACGCTAATGATTGTCAAACGAAGGAATAAAGTTTATCGTCCTTAGCTAAACATTATGGACTGGATACTAAAGAGGATTACAATAAACAAATCCCATTCTCTCTCTTACTTCAACGAAAAATTAAGAGATTTCTCTATGAATTGAACTATCAAACTGTCTATTCATCTATGTTTATCTGTCAGTTTATCATCCTAAGAGAGTCAAATTAGGACAGTAATCGATACGGTGAAAGATGTAAATCAACCTTTTCTCTTCATTGTTTTCTAGATGATATGTTAGTTGGTAAGGCATAGACGGAAGTAAATGCTCATTGATGCTACCTCGATGCTGATTTGCACAAATCAACATTATGCTTCAGAAAACTGCCACCTTCCGTGTGATTATGACCTGCGTAATCTCGATTCACCACCGATGACCTTCCCATCAAGCAAATGAAGGAATGATTAACATATTTCTATCACAACTCTTTGCCACACCAGTTTGTCTTATATCATGTCTCAATGGGTATATTCGATCAACTTAAAACTATTACTATTACTCATATGATTATTTCAGCCATTACTATGTTTATTGAAAGCAGTTTCATTCCACATTATTCAACCAGCCTACATGACTTGCTGATAATTATGCTTCGATTCTGTTTAATTATCATTCTTTATAGGAACATTCGTTCATTTCTTCCATCATCATCATCGTACTTCCCATACTGTCTTATAAGAAACTCTGTTCCATTCTGTTGTTTACGCTTTCACGTGATACGTTGGAAGTATTCTGATTGTGTTATAGAGAAACTTGTATAACCACATTAACACTGGTCAACAATCTGTCTTGAATATTCTTAATATCCGAGCTCATTTCGATAGAATATTTCAGAGTTTTAGACAACGTTCGATGAATCCGTTTAAATAGCACAACATACAACTTGAGTTCATGAATGACATAGTTATGCAACGGTAGCTTTGAGTGAAACACAATTTGCTGGCTTCTTCCAGCATTGTTACTCACATAAGAAGCATCAGTAATAAATATAGAATGTACAATAGAAGAGTGAGTTCGGAGAGTAGCATCAATTTAAGGAACCTTCAGTGTACTTCATAAAGACTCATTTTCCTCATCCCATTCACATGAATTTGATGAATATGAATATCATTTAAACTAACTTTCGAGAATACTCCATGAACATGAAGTCGATTGAGAATACACTCAATTTGAAGCGTGGTGCATTTTTAATACAGCGAACTAGAATGCCATCAATAGTGTAACCTTGTCAGTACCAATGACAGGAAATATGACGATTTCCTTATGATATCTTGATAACATTGTAAAACAAATCCGTTGCCTGTGTTCACGGTTTTAGGACAACTCTCAAAAAGCACGTCTAAAGGGAATTCCTATAGTAACAACGATTGTGCGTTAACATTACCTACTTACGTGCGGATCGGGAAAATTATAATGAGATTGCAGCCAACGCAAAGAACTATCGATACACATGATATAATGTTAAGCAGATGTTTTCGACCAAGATTATCAATCGTTACTTGTCAACTGATAAGAAGTTTGAAGGACAAATGAACACTCCTTCTACGTGAGCTGTGTTATATAAGCCAATAAACAAATCAAACGATTCATTGATTCATATCTCAGGACCTGTATGCAGTGCGCTGATTTCTTTGAAACAAACAGTCGGAATAATTGTGATGATGGGTTTAGGAAAATGGACTGGTAACTTCCTCTATTGTAAGTGTGAAATCCCGAAACATTTATTCGGATGTTCCGTTTCTTCGAAAACAGTGATCTACTGTGATTTACGGAATGAATTACATTTCTCCATGTATAAGCACTCTGGTCCGTG
This sequence comes from Schistosoma spindalis, assembly GCA_946903255.1. Taxonomy (NCBI): domain Eukaryota; kingdom Metazoa; phylum Platyhelminthes; class Trematoda; order Strigeidida; family Schistosomatidae; genus Schistosoma; species Schistosoma spindalis. The sequence continues at coordinate 600,862 of OX336421.1, read as the reverse complement.
ATGTTACGAGAACCTTGTTAGTTGAGACTTTCACTTTTAATCTCAACTTACTAGGTTTTCGTAATGACTGATATTTCTTTAGGTAACCTATACACAGTGTAAATCATTTCTCTTCCGCTAAACAGTTTTATTTAGTATTTGATACTTTTACTACTTAATAATATTCAGTAGACAGCTCAATTGCTAGAAATTTCAACGGGAATTCTGTAGCACAAGTTTAACGAAGCGACGCGCACTACAAAATCTACTCGTTACACCAATTGACATTTTGTGAACTTTGCTTTCACCTGTATCTCAATCACGCTATTAGACGATTTGTTTGATTCAATAATTCGTTTATCAATAAAAAATCGCCGAATTCTCCCAATCCACCTCAATCACTTCGTCGTCGGTACTACATAGTTCCAGATGACATGTGTGATTGCAGATTCGAGTAAACAGTACAGATACACTTAAAAATATAGACAATTTTCTACTGGGTGTATTATTATTATAAACAAGATTTGGACTTATGACAACACACTCTCCCTCCAGTTATCCAGTGAGTTGAACTGACATTCATAGTAACATTTGCAATCGACGCAGAATATAGATCGCACCATGTCGTTTCGAGCTATAAATAGAAAGAAATTTGAAATCCGAAATATGGTTTGAATTGAAAAAATCACCGAGTTGAAATATAACATTTGAGTCACTACTATTACGAAATTGACACTGAATATTTAGCTGGAACAAAAAACGTTTATTGTCTTCTACAAATAACAAATCGACTAAGAGTTGAATGATTCTTGGAAATGTTCGATAGTTACAAATGAGATAAGATCTGAGTAGGTGAGCGGTGCCAGACAACCTCTTCATCTTATTTCACCACAAGTTGAATTATGTTGGATGCAAATCGAAAATAACAATCATTAGAATAGATAGATGACCACGTATATCAATTGATGATCAACTAGACATACATTGGATTCTGTCACTTAACTTTATCAATCGTCAACCATTCAGTGTAAATCTGAGATGATCAGAGATATAAACTACATGATACTTCTTCTCAAATTGAAGTGAAGTTTCAGAATTCACACAGAGAGATTTGAAATGAATGGCAACAATGAGCGTTTAATAAAACAATTTAGTGTATACGGTTTGGTTGGCTAATTGCAATTCATCATCATAGATGTTATATAATCGAATGAACGTGAAATTAATACTAACACTATGCAGCGTTAACCGACTGTAAATTGTAATTCGCTTCAGCAGTATATATCTGTCCGATATTTAAGAGCCTAATCAAAATTTAAAAACGTTTCTTAAACTTACAATTATATATGCGTATAAGTTACACTGAGGATAAAATCGGCATTCACTGAAGCAATCTGATTTCGTTTCGACCGCCTTCAACCAGTAGTTTTGTAAATACGACTGATTTGGTTCTCCCAGTATGCTTATCCATTGTGAGTAGTTGCAATGCATATTTGTATTACATTTCGGGCACTGCTCACATGAGGATAACAATGTAAAGTGATCTGTCACATTTGTTTGTGTGTGAAAGCAATTCAACAGATAAATTGAAATGAATGCAGTGATAATGAACGACTGTTCAGTCATTTGATGTAACATGATTGGCATAAGAAATGAAGTGTTGAGTCGACAATAATAATCATTTGCTCACAACAACAACTACTACTACTACTGCTTCTCGTGCTGTTTATATAGTGGAGATGAATCAATTGATTGGTGGAGTGTTCAATATCCACAAACTGACCAATCAGTTGACTGCTCATAGTAACTGATTTTATTCTCACCAGTTGGATCAATGCAAACCTTACTATACTACACTCAATTACACTTTGAAATTATACAGGAATATAGAATGAAGCAGATTAAATAACAGCTCTCAAGTTATATGGTGATGATTTGATAAAGAGAACTCATTATGCAATCCAATATTTGAGTAAAGTAGGTAGTCTGTTTTGATTTATTCCATGCACATCCACATCTACGAATATTTTCAATTACACCGTCCATTCATAAACTGGTGTCAATCACTGTGAAGTAACTGTTTTACAATTCTACAGGTCACATGTATTCACCACAATTGAGTAAATGAAACACTCATATTACTTCATCTTATCTTATTCACATGTAAATGAAGTCAGGTGGGTTTTAAGTAGCGTGGATAACAAGATGTATTTGGATGGAATCATCTGAATGCATTCGAATTTTTAAGAAACTGACTTCAGTGTCATCTGTGTTTATGTTACTTACATACTGTTATATCTAGAAGGTTGTTACTTGATATACCGCGTATAACTGAGCACTAGAACACCAAAACCCCTGCGAGTCGCAAGAAGATAAACGACTAATGAAAGAAATATTATTCTAAACAGTATCAATTATGGTAAAAATTGTCAGGTATTTATAGCTTTTAGTAAGAACAAAATCATCATTACAGTCCTCCAATCCGAATACAGAGGGTTATTAGCCTTGTCCGATCGGAAGCTACACGTAGAAATCTTAGAATATTCTTCCGAAAAGTGATTGAATGGAATATCTTCGGCTCCTTCTGAGTCTCTTACAGCTTCTTCGAGTTCACCCGTGATCCGCCGTCGCACAAACATTGAGTAGATGTTAAACAATATCCTGATACTCTCAAAACCCCGTTTGTGTTAACTTCATAATTCTTTGAGTTCCCTCTTCATACTTCGTGTATGTAAAGGCACTTTAAAACCTTCAATATATACACGACTCGTAAGTAAACTCATCGGCAAAATATTCTTCTTAAATCTTCAAATGTTCTGATCTTCTTGTGGATTTCAAGAAGTTGTACTGACCTACTTTTGTCAACAGAACACGATTGGTTCAATGAGAACAATTATTATTATAACCAATTGTACCAGTGATTGTTTTACTGTGCTCGTTAGTTTAACAGTGCTAATGACAGGTATTACTCTCCCGCTGACTTTGAACTTGTACGAATTCGGTTACGCTCAGTACCAACGTTTGTACTCTATTGGCACGATCTCGGTATTGTTTCGATACCACGAGATCGCCAGCAAATAAACCTCGACTACAGCCATCATCTGTCTTCTGATATTGGCCTACGGGGATCTTATTGGTTAACTGGCACATGGCCTTCTTGTAGTGGTGTTCATAATCAAGCGCGTTTCAACACCACGCTACAAAGTTAGTAAAGTGGACAATGAACTTGAATATGTGTGACAGTAGAAGGGTCCTCAACAATCCTTTACTAATTAAACGTTCACCAGCATACAAACAAGTTGAATTTATAACGATAGTCAACGTTTTCTTTAACAAAAAATAACGTGCTGAGAATCAGTGAGTATATTCCAACTAAATGGGACCGAATATCCATCTACAGGGAAACCAGTAAGCATTTCCAGAAGGCAGTCAAAGATCAACGATCATCAACCGACTCACACTGTAACCTTGAATTAATTCAAACACGAGCTTGTTGTCGATGGCTCGGGATCATGCCACAGTAAACCTGAATAATAAGGTATATCTTCAACCAAAGTAGAACAGCGAAGTCTAGACAAAGAAGACTGAAGTATATAGAACGTGGATACAAGCAACCTGAGTAAAAGTTAACATAGAAAATAGGGAAAAGGAAACAACAACACTGTTTAACATAACTGTTTTGAGGACATTTCAGTGTATGATTTCCCTTACACACAATACAAATCTTCGTATTAATCTCAATCCAAAGCTCTCTTATTCAGGTGTGAATATCCTCAGTCTTGAATCCAGCAAGGTAATGGAAAATTGACGTATTTCCACAAACTGTTTCTAAACAATATAGTCATCGAATAATTCATACATATGATGATTCACTAGACTAGTGTACGATGTATTGATACTCGTAAAAAGTGGTACAGTGTTTGAGCTGCAATATGTACGTTAACACAACTGCATTCTCACCTAAGTGATAAGTATTAAATTGGATTGACACACAAATCATAGATCCTCTGGTTGACGCCGTGACAAGATTTAAACGGTTGTATAATGGAACCATCTAAATATGTCGAAATTTGATCAGTTGCATTTGCCTAAAACAAAAGATCATTCAGCTATTCAATGAGAGGACATTAAAACTCTGTTTACAAATGAATCATGTTCCATTATCGTTTTCAACTTGAACTTTACCGTTTATTGTTATTATTATGATAATAATTGAGGTTGTTATTGTTGTCGTTTCGTGAACGCTCTTATGTAAACACTCACTTCTTCCCCACCCCAAATTTCGTATCCAAGGTGTTTGTTTCCATCACATTTCTGTTTCTTTCACACGGACATTCCATCACATCAATTTATGTTATTCACACTATCATTCCATATTTCTATATCAGTCTCATACTCATTCTCATTCACATTCACATTCTCATTGGAAAACATCTCGTCAAGTTGAAACAACATTGTTTTGTTATCATATGATAGAAAAGGTGAATGAGTTTGATTATTTCTTTTATGTTACCTTCTCATGTTTATTCCATTTACACATGTTGATGACTGATGAATGTAGATGTAAACATTCACATGTATATTGGATAGAGAATGGTAGTAATGGTAGTAAGAGGGAAAGTATCTGATCATTGAACTTGATGTTTTACATGTTGTTTACTAAATACAACTATTCGTTTTGTAAAAGTACACTTTAATGTTTGCTATGAATACTGATGAATGTGATCTGTGTATGTACCTACTAATTAGAAATACTCATACATGAAGAGAGAGGTTGGACTATGAATGTTTATTTCAAGCGAGATACGTTTTGAATATGTTGAATGATATGGTGTTTACTTTTGGATATCTGGCAACAGAATGTCCTCAGTTTGAGTGAACATCAATTGCCTACAGAATCTTTGTACAATTGTGCACAATATAGAATATATTTTGATTGATTAGTATCAATTAAATGTCAATGAATCGGCCTGATACACAGAGAACTTAGAAGATATTAACCAAGATCTTGTATACTTAGTGAAGAGTGCTTCTTAAGCCAGTTACATACTGATTACAACATGCTTCCATATATGTGTCAACATTTGATTGATATAATTTTGCAAACGATAACGAACAATAACAAACTATGGAATTGATTCGTTACTTTTTTGTTTGATGATACCATCGATATTTAAGGCTACAGTTGATCAATCTCTTAATGGTATGTGTACATACTGTAGGTATTGCTTCGATATTGCCTTAATTCACAAGCGTTCTTAGTGAAAATGCGTAGTGACTAACAATGGAATTCCGAATGCTCGTCTCGTCTTATTTAGGACTCGTCAGATTGATGTACATGCATACCATATTTGGAGCTCTTGCCTCTCCTCGAACCCACTATCATTCTCAATACATATGGCATTTATGAGAAATGAAACAACCTACTGAAAATGGATAAGTAGTATACAGTAATACACAACAACAAAGTGGAATAATAATATCCCATGTTTTGAAGTTAACTGATGTCATAGTTTCATATGTTTTACATTCTGTAACATGGATAATTTACTTCAGATATTGTCAACAAATATCACGGTTTTATTCATTCAAATGTAAATTCACATGAAGAAGAACCACCATCAAGATAAGGTCAAATGAGTTCAATCTATTATTCTCATATTGTTCAATTCCTCCTGGTGAGAGGCTTCTTCACATACATCCATACAACCTCTTCAATACACTGGTCAACATGAACTAATTAAATACATACAGAAGTAATAAAACTTCTAAATTCAATACAGTAAGAAATGTAGAATTCAGTATTCTATTTGAACAGTGTATTATGTTATATCTCATCGAATCACAAAATGGAAGTGTTCACCGAAATGTATGTTACACGTATGGCTTTCAAAGTTATCAGTTTCTTACAAAACGTGAACGATTGTCAAAAATAGGAATAGAATTCTTCTTCCGCAACTAAACAATCTAGCATGACCACCAAATTGGATTAGGAAAACAAATTCCATTCTCTCTTTTATATTATCGAACACTTAAGAGATTTCTCTATGGATTTGATCAGAGAAATTGTGAATAGAACGGGGATAATGTAGTTCCATAAGACTTTCTGACGATTGTGTATTTGTAATTCAAGCTGATCGCTTCATATCCAGTCAAAAACCGTTAGCGTCAACTTAGATTTAAACGTAATACTCTCCTCAGGTAGATACAACAAAAATGCAGAAAGTCTTTAATCGTGATCTAACTTATCAGTACCATGGATAATACAATCAAATTGATAAAAGCTACTTGAATACGTCAAAGTGAGTGTTAACTGTTGTAAAATGGATGATCTAAGAGAATGTAAAGATAAATATCATTTAAAATAACTTTCGAGAATACTTGATGATCATAAAGTCAACTGAGAATACCCTCAACTTCAATCGTGATGCATTTTTGATTCAACAAATTCAAATTCCATAGATAGTGTTACCTTGTCAGAACCGATGATAGGAACTATAACCTTGACCTTCTGATAACATTGTAAAGCAAAATCGTTAAATGTGTTCACGGTTTTGGGACAGCTCTCAAAAAAGTACGATATAGCCTCCAGAAGAGGTGAAGAGTTTCCGTCCAATCAGGACCTGATGAGACATTAAACAGTATCAACGTGGCATCCCATAATTGTGTGGTAACATTACCTACTTACTTGAGGATCGACAAAATTATAATGATGTTGAAGTCAACGCTAATAACTATCAATACACATGATTTTATTTACATTTTTGATTCTTACTTAGAAATCGCTTCTCTTATTTCTTCCGTCTTCTAATTTCCGAAGAAAAGTAAAAACAATTAATCCCTGGTTGCTTATTGAGTAAAAACGTGTCATATATCAAAATATTGTAAAGTGCAAGGCTCAGATAGCACAAAGAGCTTATAGCAACTCACGTTCAATTGAGTTTGCTCTCACCTAATTCGGTTAAGCCCTTTTATTAACTTATTAAACGGACAAAGTCACCTGCACTATAATAACTTATTGTATCCTTATTACTGTTGCGAATGTATGTACCTTTATTATTGTTATCCTTGTATGAATATGTATGCTCGGCAAACCTTACTGCCTACTCATTTATTCACGCTACTAGCTTTACTATTAACCGCTTAATTGACTCGATGATTCATTCATTTCACTATGTATATATATGTCCATGTTATTCATATTCATGGACTCGTTCGCTCGTTCATTCACTCGCTCGATTGCTCGCTCTCGCTCTTGCTCTTGCTCTCTCTCGCCCGCTCGCTTGCCTGTTTGCCTCTCGGCACAACTATTTCATGCTTGCTTAACGCATCTGTAATTTTGGATATCTGTGTGTGGTCCCATAATAAACGTAATTAACACTTCGTATTCGCCTTCTGATTAATATACCGTTGGAGCGTTACTTGGTGACGGTTACCGAGACGAACTGTATACGGAGTTTAAGGAATATATCGAACACCGACCACCACAAGTTCATCAGTATTTTATAATGAAAACCATCTACATTAGATAACAATAGATATTCCGATCATAGAATTTCTGAGTTGAATGTGTTACGTTTATGTTATGCAAGTAGATTAGACATTTGAAATCGCAATTATATTAGATCAGCTGATGATATGTATAAAAGTTCTTAGTTAAATAAACTTACAACACATTGTAGTCGTCTAGTCAAATGTATTGATCCAGGTTTTTAGTCAGTAATTTTACAACCGTAACAACTTTCTACCTTCTGTTATTAATATTACATTGCTCTCTACTCCACTATACCTTGTCGGTAGTCGTTGTTAATGATAACTGAATACAGTAGTTAAATGAGGAGAGATTTTCTATCCTTACAATGGTCTTTTATTTTAGAAAGAAGCAACAATACGATAGAAAAACAATATTAATGATTTGGCAGGAACATGGAAATTAACCCTCGTTTCAGAACACTATACCTTACATAGATGTGCTCGAAGAGTCATATGGAACCTTGTTACATCCTCTCATATAATCCCAACTCTGAATAATACTAGTAAAATATATTGATTGGTTGTCGAATTATTAATTCAACTGGACGTTTATTGCTTTTTCCTATCTGCATTAAATACTCTCTCGACGATAGGTCGTTTTTCGTGTTTTGTGAATTCGTATTATTTGATATAGCTCTTTAAACAGTAGCCTAGCTTTCGAAAACCGTTTATCTTGCAGTCCGGGTTTCCAGAATTTCTTGAAATACACCTCACAATGAGATGTTGGAACACTTCAGTTCCATCTGAAGTTTGTGCTGATAATGTCGTTCAAAAGAACGATGAAAGCTCCACGACCAAATCATCCAGCTCAGAGAACAAAACTCCATCAAAAACAGCATCCCATTACTATATCAGGTGATGACACATAAAGTACAATAAATTACCAATCGGTTTCACGTAATGATGGCCCAAAACTACCAATCCACCTAATCTTATTTGAGTTGTCTGGTTTCAAATCTGCCACTGGTGCATCTGTGTTAGTTTCCTGTCTGTATATGATTAAATAGTTATTCTTTATAATTAAGACATTCATGTGATTACGATCATGATTTGTCCACACATGCCAGATTCGTTATCATGTTATACACATCGTTAGCTGAGGCTTTATTCTCTTTGATATTTTTTCTCGTCATACCACACATTCAAGATCGCCTCATGTGGTCTTCAAACATCCACCCATTTCAATTGATGTGTAACTGTTCAACAATCGATTACATAGAAATGTCATTGTGATAATCCAAAGCATGACCAACACTACTGTATGAAAATCAAGGAGGACACAGTGAGCACAACTGAGAGTATTATATTGAGAAATGAAATCATCATTAGATTCATGTACAAAAGAAGTCATCATGCACTACACATACCAATAATATCAAATTCTAAGGGAATTTATTTGAGATAAACCTCTTCTTAAATTACGATATTTATACTGACCGTTCGGGAATATCACATACATTGAGGAATCCATAGAAATTGGTATTCAGTAGTCTAGTATACATATTGAATTGTGTTTTAGAGTTTGCTAACTCAATTGAATAACTATATGGTTAGTATGTAGTTCATATTCATTTGAGATTGATGTGCTCAAGTTCATAGGAATATTTGTGACCAACTGATAGTTAGAAAAGTCATTAAGTGTTTTTCTCTACGTAAATGTACATTTCAACATAGTCAACTAATTCCATTACACATCAGATTAACATTTTTTCCGTTTTGTGTGATTTGAATGGAAAGAGTTTCTGTGTACACTCATCATCGAAGAACTAATAGTAGCATTTCGAATTTCAAACACTTATCTGAAATGAACATGTTTACAATACAGTTTGTAGATCTTTAACGTATATTGTCTATATCAAATGATTGAAGACCTATTCGATTTAGTCGGGAATGATGTGGGGAACCAGCTAACTTCCAAGTCACACCTTGCGGTCAATATCTAACATGGATTACCCCTTGAACGTATCGAATTACTATGGCTGTTTTATCAATTGCTTCGATTCAAATATGCTGCTTGTAAACGTTGTGTAAGTTGAACCAATTAGGTTAACTCATCAACTTTACATCTTATTGTATTCAAATGAATTTTGGATAGTCTCAATTGTATGATTATTCAGTCAGTCAGTCAGCTACAACGTAGCATCAGGCATATATATGCATCGGTTCAAGTTTCCATACCGCATTAGCACAGCAAGATGAATACCGGATTTATAGGAGTATTTAAGTCAATGGTGGTAATATATAAAAGAAAGATTGCATGTGAGGGTATAGTACAGGAAGAAAGAATTAGTACGCAAAATGTGACCCAACCATCTCAGTCGATGAAGATTTACAACCTCATCAACTGATTTACCATCATTCCCTAATACCATGTGTCTAACCCCACGATTACTTACCCGTTGATCCTAGGAGATGCCAGCAATATTTCTAATACATCTGTGGCCATACGTGACGTAACTTGACGAAATCAAAACGAGCTTTTCAAATCCGTGCTGAGAACAGTTCATTTGGACTCAGCTACTCTACAAATACCCACCATTCCCAGACAGTGTGAATGCAACATTAAAGTAGGTCCCCCAAATCTAACTGAAGCTCGAAAGGCTATAGGTTATCTGAAACGAGGAAGGGCAGCTGGTACATATGGATTGACTCCAAAGGTCTTTAAGCATGATGGTCCAATTTTAGTGATCAGGTTAACTATTATCTTAGCTAAAATCTCAGAGATGGCCGTAATCATATCCGACTGGTCACAATCACTTATCGTCCCAGTACAGAACAGAGGGTCAAAATCATCCAGTGACAACCATAAAGGGATTAGTTTGACTACCATAGCACCACTGTACTCATAATCAACCTCCCTCTTCAATTCCTATAATTCCTCCTAAATAGACTTTCAACTTTAAACTTCCTCTTTTGTCTTCCTCCTCAAATTGTTTGTTTATTACGTATGATAGACAATAAAATAATCGATGTATGAACAGCATTTATGAATGTGTAGCTTAAATACATAGTAACAAATATGATGTACACTTTACATCCGATAATCCTAACGAAACACATAGCATAATGCTTTTCAGTTGACAGTTACTGAAAATCAAAACAATCATCAACCAATGATAATATACAACGACAATCATCCACGAAAAACTCCATTTCGATTTGTCAATCCTACCACTTATTACCATCAATGATGATGGTCTACAAACAGCTGTAATGAATCGGATTTCAAATATGTAGACAGTATTCTAGTACTGAACAACCTGTAATTAGTGTTTGTAGACTTGAAATTAGAATTCACCATGTATGAATCTGATCCTTAGTCTGCCTGAATAATTCATTTCAAAAGATCGGCTAGTATAAGTTCAATGTTTTTTGATTGATTTTAGAGCAATGTCTGTACTTACTTGTTTACGCATGTTAGTCAGTCAGTCAGCTGCAACGTAGGACCAGACACATATATCCATCGGTCCAAGTTGCCATACCGCATTTGTACAACAAGATGAACACCAGATTCATAAAGGTAGTTAGTCCAGTGATGGTAATATATAGAAGATTGCATATAAGGAGATAGTACAGGAAGAAAGAATTACTTCCTAGAAAGTAAGATATGAAGCGATTTTAATCTCCTAGTTTAATGGAAGAGAGAGTGTGTATGCACCGACGCCATTGTGATCGATTCTGAACCATGTCACACACAGTCTCCAACTACCGGTTACGATAGTCACGCGGACCCCAACGAAGTAGTCTGCATCTACCAACATGGCTCACACTAGAAGTTAGTGACTTCAAGCACTGATGCCACGTTTTGATTTGGCCGCCCCTAACTTTCTTCCAATTATCCCTAACACCGGTTAGCATTGCGCGCCGTGGTAATCTGTGTTCAGGCATATGCAGCACGTAGCCCAACCATCTCAGTCGATGAAGATTCATAACCTCATCAATTGATTTACCATCATTCTAATACCCTGCGTCTTACCTCACTATTACTTACCCGGTGATCCCAGCAGATGCGAGCAATATTTCTAAGGCACCTGTGGTCAAATACTAGTAACTTACGCATATCTTCTACTCTGGCCGTTGTTGCTACCTTGACGTGGTGGTTAGGCTTGCCTAGGTCCCCCATCAAGATGAATATGGCTTCCTAATTTTGTCTGCATGGACCTTAATTACAAATCTAAATGTAGTGTTAAGCAGATGTAATCGACCCAGCTTATCACTACCGAAATACTCAGTCGATACTTGTCAACTAATAAGTGGTTTCAATGACAAATGAACACTCCTTCTACGTGAGTTGTGATATAGTAACCAATACACAAATCAAACGATTCATTGCTTCATATCTCAGGTCATGTATGGAATGCACTGATCTTTTTAAAACAAATAATTGGAGTTATTATGACAATGTGTTAAGGAAAGTGGACTGGTAACTTCTTCAATTGTAAGTGTGAAATCCTGAAACATCTATTCGGATGTTCCATTTATCGAGAACAGTATGCACATATGCCGATAAGAGACTGAACAGTTTCAGTCCTACACATCAATGGGAAGATTCAAATAAAACAACATTTAGTGAATTAGTTTTATTTACTGTTTGATACTTTTACTACTTAATAATATTCAGTAGACAGTTGAATTGCTAGAAATTTCAACGGGAATGCTGTAGCACAAGTTTAACGAAGCGACGCGCACTACAAAAACTACTCCTTACACCAATTGACATTTTGTGAACTTCTCTTTCACCTGTATCTCTATCGCGCAATTAGACGCTTTGTTTAATTCAATAATTCATTTACCAATAAAAAATCGCTCAATTCTCCCAATCCACCTCAATCACTTCGTCGTCGGTACTACATAGTTCCAGATGACATGTGTGATTGCAGATTTGAGGGTAAATAGAACAGGTACTCTTAAAAATATAAACAATATTCTACGGGATGTTTGATTATTATTATAAACAAGATTTTGATTTATGACAACACACTCTCCCTCCAGTTATATGGTCAGTTGAATTGACATTCATAGTGACATTTGCAATCGACTCAGAATATAGATCGCACCATTTCGGTTTTATCTGTAAATAAGAAGAAATGTGAAATTCAAATATTCAATAAATTGACGGATCAAATAAAGGAAATGTAACATATCAGTCACTACTACTGCACATTCCACACTGAATATTCAGTTAGAATGCCAGGTGAATTGCAACTAAACTCGTTTCTCGTTTTCTACAAATAACAAGTCGTCTGAGAGTTGGATGATTCTTGGATATGTTGGAGAGTCAGAAATGAGATATGAGCTGAGTCAGTGAGCGGTGTGAAACAACCGCTTCAACAAGGATTTCATTCCATTCTGTCACTTAAATTTATCAATTGTCAACCATTGAGTTTAAATCTGAGATGATCAGAGATATAAACTAGATGGTACTTCTTCTGAAATTTCAAACAGAAAGAGGATGTACGTCTGGATTCCAAATGAATGGTATTACTGAGAGCTTAGCAAAACTTTATTCTGTATATAGATTGATTGAGTATGGTCATACATCATCATTCACGTTAGGTGAATGAATGATCATGAAATTAGGTCTACCACTATGCAGCTTTAAACTATTGCTAATATCATAATTCTCTATCATATTGAATTATGTAAAACTCATCTGAAACTTACAATTTCATATGTGAATGAGTTACACTGAGGATAATATCGGCATTCATAGAGGCAGTCTGTATTTGTTGCGATTGACTTCGACCAGTATTTTTTAGAAAAACTCTCCTCAGGTAGTCCCACAATGCTTATCCATTGTGAATAGTTGCAATGCATATTTGTATTGCATTTCGGACACTCCTCACATAAGGATAACAATGTGAAATTATGTGCCACATTGGATTGTGTGTGAAAGCAATTGAAAAGACAAATTGAAATGAATGCAGTGATAATGAACGACTGTTCAATCATTTGATGTAACATAATGGGCATATGAAATGAAGTATTGTGTTGACAATAACAACATCTGCTGCTACTGCTAATGCTACTGCTATTGCTGCTGCTGTATAAATAGTGGAGATGAATCAATTGATTGGTGGAATTTTCAATATCCACAAACTGACCAATCAGGTGTCTGCTCATAGTAACTCATTCATTTCTGACCAGTTGGATGAATGTAAACCTTGCCATACTACACGGACTTACATTTTGAAATTATACACCAAGATGGGATGAAGCTGATTGAATGACAGCTCTCAAGTTACATGATTTGTAATGGAGTTTGTAATACAATCAGACATTTAGACATTCAATCTATGGAATAATATTTTATCCATCACCATATTTCCTTAGACATTCATATGTGTTCTCCACAACGGATCGTTCAACTATTCAATGAGAGAACATTAAAACTCTGTTTACAAATGAATCATGTTCCATTATCGTTTTCAACTTGAACTTTACCGTTTATTGTTATTATTATTATTATGATTATTGGGGTTGTTATTGTTGTCGTTCCGTGAACGCAATTATGCAAACACTTACTTCTACCACTACAGCCACCCCTACACCCACCCCCAAATTAGAAATACTTCGTATCCTAGGTGTTTGTTTCCATCACATTTCTGTTTCTTTCACACGGACATTCCATCACATCAATTTATGTTATTCCATCACACTATCATTCCATGTTTCTATATCAGTCTCATACTCATTCTCATTCACATTCACATTCTCATTGGAAAACATCTCGTCAAGTTGAAACAACATTGTTTTGTTATCATATGATAGAAAAGGTGAATGAGTTTCATTATTGTCCTTTATGTTACCTTCTCATGTTTATTCCATTTACACATGTTGGTGACTGATGAATGTAGATTTAAACATTCACATGTATATTGGATAGAGAATGGTAGTAATGGTAGTAAGAGGTAAAGTATCTGATCATTGAACTTGATGTTTTACATGTTGTTTACTAAATACAACTATTCGTTTTGTAAAAGTACACTTTGATGTTTGCTATGAATACTGATGAATGTGATCTGTGTATGTACCTACTGACTAGAAATACACATACATGAAGAGAGAGGTTGGACTATGAATGTTTATTTCAAGCGAGATACAGTTTGAATATGCTGAATGATGTGGTGTTTACTTTTGGATATCTGGCAACAGAATGTCCTCAGTTTGAGTGAACATCAATTGCCTACAGAATCTTTGTACAATTATGCACAATATAGAATATATTTTGATGGATTAGTATCAGTTAAATGTCAATGAATCGGCCTGATACACAGAGAACTTAGAAGATATTAACCAAGATCTTGTATACTTAGTGAAAAGTGCTTCTTAAGCCAGATACATACTGATTACAACATGCTTCCATATATCTGTCAACATTTGATTGATACACAATGTTCAAATGATAACGGAGAACAACAAAATATAGATTTATTTTGGTATTGTTTGTTTGAATCTTCCCTTTTATGTTTTGTACTGCAATTGATCAGTCTTATATTGGCAGTAGAATCCTGAACACGCTTTTCGTTTTATTTAGCACTCGTCAGATTGATGTACATGCATACAATATATGATGCTCTGGGCTCTGTACTCGAACCAACGCGATATTAATGAATTGCACAAGGAAACGGCTATCAGGATTCGGTACCTCAGTGGATAACGAGGTGGTGTTTAAAGTGAAAATTATTGACTTTTGTTTAGTAGTGAACATCAACTCTGGGATGCAGGCTCATCCAATTGACGAATTCCAAATAAAACGAGTTTCATCGCTAGCCAAGAATATGGCTAATGTTTTCTAAGTTTATTGATATATCCGGTAAATTCGTTGACATTTAAATGAGACTATGCAATCAATAGATAGGCCATTTATCCAGATATTCGATCACTATGAGATTGTAACAACGAATGTAAGACTGATAATTTACCATCTGTTATAACAACCATTACATCAGTTGCTAGTCTACTGAGTCACGATAGTTATCCATCAATTCTACTTTGTGTCTATCGTCTGTAAACAGTCAATGAAAGTATCTCAGTTTCAGAGGAGATGAATCATGTTGCATGTAATTCATTTCGAATATCCAATAATGTGTAAGTTGGTGACTCTGGTACAAATCACACTGATAAGTGTCAATTCAGACGAAACCCACTTGCATAAATTCTGATACACTGCTTACCACAACGTTAAGTCGAATGTTCTCATGATTGGTATACATTTACAAAGTCTATCGTCTACGTTTCAAATTGGTTCAAAGATTTCAGTCAAGAGTAGTGACAAGACAACTAGGGAATCGGTCAATGGTCATCAACCACTCCTAGGATATGTTAAACTGTGTTGGGGTATGTATAACTCCGCCTTTGATCATATTGACAGTTGATAATACTACATTACAGTTCTAAAGCAACAAACGTCACTGAAGACCATCCAAAGACAAACTCCGAATCTCTCTAGATATCAACGCAGATTATTCCCATGTATCCAAACATATCAGCGACAATGAAAATTTCAGTAATCACAATTACTCATTAACCGAAATTCGTAGGCATGTTATGAAATGAAGTTTTCTGATATTTTAGTTAAGTTTTCGGGTTATTTCAATTTACTGCTTATCAGAAGTTGACATTTGTTAGAAGACCGATGAAAGTAGAATGAGAGATTGTCAATTTCATTCCATTCTCTCATTCGCTATTCTGTCACAGTCCAAAATTACCTTTCAATTATTTGCTGCATCAAATATTGTCAGATGGTCGAAGACAATGAATGGATTCAACTAAAGCACTTGGCTGCTTCTAATCGAACTCAAATCTCATTAGGGTTTTCATTGAAACCAAAGAACTATTTAAAATGCCACATATTTGACTAACAGAAAAGACTATACAAACTGATACCAACACACAGAGAATGAAGTGAACATCCTAATTGTTTGTGAACAGCTTCATATTACATGCAATGATTTCGAGCACCTTGCACATGATCCATATCATTGGATGATACTGAAGTTAGTTACTTGAGAATTGGAATGTATTCAGATGATTCCATCCAAATACATTTTATAATCCACACCATTTAAAACTCATCTGACTTCACTTACATTTGAATAAGTTAAGATGAACTAATGCGAGTGTTTCATTCACTCAGTTGTGGTGAATAAATGTGACCTGTAGAATTGTAAAACAGTTAATTCACAGTGATTGACACACGTTTATGAATGGATAGTGATATAGAACATATTCGAAGATGTGGATGTCCATGGAATGAACGAAACCGACATCCTGCTTCGTGTATAATTTCAATGTGTAATTCAGTGTAGTATAGCAAGGTTTGCATACTTCCGACTGGGCAGAAATGAATGAGTTACTATGAGCAGCCAAATGATTGGTCAGTTTGTGGATAATGGAAATCCCACCAATCAATTGATTCATCTCCACTATATAAACAGCAGCAGTAGCAGTAGAAGTACTAGCAGTTGTTGTGAGCAAGTGATTGTTATTCACGAACAGTGCTCCATTTCGCATGGCTATCATGTTGCATCAAATGATTGAACATTCGTTCATTATCACTGTATGTATTTCAATTTATCTTTTCAACTGCTTTCACACACAATCCAATGTGGCACATAATTTCACATTGTTATCCTTATGTGAGGAGTGTCCAAAATGCAATACAAATATGCATTGCAACAACTCACAATGGATAAGCATTGTGGGACTACCTAAGGAGAGGTTTTCTAAGCAATACTGGTCGGAGATAATCTTAACAAAATCAAACTGCTTTACTGAATGCCGATCTCATCCTCAGTGTAACTCATTTGCATATATAATTGTAAGTTTAAGTTACGTTTTACATTTTGATGAAACATGTAAGTATGTGTGAGAATTATACTGGTTAAGCGAATCGATAATTGCATTCCGTTAAAGCTGCATAGTGTTAAACTTAATTTCATAGTCATTCATTTACATAACGTGAATGATGATGTATGACCATACTCAATCAAACTGTATACTATACAATATAATCTTACTAAACTCTCGGTAATACCATTCATTTCCAATCTAGGCGTACACCATCTTTCTGTGTGAATTCTGAAACTCACCTTCAATTTCAGAAGAAATACCATTCAGTTTATATCTTTGATCATCTTAGATTTACACCGAATGGTTGACAATTAATAAAGTTAAGGGACAGAATCCAATGAAGGTCTAGTTGATCATCAATTGATATACGTGGTCATCCATCTATTCTAATAATTGTTATTTTCGTTTTGTATCCAACATAATTCACCTTGTGGTGAAATGAGATGAAGCGGTTCTCTGGCACAGCTCATCTACTCAGATCTTATCTCATTTGTAACTATCGAACATTTCCAAGAATCATTCAACTATTAGTCGACTTGTTATTTGTAGAAGACAAGAAACAATTTCACTTTAACATCACTAAGCATTCCATCTAAATATCTAGTGTGCAATTTTCAGTAGTAGTGACTTAAATGTTACATTTCAACTAAGTAATTTGTCAATTTAAGTCATATTTTCGATTTAACATTTATTCAAATTTACAGGCCAAACCGAGGTTGTGCGATCTTTATTCTCGACTCATTGCAAATACTACCATGAATGTGAATTCACCTGACTTTATAACTGGAGGGAGAGTATGTTGTCATAAATCCAAATCTTGTTTATAATCATAATAAACCCAGTAGAATTTTGTTTATATTTTTAAGAGTACCTGTGTTATTTACTCTTAATTCTGCAATGTCACATGTCTTCAGGAAATATGTAGTATCGATGATGAAGTGCTTTACGTGGATTGGTTAAATTGATCTATCTTTTAAGAATAAATACATTATTGACATATATAGAGCGTCTAATTAAGCGATTGTGATACACAGGAGAGCGAAGTTCACAAAATGACAATTTGTGTGAAACATACTTTTTGTAAAGCGCATAGTTTCGTCAAATGTTCACTCTGATAATTTTTATAAGAGGGACTCCATAGGACTGAATTCAGAAGGTGATAAGACGTAGGGACTACAATTTATTAGGTGATCGCGCGGACCACAGTATTACAAACACATCAAACGGATTTGAATCGAAATAGGTCAACGAAATAATGCGAGCGAATATATAGGCAGACTTATAGTAATATCAAATAAAACCACAGCGAATCAATGTACAGTTAGTTTTTATCATGCAGGCACATATATATATGAGGGAAGGAGCATAATAAATCGAGGTATATTTAGGCGATCAAGATTTGAATTAGACAGAAGTATGCGTAGGCCGTAATAAGCGTTCAAATACGTACGTGTGATGCTTAAGGCGTCTATTAGTTTGAAAGAGAAACGGCTTTCTTTGATAATAACTTAAAAAATAACTGTGGCATACGATAGTGCGTATGACAGCTGATAGCTGTACTAAGAACAAATAAATATGGGAACCATGTTTGTCAACAAGCAGATATGGAATCAAGAGCGTTTGAACAAAGACTAAGCGACTGAACAACAACCAAGAGCAATTGCTACATGGAATGAAAGAGAGTAATTCTCATGATAAATACAATGAAAGTTATAAGCATATATACTTTAGAATATTACACAATGAACTTGAGCTACAGCATAACCGTTAAAATTGCAAGCAATTCAACTATCTACTGAATATAATTAAAGTAGTAAAAGTGTCAAACAATAAATAAAATGTTAAGGGTTCGAGTACAGAGATTAGCATCAAATATGGTATGCATGTACACCCTGCGGATGAGTCCCGAATAGGACGAGACGCGCACCCTGGATTCCATTGCTAGTCAATACCCATCATTGCTTAGAATGTTTGTGATTTAAGGCAATATCGAGGTAATTAACACAGTATGCACACATACTGATCAATTACTTTACTAAACAACAATTGGAAAATTTATATAAACAATACCAAATCAATTCTATATATTGATGTTCTCTGTTATCATTTGAACATTGTATATCAATCAAACGATGACACATATAAGATGGCATGTTGTAACAAGTATGTATTTGACTGAAGAAGAACACTTTATTGAGTATACAAGAACTTGTCTAATGTTTTCTAAGTTTGCTGATGTATCAGGCCAGTTCGTTGACACTTTAATGAAACTAAACCTTCAGTGAACATCACAACATACCTGTTAATTTTATCGAAGCGTCTACTTGACCTGATTGAGATACGCGCGAAACCGAAGTTCCAAAACAACGATTTACCTACAATAGCGGTTCTTTATTGAATAATTCACGGAATTTAGTTGCATACCTCAACTTGTGAGGTGTCTGTGGCGTTTAAACGCGTCCTTCAGGTATAAAGATAAAAGGCTTCGATAGTACAAAGGACAGCTGATAGCTGTGTCTAAATTTGATAGCAGTTTATGAACAACCGAAACCCGAAACAAGAGCAAAACAATATGGAAACTGTTGCGTTTAAACAAGTGCACGAAACTGTGGATAAACGCTACAGTGATTAAGGTACAGTAATTATAATGATAAACACAATTATAAGTACAATAAACGTCATAAATATATGTGACAATTCACAATAATACACTACAACTTGCGTTACAACATAGATGTAAAATTGTTGGAAATACAATTGCTTACTGAATGTAAATAAGTAGTACAAAACAATATACAAAAGAGTAGAAAGGAAATGAGTAGGAACAATGTAAGCAAACTTAACAATACCATATTATTATTCTTCTTCGTTCTTGTGTATTACTGTATACTACTTATCCATTTTCAGTAGGCCGTTTTATTTCACATCAATGTCATACACATAGTTTCTTATTATATTTTACAGAGAGTTAAACGACTACATAATTTTTCAGTATTCCGTTTCATCATCTAGTTTCCTGTAGTATCTTCATCAGCTGATGACGTTCAATCTATTCATCGCTGTAACCATATCATTGCAATGCTTGCAGTAAATGTTTCAGATCCTAGTTTATAAGTAGAACAATGGTTTCAATGTAATGAATTCTATATTTTAATCAAAGGTGAATGATGGCTAGTAGTAGAATGCAGAAAGTTCGTCACGGCTTATTGAGAAACCGTCATCTGTAAGAGCCTTCATCCCACAGTTGATGATCATTCCTAGATGTGAACCCAGTACATTTCGCTTCAAACACAACCGCATTATCCATTGAGTTACCGAGTTCTGATAGTCATTGGCTTGTGCAACGTGTTGAAAACGCGATGGCGTTTGAAGTGAAAGTTAGTGGGTTCGAGTACAGAGATGAACATCAAATATGATATGAATGCACTTTCAGCTGACGAGTCCCGATGTTGGATAAAACGCATGACCTGGATTAAAATGATAAACACACACTTTATTTGAAGTACCAGGCGAATTCGTTGACATTTACTTGATACTAACCAATCAAAATATATTCTATATTGTGTATAGGTACACAAAGATTCTGTAGGCAAATGATGTTCAATCAAACTGAAAACTTTCATTTGTCAAAAATCCCAACGCAAACACCATTCATTCAACATATTCAAATGTATCTCATTTGAAATAAAGATTCATTGGCTATGTCATTCACGACCTCTAGTTGTATGTTGTGCTATTTAAACAGCTTCATCCATATTTTTTTATTCTCGGTTATCATTTGAACATTGTGTGTCAATCAAATGTTAACACATATATGATGGCATGTTGTAATCAGTATGTATCTGGCTTAAGAAGCACTCTTCACTAAGTATACAAGATCTTAGTTAATATCTTCTAAGTTCTCTGTGTATCAGGCCGATTCATTGACATTAATTTGAGACTAAACAATAAATATAATCTGTATTGTGCACATTTATACAAAGATTGTGTAGGCAAATGATGTCCGATGAAGTTCAGGATATTCTGTTATCAGACATCCAAAAGTAAACACCATATCATTCAACATATTCAAAACGTATCTCGCTTGAAATAAACATTCATAGTCCAACCTCTCTCTTCATGTATGTGTATTTCTAGTCAGTAGGTACATACACAGATCACATTCATCAGTATTCATAGCAAACATCAAAGTGTACTTTTACAAAACGAATAGTTGTATTTAGTAAACAACATGTAAAACATCAAGTTCAATGATCAGATACTTTACCTCTTACTACCATTACTACCATTCTCTATCCAATATACATGTGAATGTTTAAATCTACATTCATCAGTCACCAACATGTGTAAATGGAATAAACATGAGAAGGTAACATAAAGGACAATAATGAAACTCATTCACCTTTTCTATCATATGATAACAAAACAATGTTGTTTCAACTTGACGAGATGTTTTCCAATGAGAGTGAGAATGTGAATGAGAATGAGTATGAGACTGATATAGAAACATGGAATGATAGTGTGATGGAATAACATAAATTGATGTGATGGAATGTCCGAGTGAAAGAAACAGAAATGTGATGGAAACAAACACGTAGGATACGAAGTATTTCTAATTTGGGGGTGGGGGTAGGGGTGGCTGTAGTGGTAGAAGTAAGTGTTTACATAAGAGCGTTCACGAAACGACAACAATAACAACCTCAATAATCATAATAATAATAACAATAAACGGTAAAGTTCAAGTTGAAAACGATAATGGAACATGATTCATTTGTAAACAGAGTTTTAATGTTCTCTCATTGAATAGTTGAACGATCCGTTGTGGAGAACACATATGAATGTCTAAGGAAATATGGTGATGGATAAAATATTATTCCATAGATTGAATGTCTAAATGTCTGATTGTATTACAAACTCCATTACAAATCATGTAACTTGAGAGCTGTCATTCAATCAACTTCATCCCATCTTGGTGTATAATTTCAAAATGTAAGTCCGTGTAGTATGGCAAGGTTTACATTCATCCAACTGGTCAGAAATGAATGAGTTACTATGAGCAGACACCTGATTGGTCAGTTAATGGATATTGAAAATTCCACCAATCAATTGATTCATCTCCACTATATATACAGCAGCAGCAATAGCAGTAGCATTAGCAGTAGCAGCAGATGTTGTTATTGTCAACACAATACTTCATTTCATATGCCCATTATGTTGCATCAAATGATTGAACAGTCGTTCATTATCACTGCATTCATTTCAATTTGTCTTTTCAATTGCTTTCACACACAATCCAATGTGGCACATAATTTCACATTGTTATCCTTATGTGAGGAGTGTCCGAAATGCAATACAAATATGCATTGCAACTATTCACAATGGATAAGCATACTGGGAGAACCAAATCAGTCGTATTTACAAAACTACTGGTTGAAGGCGGTCGAAACGAAATCAGATTGCCTTAATGAATGCCGATATTATCCTCAGTGTAACTCATTCACATATGAAATTGTAAGTTTCAACTGACTTTTACATTTTGATTGAACATGTATGTAAGTATGAGAGGTAATAGTACTAGTGATGCTCATTTCTATCTGTTTTCAGTTTAAACTGTGTGGTGGTAGACCTAACTTCATGAGTATTGAATAATATATCGTGGATGGTGCTTACTCACTATACACAACTAAATTGTGTACACTCTATAGTCTTACTAAAACGCTTAGTGGTATCACTCGTTTTTAATCAATTCGTACACCCTCTTTCTATGTGAATTCGGAAACTGCTCATCATTTTCAGAAGAAATTAAATCGTTGATCATCAGATGATACACCATTTCATCTGTTTGTTCCAATGATTCTTATTTTCGATTTGTATCCAACATAATTCACATTGTGGTGAACTAAGATGAAGCATTTGTCTGACATTGCTCACCTTCTCAGTACATATCTCATTCCCAACTCTCCAATATATCCAAGAATCTTTCAACTCGCAGATGACTTGTTAATTGTAAAAGACAAGAAACGTTCTTAGTTCCAGCTAGATATTCAGTGTCAATTTCGTAATAGCAGTGACTCAAATGTTATATTTCAACTCGGTGATTTTTTCAATTCAAACCATATTTTGCATTTCAAATTTCTTTCCATTTACAGCTTAAACCGACATGGTGCGATTTATATTCTGGGCACATTACAAATGCTACCATGAATGTCAATTCAACTGACTATATAACTGGAGGGAGAGTGTGTTGTCATAAATCCAAATCTTGTTTATAATAACAAAACATCCAGTAGAACATTGTTTATATTTTCAAGAGTACTCGTTCTATTTACTTTCAAAACTGTAATGGCACATGTCATCTGGAACTATGTAGTACCGATAATGAAGTGCTTTAAGTGGATTGGGAGAATCGAGCCATCGTTTACTGCGACTACAATATATTAGGTGATCACGTGGACCACAGAATTATAACCACATCCAGCGGATTTAAAACGGGAGATGCCATATAGGTAAAATACACACCTTTATATCGATATGATGTTGATTCTTCCAATACAAAGAAATAAACGATTTGTTACTATGTGGATCACAATGTCTATTAGATAAAAGAGATTGACAGAGATGAATCGTTTTCAAAATTAACCATAAGAGTGTTACTACAGTTTTATTGAGTAATTTATATTAATCAGATACAAACCTCAACTTATGAGGTATGTATGTATTTAGATGAGAAGAACAGGTAGCCCAGATATTCAAGCAGGCCGCCGGTATCGTTCCCTTGTGTGTATGACAGCTTATAGTTCATTCTATTCCTGATAACAGTTTATCAACAAGCAAATATGGATTACAATCAGATAAGTGTTTTTGTGTATATTATAGTAATTTCGATGATTGAGATAGTAACTCACCGAAGACGTTTGGGGATGTGTCGCTCAATTTCGTGGATTGGTTGATGTTAGACATAATAGGACGAAATGGTCATCTAGTACTTCCGAGTTTTCTATGGTGTTCTAGCTTCAATTCATTCATGATCTCAACCAGTGAAATATGGATTAGTTGTTTTTACTTATCTTGAGATCCTTTTCCATTTTCCGTAGCATCTACACAAATAAAGTTGCATGTGTTCATTAGTAAATACGTTTCTAATTGTTTATAACATGTTCAAAACAAACAAGTTTACCTACCCTCTCTACTATTCTAGGATTATCGAATGCGTCTCCTGAGGTCAGTGGGAACTGTGTGCAAAGTTCCAGAATAATAGAAAATCTTACGCAATACTTCAGACTGGTTGGTACTTTTGAGGGAAGTTCATTGACTTCTTAGAAATGAAATATTTATGGTCAAAATTTAGCTCACATGTTAAAAATATTCAATACAGATTGTTAACCAGTGTTAATATTGTTGTACAAGCTTATCTATAACACCTTCAGGAGTAAACCACAGAATGGAACAGAGTTCCTTATAAAACAATATGGGAAGTACGATGATGATGATGATGGAAGAAATGAATGAAAGTCCCTATATAGAACCATAAGTGAACAGAATCGAAGCATAATTATCAGCAAGTCATGTAGGCTGGTTGAACGCTGTGGAATGAAACTACTTTCAATAAACATAGCAATGGCTGAAATAATCATATGAGTAATAGTAATAGTTTTAAGTTGACCGAATATACCCATTGAGACATGATATAAGACAAACTGGTGTGGCAAAGAGTTCTGATAGAAATATGTTAATCACTGCTTCAGTTGCTAAATGGTAACTCGTTCAGCGATGAATCGCGATTACACTGGTGGTAATCTCACAGAATACATCATTTTCCCAAAGCACAATACTGGTTTGTGCAAATCAGCACTGAGGTAGCCTAAATGAATGTTATATATTGTCTGTCCCTTAACACTGACAGATAAACGTACATGAATGGATAGTTCGATCCATAGACAAATCTCTTATTTGGAATTTGTTTTCCGAAACCTATTAGGTATTCAGGCGAGATTGCTTAGTTACAGACGATGAATTCTATTCCAACGTTTGACAATCGCTCGTGGTTTGTAAGAAATAATAAATGACCATTGATAACTTTGTAAGCCATACTCGTAATATACTTATCGGTGAACACTTTCATTATGTGATTCGATGAAATATAACACATTACGCTCTTCAAATAGAACACTGAATTCGACATTTCTCACTGTACCTCACATAGAAGTCTTATTCCTTATGTATGCATTTAATTAGTTCATGTTGTCTAATGTCGTATGATGCATCTGCAGAAACCTGTCACCAAGAGAAATTGAACAATATGCGATATGTCAAATTCATTTGACTTAATGATGATGGTATGTCTACTGCATGTAATTGTACATCTGAGTGAGTAGAACCCTGAAGGTCTTCGACAATATGTGGACTAAATTATCCATTTGATTGAATTTAAAGCAGCTTCAAAACATAGGATATTACTACTATTATACTGTATACTACTTATCCGTTTTCAGTAGGCCGTTTGATTTCCCGTGAATTTAATACACATACTTCCCGTTTGTTATCTTGAAGAAAGTAAGAACGAGTACATAGTGCTTCAGTTATCTGTTTTTACATAGTCAATACCCATCATTAATTATAATGCTTGTGAATTAAGGATATATCGAGGCAAATGACAGATCAAATGCAGTCCTAAACATCAATCTGAAGATTCAAACAAAGGAAAACTATAGTTTGTTATTGTCCGTTATCATTTGAACATTGTATATCAATCAAATGTTGACACATATATGATGGCATGTTGTAATCAGTACGTATCTGACTTGAGAAGCACACTTTGCTGAGTGGCTAATACTTTCTGAAGTGGTTCATTCATCAGGCCATATTCGTTGATACTTGATTAAGACTATACCATAAATAGATTCTGTATTGGGTACATTTGTACAAAGATTCTGTATGCATATGACGTTCAATAAAGCTCAGGATATTCTTTTGCCAGATATCCAAATGTAAACACCATATCAGTCAACATATTCAAAACGTATCTCGCTTGAAATAAAGATTCATAGTCCAACCTCTCATCATGTATGTGTATTTCTAATTATTACTTACACACTTAAGCCTGTTACTCCCAATGAAGCATAGGCCGCCGACCAGCATTCTCCAACCAACTCTGTCATGGGCCTTCTTCCATTCAATTCGTGTTCATTTTTCTCATTTCCATCTTCATTTCCCGACGTAATATGTCCTTTGGTCATACACTCCTCCTTCGGCCTTGAGGATTCCATGTGAGGGCTTGTCTTGTGACGCAGTTCGGTGCTTTCCTCAATGTGTGTCCTATCCACTTCCAGCGCTTCTTCCTCCAATGGGATCTGATTTGTTCTCTCCCACAGTGCGTTGTTGCTAATAGTGTCTGGCCAACGGATCGGAAATATTTTGCGTAGACCACTGTCAATAAACACCTGTATCTTCTGGATGATGGTTTTTCAGGTTTCCGCCCCATACAGTAGAACTGTCTTGACATTTGTATTGAAAATTCTGACTTTGGTGTTGGTTGCTAATTGTTTTGAGTTCCAGATATTCTTCAGTTGTAAGTATGCTGCTCTTGCTTTGCCAATCCGTGCCTTCACACCTGCATCAGATCCACTGTGTTCATCGATGATGCTGCCCGAATATGTAAAGGTTTTTACATCTTCCAAAGCTTCTCCGTCAATTGTGATTGGATTGGTACATGCTGTGTTGTATCGAAGAATCTTGCTTTTCCCTTTGTGTATATTGAGACCTACTGCTTCTGAGGCTGCTGCTACACTGGTCGTCTTTTCCTGCATTTTTTGTTGCGTGTGCGATAGAAGAGCCAGATCATCTGCGAAGTCTAGATCATCCAGTTGCATCCTAGCTATCCACTGTATCCCGTGCTTCCCTTCAGATGTTGATGTCTTCATGATCCAGTCGATCTCCAGGAGAAAGAGAAAGGGTGAGAGTAAGCAACCTTGCCTGACACCGGTCTTTACTTCGAACGACTTTGTAAACTGTCTTCCATGAACAATTTCGCAGCTTAATCCATCGTAGGAATTCCGTATGATATTGAATATCTTCTGAGGCACACCGTAGTGTCGAAGAAGCTTCCATAATGTTGTTCTGTCCACGCTATCAAATGCTTTTTCATAGTCAATGAAGTTGATATAGAGTGATGAATTCCACAATGATCCGTAGAGTTGCGATTTGGTCTGTGCACGATCCATCATTACATGTAAAACATCAAGTTCAATGATCAGATACTTTCCCTCTTACTACCATTACTACCATTGTCTATCCAATATACATGTGAATGTTTACATCTACATTCATCAGTCATCAACATGTGTAAATGGAATAAACATGAGAAGGTAACATAAAAGAAATAATCAAACTCATTCACCTTTTCTATCATATGATAACAAAACAATGTTGTTTCAACTTGACGAGATGTTTTCCAATGAAAACATGAATGAGAATGAGTAGGAGACTGATAAAACAAACATTGAATTATAGTGTGAATAACATAAATTGATGTGATGGAATGGCTGTGTGAAAGAAACAGAAATGTGATGGAAACAAACACCTTGGATACGAAATTTGGGGTGGGGAAGAAGTGAGTGTTTACATAAGAGCGTTCACGGAACGACAACAATAACAACCTCAATAATCATAATAATAATAACAATAAACGGTAAAGTTCAAGTTGAAAACGATAATGGAACATGATTCATTTGTAGACAGAGTTTTAATGTCCTCTCATTTATTAGTTGAATGATCTTTTGTTTTAGGCAGATGCAACTGATCAAATTTCGACATATTTAGATGGTTTCATTATACAACCGTTTAAATCTTGTCACGGCGTCAACCAGAGGATCTATGATTTGTGTGTCAATCCAATTTAATACTTATCACTTAGGTGAGAATGCAGTTGTGTTAACGTACATATTGCAGCTCAAACATTGTACCACTTTTTACGAGTATCAATACATCATAAACTAGTCTAGTGAATCACCATATATGTGAATTATTCGATGACTATAGTGTTTAGAAACAGTTTGTGGAAATACGTCAATTTTCCATTACTTTGCTGGATTCAAGATTGAGGATATTCACACCTGAATAAGAGAGCTTTGGATTGAGATTAATACGAAGATTTGTATTGTGCGTAAGGGAAATCATACACTGAAATGTCCTCAAAACAGTTATGTTAAACAGTGTTGTTGTTTCCTTTTCCCTATTTTCTATGTTAACTTTTACTCAGGTTTCTTGTATCCACGTTCTATATACTTCAGTCTTCTTTGTCTAGACTTCGTTGTTCTACTTTGGTTGAAGATATACCTTATTATTCAGGTTTACTGTGGCATGATCCCGAGCTATCAACAACAAGCTCGTGTTTGAATTAATTCAAGGTTACAGTGTGAGTCAATTGATGATCGTTGATCTTTGACTGCCTTCTGGAAATGCTTACTCGTTTCCCTGTAGATGGATATTCGGTCCCATTTTGTTGAAATTTACTCACTGATTCTCAGCACGTTATTTTTTGTTAAAGAAAACGTTGACTATCGTTATGAATTCAACGTGTTTGTATGCTGGTGAACGTTTAATTAGTAAAGGATTGTTGAGGACACTTTTACTGTCACACATATTCAAGTCCATTGTCCACTTTACTAACTTTGTAGCGTGGTGTCGAAGCGCGCTTGATTATGAACACCGCTACAAGAAGGCCATGTGCCAGTTAACCAATAAGATCCCCGTAGGCCAATATCAGAAGACAGATGATGGCTGTAGTCGAGGTTTATTTGCTGGCGATCTCGTGGTATCGAAACAATACCGAGATCGTGCCAAAAGAGTACAAACGTTGGTACTGAGCGTAACCGAATTCGTACAAGTTCAAAGTCAGCGGGAGAGTAATACCTGTCATTAGCAAAGTTAAACTAACGAGCACAGTAAAACAATCACTGGTACAATTGGTTATAATAATAATTGTTTTCATTGAACCAATCGTGTTCTGTTGACAAAAGTAGGTCAGTACAACTTCTTGAAATCCACAAGAAGATCAGAACATTTGAAGATTTAAGAAGAATATTTTGCCGATGAGTTTACTTACGAGTCGTGTATATATTGAAGGTTTTAAAGTGCCTTTACATACACGAAGTATGAAGAGGGAACTCAAAGAATTATGAACTTAACACAAACGGGGTTTTGAGAGTATCAGGATATTGTTTAACATCTACTCAATGTTTGTGTGACGGCGGACCACGGGTGAACTCGAAGAAGCTGTAAGAGACTCAGAAGGAGCCGAAGATATTCCATTCAATCACTTTTCGGGAGAATATTCTAGGATTTCTACGTGTAGCTTCCCGATCGGACAAGGCTAATAACCCTCTGTATTCGGATTGGAGGACTGTAATGATGATTTTGTTCTTACTATAAACTATAAATACCTGACAATTTTTGCCATAATTGACACTGTTTAGAATAATATTTCTTTCATTAGTCGTTTGTCTTCTTGCGACTCGCAGGGGTTTTGCCGTTCTAGTGCTCAGTTATACGCGGTATATCAAGTAACAACCTTCTAGATATAACAGTATGTAAGTAACATAAACACAGATGACACTGAAGTCAGTTTCTTAAAAATTCGAATGCATTCAGATGATTCTATCCAAATACATCTTGTTATCCACGCTACTTAAAACCCACCTGATTTCATTTACATGTGAATAAGATAAGATGAAGTAATACCTGACAATTTTTACCATAATTGACACTGTTTAGAATAATATATCTTTCATTAGTCGTTTGTCTACTTGCAACTCGGAGGGGTTTTGCCGTTCTAGTGCTCAGTTATACTTATTATTTTATTTCATTTTAACACATAGATATGCGCCGCATAGATCTCATTTGATATGTGTAAGAGCTGTGATACTGCTAGTGTGCCCAAACCGAAGCACGTGGTTTTCTTAGGGGGCCACACCCCGAGCCTTCGACCTGAAGATCTGATCCACAAGGCAGTGGAGCATCGTGAGGAGATGCAGTCCCATGGAAGCCGGTGACCATCGATTGGTTCATACGCCATTTGTTCCTTCCGGATACTGGAGTTAGCCCATATGCACCATTGGTTTGGGATCCGGTTAAAGCGCGGGACATTCGCTTTTCGTCCTCTCATTTTCGTAAACAACGGTAGTGCGACGAGAAGGCAGTGAGTTGGACTCCCCTGTCAGAGGCTGTATACGCGTGGCCATGTAAGAGCATTTGAAGAGAGAAAGCGGACTCTCCCCACTCTCGGCCGTACCAAAGCATTTGGGGGCGCTCACAGTGATTGACACCAGTTTATGAATGGATGGTGTAATTGAAAATATTCGTAGATGTGGATGTGCATGGAACAAATGAAACCGACTTCCAGCTTTACTCAAATGTTGATTGATATAGAAAGTGGAAATTCAAAACAACAGATATGCTTTCATTTATAGAAATCCATAAGACACACTGGTTCACCTCACCTCATAAATGAATATGTAACCAAACTTTGTGAACACACGTGAATGTGTGAAGCAATTGACTGATGCTTAGAGAGTATTCCTTTGACTTAGTTATCTGTAAGACGGATTGCATAATAAGTTCTCTTTATCAAATCATCACAACTTGAGAGCTGTCATTCAATCTGCTTCCTTCTATATTAGTGCAAAGTGTAATTCGGTGGCATAGTTTGCATTCATTCATCCAACTGGTCAGAAATGAATGAGTTACTATGAGCAGTCAACCGATTGGTCAATTTGTGGACATGCGAAATTCCAACAATCAATTGATTCATCTCCACTATATAAACAGCAGCAGCAGTTGTAGTTGTGAGCAAGTGATTAATACTGTCGAACATCATTTCATTTCTTATGCCAATCATGTTACATCAAATGACTGAACAGTCGTTCATTATCACTGTGTGCATTTCAATTTATCTCTTCAATTGCCTTCACACACAAACAAATGTGACAGATAATTTTACATTGTTATCCTCATGTGAGGAGTGTCCAGAATGTAATATAAATAATATGCACTGCAACTACTCACAATGGGTAAGCATACTGGGAGAACCAAATCAGTTGTACTTACAAAACTACTGGTTGGAGACAGTCGAAACGAAATCGGATTGCCTTAGTGAATGCCGATCTCATCCTCAGTGTAACTCATATACACATGCAATTGTAAGTTCCACCTACATTTTGATTAAACATGTAAATATGAGACAGAATTATACTAATTAAGCGAATTGATAATCGCATTCCGTTAAAGCTGCATAGTGTTAAACTTAATTTCATAGTCATTCATTTACATAACGTGAATGATGATGTATGACTATACTCAATCAATGTTTATACACTATATAGTCTTACTAAACTCTCGGTAATACCATTCATTTCCAATCTAGACGTACACCATCTTTCTGTGTGAATTCTGAAACTCACCTTCAATTTCAGAAGAAATACCATCTAGTTTATATCTTTGATCATCTTAGATTTACACCGAATGGTTGACAATTAATAAAGGTAAGTGACAGAATCCAATGAAGGTCTAGTTGATCATCAATTGATATACGTGGTCATCTATCTATTCTAATGATTGTTATTTTTGATTTGTATCCAACATAATTCACCTTGTGGTGAAATAAGATGAAGAGGTTGTCGGACACCGCTCACCTACTCAGATCTTATCTCATTTATAACTATCGAACATTTCCAAGAATCATTCAACTCTTAGTCGATTTGTTATTTGTAGAAGACAAGAAAACGTTTATAATTCGGATTCACTGGGCATTCCATCTAAATATTCAGTGTGGAATTTGTTGTAATAGTGACTCAAATTTTACATTTTGAATAATTCATTTGTCAATTCAAGCCATATATTGGATCTTAAATTTCTTCCTATTTACAGCTGCAACTGAGATGGTGCGATCTATATTCTTGGGTCATTGCAAATACTACCATTATTGTCAATTCAACTCACTGGATAACTGGAGGGAAAGTGTGCTGTCATAAATCCAAATCTTGTTTATAATAATAATACACCCAGTAGAATATTGCTTATTTTTTTAAGAGTACACGCAGAAAGTAGTGCTTCTTGTAGTGCGCGTAGCCTCGTTAAACTTTCACCCTGATGACTATTATTAAGGGGACCCCATAGGACTGAATTTAGGCGATATGTGGATGGGCCTACAATTTATCATCTGATTGTGCGGACTACAGTAATACAACTACATCATTCGGATTCCCTTGGTATTGTTTTGCTTGTATTTACCCATTGAGTTTTTAACACTGCAATTGATCAGTCTGTTATTGGCATATATGCATACTGTGCGTAGGTCTCGATATTGCAATTATTCACAAGCTTTTACGAACAAAGATGGATAATGGCTAACAGTGTGATCCAGGACACGCGATTCATCCTATTTGAGACTCGTCAGATTGATGTACACCAGAGAGACCGGTCAAAGACAAAGAAGGAAGACCACTCACTGAAATTCAACAACAGCGGAACAGATAGGCAGAGTACTTCGAGGAACTCCTGAACAGGCCGGCTCCAATGAATCCACCGGACATCGAAGCAGCACACACAGATCTTCCTATAAATGTCAATCCACCAACGACAGAAGAAATCAGAATTGCCGTCAGACAAATCAAGAGCGGGAAAGCAGCATGACCCGATAATATACCAGCTGAAACACTGAAGTCAGACATCGAAGTAACCACAAAACATGTTTTAACTTCTATTCAAGAAGATTTGGGAGGAAGAACAAGTGCCGATGAACTGGAAAGAAAGACACATCATCAAGATTCCAAAGAAAGGATATATGAGCAAGTGTGGAAACCACAGAAGCACCACACTACTATCAGTACCAGAAAAAGTCTTTAACAGAGTGTTGCTGAACCGGATGAAAGACACGGTAGACGCTGATCTTTGAGATCAACAAGCTGGATTCCGTAAGGACCGATCGCGCTCAGATAAGATTGCGACACTACGGATCATCGTCGATCAATCAATTGAGTGGAACTCGTCACTGTACATAAACTTCATCGATTATGAAAAAGCATTTGACAGTGTAGATAGGAGAACGTCATGGAAACTTCTTCGACACTACGGAGTTCCTGAGAAGATTGTCAACATTATCCGGAACTCATACGACGGACTACAGTGCAAAGTGGTGCATGGAGGACAGATGACAGACGCAGTTCAAGTAAGGACCGGATGTCTACTCTTTCCCTTCCTCTTTCTTCTGGTGGCCGACTGGATTATGAAGACCTCGACATCTGAGGGAAAACACGGCATAGAATGGACAGCTCAGAACCAATTAGACGATTTGGACTTCTCAGATCACAAATTTTTCGTAACTTCACGGACCAGAGTGTTTATACATGGAGAAATATAATTCAGTCCGTAAATGACATTGGATGATTGTTTTCGAAGAAACGAAATATCTGAATAAATGTTTCGGGACTTCACACTTACAATTTAAGAAGTAACCAGTCCACTTTCCTACACCCATTGTCAGTGCATTCCATAAATCACTTGAGATATGAATCGTTTGATTTGTGTATTGGCTAATTTATCACAGCTCATGTGGAAGGAATGTTCATTTGTCCTTGAAACCTCTTATCAGTTGACAAGTATCGACTGACGATTTCAGTAGTGATAATCTGAATCGATTACATCTGTTTAACACTACATTTAGATTTTTAGTTAAGAAATTACGTTATATGAACTATAGACTTTGAAGACACCAGTTAAAAAGGTTTGTGAGATATTAGTGCAGTGTACATTCAGTATATGGATTCGAAATAATACGAGACGATGATAAGCATAAACTGGTCAAAATGCAATCACTAATGTATTGATGACTATGACAGTTAATTCGTGACGAATGGAAATTTGGTGTTACAGTACTTTTATGTTCCGAAGATAAGGTGCATGCAGACAAAATTAGGAAGCCACATTCATCTTAATGGGCGACCTATGCTCTTTCACATGTGTTAACATGCATAAATAAGTAAGTACAGCCATCGCTCTAATATCGCAGTACAGTGAAGATCTAATGCAGGATTTTTTGAAATCAATTATTCAGGCAGACTAAGGATCAGATTCATGCATGGTGAATTCTAACTTCAAGTCTACAAACACTGATTACAGGTTGTTCAGTACTAGAATACTGTCTACATATTTGAAATCCGATTCATTACAGCTGTTTGTAGACCATCATCATTGATGGTAATAAGTGGTAGGATTGACAAGTCGAAATGGAATTTTTCGTGGATGATTGTTGTTGTATATTATCATTGGTTGATGATTGTTTTGATTTCCAGTAACTGTCAACTGAAAAGCATTATGCTATGTGTTTCGTTATGATTTATCGGATGTAAAGTGTACTTCATTTTTCAGAAGGGGTTTTGTGGGGATTGTAGTAATTTCAATGGTTAAGATCATTAGTCAGTTGAAGCTAGACCACCATGCGCACTGTTGAGGAGTCCCACAATAGGACGAAACGACCGTCTAGTGCTTCCAGGTTTTCCATGGTGGTCTAGCTTCAACTCACTCATGATCGTAACCATTGAAATTACTTCATATTTGTCACTATGTAGTTACGCAACACATTCATAACTTTGATACATTTAAATTGAATCATATATAATCAACATACAAATGAGACTATACAATATTCATTTGAGGACAATAACATGTAAAGTTTCTAACTTAATCTAAACTAAATTGACCACTCTGATTCACACTTCATTCTCATTCATTCATTAAACTAACAACTATGAAGAAAGTTTAGACAACAACATCAGTGGACTGAATTAGTGAATCATAAATCTATCGTAACCAATGGTTGGAGACTCTTGGTGACATGGCTCAGAATCGATCACAATGGCGTCGGTGTATACACTCTCTGTCTTCCTTAAATTAAGAGATTAAAATCGCTTCATATCTGTCTAGGAACTAATTCTTTCTTCCTTTACTATCTCCTTATACACAATCCTTCTTCTATATATTACCATCACTGAATTAACTACTCCTATGAATCCGGTGTTCATCTTGTTGTGCTAATGCGGTATGGCAACTTGGACCGATGCATATACGTGCCTGGTCCTACGTTGCAGCTGACTGACTGACGTGTAAAACTATTCATATCAACTATCCACTACAGATTGTTCTCTACATTTTCATTGCAACAATTTCAGAAATCTTATCATAAAAATTCGAAAATCACTGATGTACCAGAAATTTCGATGAGATTGTGGGGTATGGCTAAACTGACTATTTAGGCAATAAACAGGTTCAAATTACAAACTCTTTACCCTCCGCCTGTTTGAATCAAAGCAATTCATAAGACTAATAGAAAGCAATGTAGGGCCAGTAAAATGTCACTTAAACCAAGTCAAATCATCCCGCAGTTGGAACATTGTATATCGAACAGATCATCGACCCACGGCAATGTCAATGTGTTATCCAAGGACAACCAACCTGCATCAACTGATCGTAAGTCATGGACTGGTCCATGTGGAGGTGGTCTAGTTATCTTCTCTGTACTCATTCTTATTAATGTATTACCATAATAAGGTTGTTTGTGTTATACGGTCTTCAAATCACTCATTGTGCTTTGACGCGTCGAAGGGGTAATCCATGTTAGATGTTGAAGGCGAAGTGCGAATTCGAAGTTAGCTGGTTCCTCACATCATTCCCGACTAGATCGAATAGGTCTCCAATCATTCGGCACAGATCTTATAATTTAGTGACTTACAAACTGTATTACAAACATGTTCGTTTCATATTAGTGTTTGAAATTCGAAATGATACTATTAGTTATTCGATGATGGGTAAACATTGAAATTCTTTCGATTCATGTCAATTTGATTTACTAAATACGTAGGAAAATATAACTTCATCCAATTAGTCACTGAATAATTTTAAAACCGAAGGTTATTTCTACCTTACCGTTACTAATATTACACTGCTCTTCCCTCCGCTAAGCGTTGTCGGCAGTCATTGTCAACGATCATTAATAAATACAGTGGTTAAATCAAGAGGATTTTCTTCTGTTGTTTTCTTTGTTTTTAGAAAGAAGCAACAATCTAATGAGACCGAGATAATAATACGATAGGAAAACAAAACTATTAGTTCTATAGTAACATAGAAATCAACTCTCGTTTCGGAACACTAAACATTCCACAGATGTGCTCGAAGTGTCGTATGCTAACTCACTACATTCTTTCATATCATCACAACACTGACTAATACTAGTAAGGTATGTTGATGTGTTGTCGAATTAACAACTCAACTGAACGTTTAATGCTTCTGGATGATAGTTAGTTATTCGTGTTCTTTGCGAATTCTTAACATCTGATATAGTTCTTTAGAAAGCATACTTATAAAGGTAGAACCCCTATCGTATTATCAATGAATCCAAGCATCCAAACAAGTAGCCTAAATATCGAAAACCGATTTTCTTGAAGTCTGGGCATCAAGTTTTTCTTGAGAAACAGCTTCACACTACTATGTCAACTGATGAATCATAAGGTACAATTAAATTGGTAGCCCAAAACTATCAATCCGTGATCTGGTTTCAAAATTGTCACTGATGCATGTATGTGTGTATGTGTGTGATTTTCTTTCCTTTTGAATATCTGATCAATCTTACAGGCTATGATGTAATTCCATATATCTAGTCTTTACTATTATTATTATTATTACTACCCACTAATATATGTATTATTTTAAAAATATGCATAGAAACAATCAAACAAAATCTCATGAGTTACTGATTAGTAGTCATGGGAATATAAAAGTCATATTATAGAGAAAAAAAAAGATTAAAAAAAATCAATAAAACTTTTAACAAAAAAGAAAAACTATAAAAAAAAGAAGGAAAACATATGATCACAGATATAAAAGTGAAATGAACTCGTTTAT
Source organism: Schistosoma spindalis (assembly GCA_946903255.1). Taxonomy (NCBI): domain Eukaryota; kingdom Metazoa; phylum Platyhelminthes; class Trematoda; order Strigeidida; family Schistosomatidae; genus Schistosoma; species Schistosoma spindalis. The sequence goes on along the minus strand of OX336421.1, from coordinate 563,545 downwards.
AAAAAAAAATATTCCTACTTATATATGAAATGAATAGTAGGCAATAGATGATCATTCTTATATAAGTTATAATGATCAAGTTTTTTTTCTTCCTTTCTTTTGATTCAATCCAATGGTGATGTAATATGTCCAAGAAATATTGGTAGAGAATTATTCCAAACAATTGAAATAAAGAATGGATGATCAATACGAAATTTTGGTACAGGTTTGTAAGATCTTACAGCTGTACATTTTACCATTGGTATTGCTGTAGCTGCAGCCGCCACTGCACCTTTTTCATCCACCTATATATAAATATATATTTTGTGAATAAAAGAATAAAGAAATAGAGACAAACAACAAAAGATACTATTTGTATACTGTCTCGAATAATTCGAAATACGGAAAATAATATCAGTAAGTTATTCTATTTATTTATTTAAACACATAAACATTGATACAAGGAGGCACCAAATAGATAAGCGGTACATAAATCATTTAATTTGTTTGAGAACTGGGATACTGTCCGGGTGCCCAGACTGAATCAGGTAGTTTTTCTTAAGTCCCACCAGAGCCTTCGACCTAAAAGGTCTGATCCACAAGGCAGTGAAGCAATGTCTGGAGATCCAGTCCCATGGTTCATACGCCATTTGTTCCTTCAGGATACTAGAGCCCATGTGCAGCATTGGTTTGGAATCAAGGTTTCTCAACTCCCATAGATGGACTCTCCGTGTCCACCGACCCAGTTCAAGTGCTGAACATTCGCTTTTCATCCTCTCAATTTCTTAAACAACACCTCCGCCGCGAGAAAGCAGTGATGTGACGTAAAAACTACTGTTATATTCTTTTCATAACAAAATTACTGTAATTTAGGTCACCTTGTATTCCATTTCCATATTCGAATGCCGTTTTTTGGGTTATAATTGTATCTCACGTGCGTTGTGATCATGTTGGTCATTTATTTATGTATCTATTTTGAGTGGCGCATATATATTTGGTGCCCCCCTGTACCAATATTTATGTGTTCAAATAAATAAATAAATAC
>OX336421.1:473479-562023 GCA_946903255.1 Schistosoma spindalis | reverse complement strand
AAGAAAAGTAAAAACAATTAATCGCTGGTTGCTTATTGAGTAAAAACGTGTCATATATCAAAATATTGTAAAGTGCAAGGCTCAGATAGCACAAAGAGCTTATAGCAACTCACGTTCAATTGAGTTTGCTCTCACCTAATTCGGTTAAGCCCTTTTATTAACTTATTAAACGGACAAAGTCACCTGCACTATAATAACTTATTGTATCCTTATTACTGTTGCGAATGTATGTACCTTTATTATTGTTATCCTTGTATGAATATGTATGCTCGGCAAACCTTACTGCCTACTCATTTATTCACGCTACTAGCTTTACTATTAACCGCTTAATTGACTCGATGATTCATTCATTTCACTATGTATATATATGTCCATGTTATTCATATTCATGGACTCGTTCGCTCGTTCATTCACTCGCTCGATTGCTCGCTCTCGCTCTTGCTCTTGCTCTCTCTCGCCCGCTCGCTTGCCTGTTTGCCTCTCGGCACAACTATTTCATGCTTGCTTAACGCATCTGTAATTTTGGATATCTGTGTGTGGTCCCATAATAAACGTAATTAACACTTCGTATTCGCCTTCTGATTAATATACCGTTGGAGCGTTACTTGGTGACGGTTACCGAGACGAACTGTATACGGAGTTTAAGGAATATATCGAACACCGACCACCACAAGTTCATCAGTATTTTATAATGAAAACCATCTACATTAGATAACAATAGATATTCCGATCATAGAATTTCTGAGTTGAATGTGTTACGTTTATGTTATGCAAGTAGATTAGACATTTGAAATCGCAATTATATTAGATCAGCTGATGATATGTATAAAAGTTCTTAGTTAAATAAACTTACAACACATTGTAGTCGTCTAGTCAAATGTATTGATCCAGGTTTTTAGTCAGTAATTTTACAACCGTAACAACTTTCTACCTTCTGTTATTAATATTACATTGCTCTCTACTCCACTATACCTTGTCGGTAGTCGTTGTTAATGATAACTGAATACAGTAGTTAAATGAGGAGAGATTTTCTATCCTTACAATGGTCTTTTATTTTAGAAAGAAGCAACAATACGATAGAAAAACAATATTAATGATTTGGCAGGAACATGGAAATTAACCCTCGTTTCAGAACACTATACCTTACATAGATGTGCTCGAAGAGTCATATGGAACCTTGTTACATCCTCTCATATAATCCCAACTCTGAATAATACTAGTAAAATATATTGATTGGTTGTCGAATTATTAATTCAACTGGACGTTTATTGCTTTTTCCTATCTGCATTAAATACTCTCTCGACGATAGGTCGTTTTTCGTGTTTTGTGAATTCGTATTATTTGATATAGCTCTTTAAACAGTAGCCTAGCTTTCGAAAACCGTTTATCTTGCAGTCCGGGTTTCCAGAATTTCTTGAAATACACCTCACAATGAGATGTTGGAACACTTCAGTTCCATCTGAAGTTTGTGCTGATAATGTCGTTCAAAAGAACGATGAAAGCTCCACGACCAAATCATCCAGCTCAGAGAACAAAACTCCATCAAAAACAGCATCCCATTACTATATCAGGTGATGACACATAAAGTACAATAAATTACCAATCGGTTTCACGTAATGATGGCCCAAAACTACCAATCCACCTAATCTTATTTGAGTTGTCTGGTTTCAAATCTGCCACTGGTGCATCTGTGTTAGTTTCCTGTCTGTATATGATTAAATAGTTATTCTTTATAATTAAGACATTCATGTGATTACGATCATGATTTGTCCACACATGCCAGATTCGTTATCATGTTATACACATCGTTAGCTGAGGCTTTATTCTCTTTGATATTTTTTCTCGTCATACCACACATTCAAGATCGCCTCATGTGGTCTTCAAACATCCACCCATTTCAATTGATGTGTAACTGTTCAACAATCGATTACATAGAAATGTCATTGTGATAATCAAAAGCATGACCAACACTACTGTATGAAAATCAAGGAGGACACAGTGAGCACAACTGAGAGTATTATACTGAGAAATGAAATCATCACTAGATTCATGTACAAAAGAAGTCATCATGCACTACACATACCAATAATATCAAATTCTAAGGGAATTTATTTGAGATAAACTTCTTCTTAAATTAGGATATTTATACTGACAGTTCGAGAATATCACATACATTGAGGAATCCATAGAAATTGGTATTCAGTAGTCTAGTATACATATTGAATTGTGTTTTAGAGTTTGCTAACTCAATTGAATAACTATATGGTTAGTAAGTAGTTCATATTCATTTGAGATTGATGTGCTCAAGTTCATACGAATATTTCTGACCAACTGATAGTCAGAAAAGTCATTAAGTGTTTTTCTATACGTAAATGTACATTTCAACATGGTCAACTAATTCCATTACACATCAGATTAACATTTTGTCCTTTTTGTGTGATTTGAATGGAAAGAGTTTCTGTGTCCACTCATCATCGAAGAACTAATAGTAGCATTTTGAATTTCAAACACTAATCTGAAATGAACATGTTTACAATACAGTTTGTAGATCTTTAACGTATATTGTCTATATCAAATGATTGAAGACCTATTCGATTTAGTCGGGAATGATGTGGGGAACCAGCTAACTTCCAAGTCACACCTTGCGGTCAATATCTAACATGGATTACCCCTTGAACGTATCGAATTACTATGGCTGTTTTATCAATTGCTTCGATTCAAATATGCTGCTTGTAAACGTCGTGTAAGTTGAACCAATTAGGTTAACTCATCAACTTTACATCTTATTGTATTCAAATGAATTTTGGATAGTCTCAATTGTATGATTATTCAGTCAGTCAGTCAGCTCCACCGTAGCATCAGGCATATATATGCATCGGTTCAAGTTTCCATACCGCATTAGCACAGCAAGATGAATACCGGATTTATAGGAGTATTTAAGTCAATGGTGGTAATATATAAAAGAAAGATTGCATGTGAGGATATAGTACAGGAAGAAAGAATTAGTACGCAAAATGTGACCCAACCATCTCAGTCGATGAAGATTTACAACCTCATCAACTGATTTACCATCATTCCCTAATACCATGTGTCTAACCCCACGATTACTTACCCGTTGATCCTAGGAGATGCCAGCAATATTTCTAATACATCTGTGCCCATACGTGACGTAACTTGGCGAAATCAAAACGAGCTTTTCAAATCCGTGCTGAGAACAGTTCATTTGGCCCTCAGCTACTCTACGAATACCCACCATTCCCAGAAAGTGTGAATGGAACATTAAAGTAGGTCCCCCAACTCTAACTGAAGCTCGAAAGGCTATAGGTAATCTGAAACGAGGAAGGGCAGCTGGTACATATGGATTGACTCCAAAGGTCTTTGAGGATGATGGTTCAATTTTAGTGATCAGGTTAACTATTATCTTAGCTAAAATCTCAGAGATGGCCGTAATCATATCCGACTGATCACAATCACTTATCGTCCCAGTACAGAACAGAGGGTCAAAATCATCCAGTGACAACCATAAAGGGATTAGTTTGACTAGCATAGCACCACTGTACTCATAATCAACCTCCCTCTTCAATTCCTATAATTCCTTCTAAATAGACTTTCAACTTTAAACTTCCTCTTTTGTCTTCCTCCTCAAATTGTTTGTTTATTACGTATGATAGACAATAAAATAATCGATGTATGAACAGCATTTATGAATGTGTAGCTTAAATACATAGTAACAAATATGATGTACACTTTACATCCGATAATCCTAACGAAACATAGCATAATGCTTTTCAGTTGACAGTTACTGGAAATCAAAACAATCATCAGACAATGACAATATACAACAACAATCATCCACGAAAAACTCCATTTCGACTTGTTAATCCTACCACTTATTACCATCAATGATGATGGTCTACAAACAGCTGTAATGAATCGGATTTCAAATATGTAGACAGTATTCTAGTACTGAACAACCTGTAATTAGTGTTTGTAGACTTGAAATTAGAATTCACCATGCATGAATCTGATCCTTAGTCTGCCTGAATAATTCATTTCAAAAGATCGGCTAGTATAAGTTCAATGTTTTTTGATTGATTTTAGAGCAATGTCTGTACTTACTTGTTTACGCATGTTAGTCAGTCAGTCAGCTGCAACGTAGGACCAGACACATATATCCATCGGTCCAAGTTGCCATACCGCATTTGTACAACAAGATGAACACCAGATTCATAAAGGTAGTTAGTCCAGTGATGGTAATATATAGAAGATTGCATATAAGGAGATAGTACAGGAAGAAAGAATTACTTCCTAGAAAGAAAGATATGAAGCGATTTTAATCTCTTAGTTTAAGGGAAGAGAGAGTGTGTGTGCACCAAGGCCATTGTGATCGATTCTGAACCATGTCACACACAGTCTCCAACCATTGATTACGATAGTCACGCGGACCCCAACCAAGTAGTCTGCATCTACCAACATGGCTCAGACTAGAAGTTAGTGACTTCAAGCACTGATGCTACGTTTTGATTTGGCCGCCCCTAACTTTCTTTCAATTATCCTTAACACCGGTTAGCATTGCGCGCCGTGGTAATCGGTGTTCAGGCATATGCAGCACGTGGCCCAACCATCTCAGTCGATGAAGATTCATCACCTCATCAACTGATTTACCTTCATTCTAATACCCTGCGTCTAACCTCATTATTACTTACCCGGTGATCCCAGCAGATGCGAGCAATATTTCTAAGGCACCTGTGGTCAAATACTAGTAACTTACGAATATCTTCTACTCTGGCCGTTGTTGCTACCTTGACGTGGTGGTTAGGCTTGCCTAGGTCCCCCATCAAGATGAATATGGCTTCCTAATTTTGTCTGCATGCACCTTGATTACAAATCTAAATGTAGTGTTAAGCAGATGTAATCGACCCAGCTTATCACTACCGAAATACTCAGTCGATACTTGTCAACTAATAAGTGGTTTCAATGACAAATGAACACTCCTTCTACGTGAGTTGTGATATAGTAACCAATACACAAATCAAACGATTCATTGCTTCATATCTCAGGTCATGTATGGAATGCACTGATCTTTTTAAAACAAATAATTGGAGTTATTATGACAATGTGTTAAGGAAAGTGGACTGGTAACTTCTTCAATTGTAAGTGTGAAATCCTGAAACATTTATTCGAATGTTCCATTTATCGAGAACAGTATGCACATATGCCGATAAGAGACTGAACAGTTTCAGTCCTAAACATCAATGGGAAGATTCAAATAAAACAACATTTAGTGAATTAGTTTTATTTACTGTTTGATACTTTTACTACTTAATAATATTCAGTAGACAGCTCAATTGCTAGAAATTTCAACGGGAATGCTGTAGCACAAGTTTAACGAAGCGACGCGCACTACAAAAACTACTCCTTACACAAATTGACATTTTGTGAACTTCTCTTTCACCTGTATCTCTATCGCGCAATTAGACGCTTTGTTTAATTCAATAATTCATTTATCAATAAAAAATCGCTCAATTCTCCCAAACCACCTCAATCACTTCGTCGTCGGTACGACATATTTCCAGATGACATGTGTGATTGCAGATTTGAGGGTAAATAGAACAGGTACTCTTAAAAATATAAACAATATTCTACTGAATGTTTGATTATTATTGTAAACAGGATTTTGATTTGTGACAACACACTCTCCCTCCAGTTATATGGTCAGTTGAATTGACATTCATAGTGACATTTGCAATCGACTCAGAATATAGTTCGCACCATTTCGGTTTTATCTGTAAATAAGAAGAAATGTGAAATTCAAATATTCAATAAATTGACGGATCAAATAAAGGAAATGTAAAATATCAGTCACTACTACTGCACATTCTACACTGAATATTCAGTTAGAATGCCAGGTGAATTGCAACTAAACTCGTTTCTCGTTTTCTACAAATAACAAGTCGTCTGAGAGTTGGATGATTCTTGGATATGTTGGAGAGCCAGAAATGAGATATGAGCTGAGTCAGTGAGCGGTGTGAAACAACCGCTTCAACAAGGATTTCATTCCATTCTGTCACTTAAATTTATCAATTGTCAACCATTGAGTTTAAATCTGAGATGATCAGAGATATAAACTAGATGGTACTTCTTCTGAAATTTCAAACAGAAAGAGGATGTACGTCTGGATTCGAAATGAATGGTATTACTGAGAGCTTAGCAAAACTTTATTCTGTATATAGATTGATTGAGTATGGTCATACATCATCATTAACGTTATGTGAATGCATGATCATGAAATTAGGTCTACCACTATGCAGCTTTAGACTATTGCTAATATCATAATTCTCTATCATATTGACATATGTAAAACTCATCTGAAACTTACAATTTCATATGTGAATGAGTTACACTGAGGATATTATCGGCATTCATAGAGGCAGTCTGTATTTGTTGCGATTGACTTCGACCAGTATTTTTTAGAAAAACTCTCCTCAGGTAGTCCCACAATGCTTATCCATTGTGAATAGTTGCAGTGCATATTTGTATTGCATTTCGGACACTCCTCACATAAGGATAACAATGTGAAATTATGTGCCACATTGGATTGTGTGTGAAAGCAATTGAAAAGACAAATTGAAATGCATACAGTGATAATGAACGACTGTTCAATCATTTGATGTAACATAATGGGCATATGAAATGAAGTATTGTGTTGACAATAACAACATCTGCTGCTACTGCTAATGCTACTGCCATTGCTGCTGCTGTATAAATAGTGGAGATGAATCAATTGATTGGTGGAATTTTCAATATCCATTAACTGACCAATCGAATGACTGCTCATAGTAACTCATTCATTTCTGACCAGTTGGATGAATGTAAACCTTGCCATACTACACGGACTTACATTTTGAAATTATACACCAAGATGGGATGAAGCTGATTGAATGACAGCTCTCAAGTTATATGATTTGTCATGGAGTTTGTAATACAATCAGACATTTAGACATTCAATCTATGGAATAATATTTTATCCATCACCATATTTCCTTAGACATTCATATGTGTTCTCCACAACGGATCGTTCAACTATTCAATGAGAGGACATTAAAACTCTGTTTACAAATGAATCATGTTCCATTATCGTTTTCAACTTGAACTTTACCGTTTATTGTCATTATTATTATGATTATTGAGGTTGTTATTGTTGTCGTTCCGTTAACGAAATTATGCAAACACTCACTTCTACCACCACAGCCACCCCTACCCCCACCCCCAAATTAGAAATACTTCGTATCCTAGGTGTTTGTTTCTATTACATTTCTGTTTCTTTCACACGGACATTCCATCACATCAATTTATGTTATTCACACTATCATTCCATATTTCTATATCAGTCTCATACTCATTCTCATTCACATTCACATTCTCATTGGAAAACATCTCGTCAAGTTGAAACAACATTGTTTTGTTATGATATTATAGAAAAGGTGAATGAGTTTTATTATTGTCCTTTATGTTGGCTTCTCATGTTTATTCCATTTACACATGTTGATGACTGATGAATGTAGATGTAAACATTCACATGTATATTGGATAGAGAATGGTAGTAATGGTAGTAAGAGGGAAAGTATCTGATCATTGAACTTGATGTTTTACATGTTGTTTACTAAATACAACTATTGGTTTTGTAAAAGTACACTTTAATGTTTGCTATGAATACTGATGAATGTGATCTGTGTATGTACCTACTGACTAGAAATACACATACATGAAGAGAGAGGTTGGACTATGAATGTTTATTTCAAGCGAGATACGTTTTGAATATGTTGAATGATATGGTGTTTACTTTTGGATATCTGGCAACAGAATGTCCTCAGTTTGAGTGAACATCAATTGCCTACAGAATCTTTGTACAATTGTGCACAATATAGAATATATTTTGATTGATTAGTATCAATTAAATGTCAATGAATCGGCCTGATACACAGAGAACTTAGAAGATATTAACCAAGATCTTGTATACTTAGTGAAGAGTGCTTCTTAAGCCAGATACATACTGATTACAACATGCTTCCATATATGTGTCAACATTTGATTGATACACAATTTTCAAATGATAACGGAGAACAACAAAATATAGATTTATTTTGGTATTGTTTGTTTGAATCTTCCCTTTTATGTTTTGTACTGCAATTGATCAGTCTTATATTGGCAGTGGAATCTTGGACACACTTTTAGTTTTATTTAGGACTCGTCAGATTGATGTACATGCATACAATATTTGATGCTCTGGGCCCTGTACTCGAACCAACGCGATATTAACGAATTGCACAAGAAAACGGCTATCAGGATTCGGTACCTCAGTGGATAACGAGGTGTTGTTTAAAGTGAAAATTATTGACTTTTGTTTAGTAGTGAACATCAACTCTGGGATGCAGGCTCATCCAATTGACGAATTCCAAATAAAACGAGTTTCATCGCTAGCCAAGAATATAGCTAATGTTTTCTAAGTTTATTGATATGTCCGGTAAATTCGTTGACATTTAAATGAGACTATGCAATCAATAGATAGGCCATTTATCCAGATATTCGATCACTATGAGATTGTAACAACGAATGTAAGACTGATAATTTACCATCTGTTATAACAACCATTACATCAGTTGCTAGTCTACTGAGTCAAGATAGTTATCCATCAATTCTACTTTGTGTCTATCGTCTGTAAACAGTCAATGAAAGTATCTCAGTTTCAGAGGAGATGAATCATGTTGCATGTAATTCATTTCGAAAATCCAATAATGTGTAAGTTGGTGACTCTGGTACAAATCACACTGATAAGTGTCAATTCAGACGAAACCCACTTGCATAAATTCTGATACACTGCTTACCACAACGTTAAGTCGAATGTTCTCATGATTGGTATACATTTACAAAGTCTATCGTCTACGTTTCAAATTGGTTCAAAGATTTCAGTCAAGAGTAGTGACAAGACAACTAGGGAATCGGTCAACGGTCATCAACCACTCCTAGGATATGTTAAACTGTGTTGGGGTATGCATAACTCCGCCTTTGATCATATTGACAGTTGATAATACTACATTACAGTTCTAAAGCAACAAACGTCACTGAAGACCATTCAAAGACAAACTCCGAATCTCTCTAGATATCAACGCAGATTATTCCCATGTATCCAAACATATCAGCGACAATGAAAATTTCAGTATTCACAATTGCTCATTAACCGAAATTCGTAGGCATGTTATGAAATGAAGTTTTCTGATATTTTAGTTAAGTTTTCGGGTTATTTCAATTTACAGCTTATCAGAAGTTGACATTTGTTAGAAGACCGATGAAAGTAGAATGAGAGATTGTCAATTTCATTCCATTCTCTCATTCGCTATTCTATCACAGTCCAAAATTACCTTTCAATTATTTGCTGCATCAAATATTGTCAAATGGTCGAAGACAATGAATGGATTCAACTAAAGCACTTGGCTGCTTCTAATCGAACTCAAATCTCATTAGGGTTTTCATTGAAACCAAAGAACTATTTAAAATGCCACATATTTGACTAACAGAAAAGACTATACAAACTGATACCAACACACAGAGAATGAAGTGAACATCCTAATTGTTTGTGAACAGCTTCATATTACATGCAATGATTTCGAGCACCTTGCACATGATCCATATCATTGGATGATACTGAAGTTAGTTACTTGAGAATTGGAATGTATTCAGATGATTCTGTCCAAATACATCTTATAATCCACGCCATTTAAAACTCATCTGACTTCACTTACATTTGAATAAGTTAAGATGAACTAATGCGAGTGTTTCATTCACTCAGTTAAGGTGAATAAATGTGACCTGTAGAATTGTAAAACAGTTAATTCACAGTGATTGACACATGTTTATGAATGGATAGTGATATAGAACATATTCGTAGATGTGGATGTGTATGGAATAAACGAAACCGACATCCTACTTCGTGTATAATTTCAATGTATAATTCAGTGTAGTATAGCAAGGTTTACATTCATCCAACTGGTCAGAAATGAATGAGTTACTATGAGCAGTCAACCGATTGGTCAGTTTATGGATATTGAAAATTCCACCAATCAATTGATTCATCTCCACTATATAAACAGCAGCAGCAATAGCAGTAGCAGTAGCATTAGATGTTGTTATTGTCGACACAATACTTCATTTCATATGCCCATTATGTTACATCAAATGACTGAACAGTCGTTCATTATCACTGTATGCATTTCAATTTGTCTTTTCAATTGCTTTCACACACAATCCAATGTGGCACATAATTTCACATTGTTATCCTTATGTGAGGAGTGTCCGAAATGCAATACAAATATGCACTGCAACTACTCACAATGGATAAGCATACTAGGAGAACCAAATCAGTCGTACTTACAAAACTACTGGTTGGAGACAGTCGAAACGAAATCGGATTGCCTTAGTGAATGCCGATCTCATCCTCAGTGTAACTCATATACACATGCAATTGTAAGTTCTAGCTACATTTTGATTCAACATGTAAATATGAGACAGAATTATACTAATTAAGCGAATTGATAATAGCATTCCGTTAAAGCTGCATAGTGTTAAACTTCATTTCATAGTCATTCATTTACATAACGTGAATGATGATGTATGACCATACTCAATCAAACTGTATACTATACGACATAGTCTTACTAAACTCTCGGTAATACCATTCATTTCCAATCTAGACGTACACCATCTTTCTGTGTGAATTCTGAAACTCACCTTCAATTTCAGAAGAAATACCATCTAGTTTCTATCTTTGATCATCTTAGATTTACACCGAATGGTTGACAATTGATAAAGTTAAGTGACAGAATCCAATGAAGGTCTAGTTGATCATCAATTGATATACGTGGTCATCTATCTATTCTAATGATTGTTATTTTTTATTTGTATCCAACATAATTCACTTTGTGGTGAAATAAGATGAAGAGGTTGTCGGACACCGCTCACCTACTCAGATCTTATCTCATTTATAACTATCGAACATTTCCAAGAATCATTCAACTCTTAGTCGATTTGTTATTTGTAGAAGACAAGAAACGTTTATAATTCGGATTCACTGGGCATTCCATCTAAATATTCAGTGTGGAATTTGTTGTAATAGTGACTCAAATTTTACATTTTGAATAATTCATTTGTCAATTCAAGCCATATATTGGATCTTAAATTTCTTCCTATTTACAGCTGCAACTGAGATGGTGCGATCTATATTCTTGGCTCATTGCAAATACTACCATTATTGTCAATTCAACTCACTGGATAACTGGAGGGAAAGTGTGCTGTCATAAATCCAAATCTTGTTTATAATAATAATACACCCAGTAGAATATTGCTTATTTTTTTAAGAGTACACGTAGAAAGTAGTGCTTCTTGTAATGCGCGTAGCCTGATGACTATTATTACGGGGACCCCATAGGACTGAATTTAGGCGATATGTGGATGGGCCTACAATTTATCATCTGATTGTGCTTACTACAGTAATACAACTACATCATTCGGATTCCCTTGGTATTGTTTTGCTTGTATTTACCCATTGAGTTTTTAACACTGCAATTGATCAGTCTGTTATTGGCATATGTGCATACTGTGCGTAGGTCTCGATATTGCATTAATTTACAAGCTTTTACGAACAAAGATGGATAATGGCTAACAGTGTGATCCAGGACACGCGATTCATCCTATTTGAGACTCGTCAGATTGATGTACACCAGAGAGACCGGTCAAAGACAAAGAAGGCAGACCACTCACTGAAATTCAACAACAGCGGGACAGATGGGCAGAGTTCTTCGAGGAACTCCTGAATAGGCCGCCTCCAATCAATCCACCGGACATCGAAGCAGCACACAGATCTTCCTACACATGTCAATCCACCAACGACAGAAGAAGTCAGAATGGCCATCAGACAAATCAAGAGCGGGAAAGCAGCATGACCCGATAATATACCAGCAGAAACACTGAAGTCAGACATCGAAGTAACCACAAACATGTCTTAACTTCTATTCAAGAAGATTTGGGAGGAAGAACAAGTGCCGATGAACTGGAAAGAAAGACACATCATCAAGATTCCAAAGAAAGGATATCTGAGCAAGTGTGAAAACCACAGAAGCACCACACTACTATCAGTACCAGAAAAAGTCTTTAACAGAGTGTTGCTGAACCGGATGAAAGACACGGTAGACGCTGATCTTTGAGATCAACAAGCTGGATTCCGTAAGGATCGATCGCGCTCAGATAAGATTGCGACACTACGGATCATCGTCGATCAATCAATTGAGTGGAACTCGTCACTGTACATAAACTTCATCGATTATGAAAAAGCATTTGACAGTGTAGATAGGAGAACGTCATGGAAACTTCTTCGACACTACGGAGTTCCTGAGAAGATTGTCAACATTATCCGGAACTCATACGATGGACTACAGTGCAAAGTGGTGCATGGAGGACAGATGACAGACGCAGTTCAAGTAAGGACCGGATGTCTACTCTTTCCCTTCCTCTTTCTTCTGGTGGCCGACTGGATTATGAAGACCTCGACATCTGAGGGAAAACACGGCATAGAATGGATAGCTCAGAACCAATTAGACGATTTGGACTTCTCAGATCACAAATTTTTCGTAACTTCACGGACCAGAGTGTTTATACATGGAGAAATATAATTCAGTCCGTAAATGACATTGGATGATTGTTTTCGAAGAAACGAAATATCCGAATAAATGTTTCGGGATTTCACACTTACAACTGAAGAAGTAACCAGTCCACTTTCCTACACCCATTGTCAGTGCATTCCATACATCACTTGAGATATGAATCGTTTGATTTGTGTATTGGCTAATTTATCACAGCTCATGTGGAAGGAATGTTCATTTGTCCTTGAAACCTCTTATCAGTTGACAAGTATCGACTGACTATTTCAGTAGTGATAATCTGAATCGATTACATCTGTTTAACACTACATTTAGATTTTTAGTTAAGAAATTACGTTATATGAACCATAGACTTTGAAGACACCAGTTAAAAAGGTTTGTGAGATATGAGTGCAGTGTACATTCAGTATATGGATTCGAAATAATACCAGACGATAATAAGCATAAACTGGTCAAAATGCAATCACTAATGTATTGATGACTATGACAGTTAATTCGTGACGAATGAAAATTTGGTGTTACAGTACTTTTATGTTCCGAAGATAAGGTGCATGCAGACAAAATTAGGAAGCCACATTCATCTTAATGGGCGACCTATGCTCTTTCACATGTGTTAACATGCATAAATAAGTAAGTACAGCCATCGCTCTAATATCGCAGTACAGTGAAGATCTAATGCAGGATCTTTTGAAATGAATTATTCAGGCAGACTAAGGATCAGATTCATACATGTTGACATCTAATTTCAAGTCTACAAACACTGATTACAGGTTGTTCAGTACTAGAATACTGTCTACATATTTGAAATCCGATTCATTACAGCTGTTTGTAGACCATCATCATTGATGGTAATAAGTGGTAGGATTGACAAGTCGAAATGGAGTTTTTCGTGGATGATTGTTGTTGTATATTATCATTGTCTGATGATTGTTTTGATTTCCAGTAACTGTCAACTGAAAAGCATTATGCTATGTTTCGTTATGATTTATCGGATGTAAAGTGTACTTCATTTTTCAGAAGGGGTTTTGTGGGGATTGTAGTAATTTCAATGGTTAAGATCATTAGTCAGTTGAAGCTAGACCACCATGCGCACTGTTGAGGAGTCCCACAATAGGACGAAACGACCGTCCAGTGCTTCCAGGTTTTCCATGGTGGTCTAGCTTCAACTTACTCATTATCGTAACCATTGAAATTACTTCATATTTGTTATTATGTAGTTACGCAACACATTCATAACTTTGATACTTTTAAATTGAGTCATATATAATCAACATACAAATGAGACTATACAATATTCATTTGAAGACAATAACATGTAAAGTTTCTAACTTAATCTAAACTAAATTGACCACTCTGATTCACACTTCATTCTCATTCATTCATTAGACTAACAACTATGAAGAAAGTTTAGACAACAACATCAGTGGACTGAATTAGTGAATCATAAATCTATCGTGTAAAACTATTCATATCAACTATCCACTACATATTGTTCTCTACATTTTCATTGCAACAATTTCAGAAATCTTATCATAAAAATTTGAAAATCACCGATGTACCAAAAATCTCGATGAGATTGTGGGGTATGGCTAAACTGACTATTTATACAATAAACAGGTTCAAATCACAAACTCTTTACCCTCCGCCTGTTTGAATCAAAACAATTCATAATACTAATGGAAAGCAATGTAGGGTCAGTGAAATGTCACTTAAACCTAGTCAAATCATCCCGCAGTTGGAACATTGTATATCGAACAGATCATCGACCCACGGCAAGGTCAATGTGTAATCCAAGGACAACCAACCCGCACCAACTGATCGTATGTCATGGACTGGTCCATGTGGAGGTGGTCTAGTTATTTTCTCTGTACTCATTCTTATTAATGTATTACCATAATAAGGTTGTTTGTGTTATACGGTCTTTAAATCAGTCATTGTGCTTTGACGCGTCGAAAGGGTAATCCATGTTAGATGTTGAAGGCGAAGTGCGAATTCGAAGTTAGCTGGTTCCTCACATCATTCCCGACTAAATCGAATAGGTCTCCAATCATTCGGCACAGATCTTATAATTTAGTGACTTACAAACTGTATTACAAACATGTTCGTTTCATATTAGTGTTTGAAATTCGAAATGATACTATTAGTTATTCCATGATGGGTAAACATTGAAATTCTTTCGATTCATGTCAATTTGATTTACTAAATACGTAGGAAAATATAACTTCATCCAATTAGTCACTGAATAATTTTAAAACCGAAGGTTATTTCTACCTTACCGTTACTAATATTACACTGCTCTTCCCTCCGCTAAGCGTTGTCGGCAGTCATTGTCAATGATCATTAATAAATACAGTGGTCAAATCAAGAGGATTTTCTTCTGTTGTTTTCTTTGTTTTTAGAAAGAAGCAACAATCTAATGAGATCGAGATAATAATACGATAGGAAAACAAAACTATTAGTTCGACAGTAACATAGAAATCAACTCTCGTTTCGGAACACTAAACATTCCACAGATGTGCTCGAAGTGTCGTATGCTAACTCACTACATTCTTTCATATCATCACAACACTGACTAATACTAGTAAGGTATGTTGATGTGTTGTCGAATTAACAACTCAACTGAACGTTTAATGCTTCTTCCTATCTGCAGTAAATGCCATCTGGATGATAGTTAGTTATTCGTGTTCTTTGCGAATTCTTAACATCTGATATAGTTCTTTAGAAAGCATACTTATAAAGATAGAACTCCTATCGTATTATAAATGAATCCAAGCATCCAAACAAGTAGCCTAAATATCGAAAACCGATTTTCTTGAAGTCTGGGCATCAAGTTTTTCTTGAGAAACAGCTTCACACTACTATGTCAACTGATGAATCATAAGGTACAATTAAATTGGTAGCCCAAAACTATCAATCCGTATAATCTCATTTGAGTGATCTGGTTTCAAAATTGTCACTGATGCATGTATGTGTGTGACTTTCTTTCCTTTTGAATATCTGATCAATCTTACAGGCTATGATGTAATTCCATATATCTAGTCTTTACTATTATTATTATTATTACTACCCACTAATATATGTATTATTTTAAAAATATGCATAGAAACAATCAAACAAAATCTCATGAGTTACCGATTAGTAGTCATGGGAATATAAAAGTCATATTATAGAGAAAAAAAAAAGATTAAAAAAAATCAATAAAACTTTTAACAAAAAAGAAAAACTATAAAAAAAAGAAAGAAAATATATGATCACAGATATAAAAGTGAAATGAACTCGTTTATAAAAAAAAATATTCCTACTTATATATGAAATGAATAGTAGGCAATAGATGATCATTCTTATATAAGTTATAATGATCAAGTTTTTTTTCTTCCTTTCTTTTCATTCAATCCAATGGTGATGTAATATGTCCAAGAAATATTGGTAGAGAATTATTCCAAACAATTGAAATAAAGAATGGATGATCAATACGAAATTTTGGTACAGGTTTGTAAGATCTTACAGCTGTACATTTTACCATTGGTATTGCTGTAGCTGCAGCCGCCACTGCACCTTTTTCATCCACCTATATATAAATATATATTTTGTGAATAAAAGAATAAAGAAATAGAGACAAACAACAAAAGATACTATTTGTATACTGTCTCGAATAATTCGAAATACGGAAAATAATACCAGTAAGTTATTCGATTTATTTATTTAAACACATAAACATTGATACAAGGAGGCACCAAATAGATAAGCGGCACATAAATCATTTAATTTGTTTGAGAACTGAGATACTGCCGGGGTGCCCAGACTGAATCAGGTAGTTTTTCTTAGGTCACACCGGAGCCTTCGACCTAAAAGGTCTGATCCACAAGGCAGTGAAGCAATGTCAGGAGATCCAGTCCCATGGTTCATACGTCATTTGTTCCTTCAGGATACTAGAGCCCATGTGCAGCATTGGTTTGGAATCAAGGTTTCTCAACTCCCATAGATGGACTCTCCGTGTCCACCAGCCCAGTTCAAGTGCTGAACATTTGCTTTTCGTCCTCTCAATTTCGTAAACAACACCTCCGTCGCGAGAAAGCAGTGATGTGATGTAAAAACTACTGTTATATTCTTTTTATAACAAAATTACTGTAATTTAGGTCACCTTGTATTCCATTTCCATATTCGAATGCCGTTTTTGGGGTTATAATTGTATCTCACGTGCGTTGTGATCATGTTGGTCATTTATTTATGTATCTATTTTGAGTTAGTCAAATAAGGATTAAATATAGTAAGTTTCGGCTCAATCCTCTCTGTTTTCCAATCTATCAGATCATAGGCCAGTGATAAGATAGATTTCTTACTTCAAAGCCGTCTATTCATGAATCAGACCTATGAATTATAAATATCACGGTCGTACTAAATACTCTAAAACAGGTCGAGACAACCCTCTTCCCGTATGTTATGCAGAGACTAAATAATAGATAGATCAAAGAAATAGTGCCGTATATACACATTCAAGTCACTAATAAAAAGCCGATATAAGCAGAACATAAATGAAATAGGTGTTGTAGAAGCCTTTGTACTAACTACTTCTATGAATCCGGTGTTCATCTAGCTGTGCTAATGAGGTATGGCAACTTGGAATGATGCATATATGTACCTGGTGCTACGTTGTAGCTGACTGACTGACTGACAATAGTATAAAGTGTTACAGTTTTAGTGTAAATTTTATAATATACATCGCTTAAGTTGGAATTACTTAATGATCACCATTAGTGCTAATTAATATTGTGGTAATTACTTTGACTAATCAGTATATCTGTATAGCACCCAGATAATTCCCAGTCAGCTTATTAGATTCTTCCTTAACCCGGATGATCAAATATCAGAATTATTCAATGGATGTGACCCCTATACTCGGCGCCCAATTTCTGTCAAACTATTCGTTCTAATCTTGACCAATATTCGTATATCAGAATTATCGCTTATTTGGTACGTCTTTAATGAGAACTCAAAAAAAAACCCGAGCTTGTTTTAATGACAGCCACATAAACACACATTGTGTTGGCAAGTGAACATACTCGATGGTAAACCTATGGTATTCTGAAAGTACATCAAAATAAGATGAGTGTTAGTGTCAATCCACTAACTAGAGAGGATTTTCTATTAAGAAGATCAATGACAACATTTTATAACAGGGATTCAGATAGGAAAGACTTTGATAACATTGACAAAAGTCTGTTATGAAGCATTTGAAGTAATCAGAAATTTTGTGTCCAGGTAAACATACAAATTCTCTCTGTTGTGTTTTCATTTCTATCATGAAAGTGGTATACACCAACCTAGACTAAGTTTTTCTAACATTCCTATGTTAACATTGACATGAAGTAAATTAATAAGCATACTACTTCATGGATGTAAGGCAAGATCAGTCCTAACTGACATTGAAATATGACTTCGAGCAGACAACCATTGACTCGATAAGATGTACAGTATTATGTATGAACACAGTAAGTCAGTCAGCCGCAACGTAGGACCAGACACATATGCATCATTCCGAGTGTCCATACCGCATCAGCACAACAAGATGAACACCGGATTCATAGGAGTAGTTAATTCAGTGGTGGTAATATATAGAAGAAAGAGTGTGTATAAGGAGATAGTAAAGGAAGGTAGAATTAGTTCCTAGAAAGAAAGATTCGAAGTGATTTTAATCTCTTAGTTTAAAGGAAGACAGAGAGTGTATACATCTACGCCATTGTGATCGATTCTGAGCCATGTCACCAAGAGTCTCCAACCATTGGTTACGATAGTCACGCGGACCCCAACCAGGCAGTCTGAATCTCCCAACATGGCTCAGACCAGAAGTTAGTGACTTCAAGCACTGATGCCACGTTTTGGTTTGGCCGCCCCTAACTTTCTTCCAATTATCCCCTGCACTAGTCAGCATTGCGCGTCGTGGTAATCGGTGTTCAGGCATACGCAACACGTGGCCCAACCATCTCAGTCGATGAAGATTCATAACCTCATCAACTGATTTACCATCATTCCCTAATACCCTGCGTCTAACCTCACTATTACTTACCCGGTGATCCCAGCAGATACCCGCAATATTTCTAAGGCACCTGTGGTCAAATACTAGTAACTTACGAATATCTTCCACTCTTAAAGGCCAAGTTTCGCAGCCGTATAGTAGAACGGAACGAACTGCCGCGCAGTATACTCGTCCCTTAATTGATAGACGGATATCTCGCCTACGCCATAGATGACGTAAGTTGGCAAAGGCCAAACGAGCTTTTCGAATCCGTGCTGAGACTTCGTCAGACACCAACCCATTAGGGCTGATCAGACTTCCAAGATAAGTGAAGTTGTCAACGCGGTCGACTACTTCACTCCCTATCCTTGGTTCAGGTGGTGACGCAGTCCAGTCCTGAAGCAACAACTTGCATTTGGAGGGAGAGAAGCGCATCCCAAACATTCTGGCATTGTTGGTCAGTGCTACCAAAACACTCTGCATGAACACAGTGAACGAAATCTTGACGTTATCTGCTGTTTTACGAAACAAGTCAAATCTGAATCAATCGACTTGCTTGAAAACTCTAGTGACTTTTGCACAATTTATGCATAACATACAAGTTTTTCCCATTTTGATAACTATTCAGTAGTGTTAAATATAAAAAAAGAAATGGAAATGTGTACGTTTATATTTATAACCAAATGATGTGCTATAAAATTGCACTTGATTTCCGTTAATATGTACCAATCGTCATGAGATTCAAGAAATTATGCAACTATGAAAATATATTACTAATAGGCAATGAATATTAAAAAACTGGAACAATAGTACTGTGGTGTGTGCTACTTATGTAGACATAAGTAGCATATGATGTTTGTCGTGAACAGAATGTCTGACAGCAGAGTGACAAGAAGACCGAACAGTAAAGAATGAAGACAGCATGCAACTTGTGTGAAAATGCAAGAACAAAGGAAATCTGAGTCATTTGAGACAATTGATGAACATTTTGCAAATTGAGCATTTACTTATATGGTTGTTACATTTTACTGACTAGTTCTGTAATATGTTGTCAAGTACATTCGATTGTCCCCATTGATGTTCTTATTCACTACAGTACTACCTCCTCAAAACTGGTACATAATTATCCGAGATAAACAAAAAAAAATCCCCAAAAATGTATCTAATTGACTTACTTCAAAAATAGCCTTATGCATCACATCTGATATACACATTCTATCTGAGTCAGAAACATTTGAAAAGTCAGCTGAAAAAGGACAGAATGCATCAGTTATTCCTAATTTCTGCAGATGATCTTTCAGTTTTATTGCATCACCTTCTCTTAATTTAAATTTAGGCATATACAACTGCAATTTTGTATTTTGAAAACTCGTGGAAAGTATTGAAGAAATTCCACCATGTTTATACATCGAATTCAGTAAATCTGGCAATCCATCATTTTCATCTGGAAGAATAATCAATAACGTAAACCTGGATAACGAATTGTTTGAAAAAGAAGGGGTACTAAAGTAATATCAAGGAATAATTAGACAAAAACGGATACATTCAATAATGTCAGTATAAATACATGGTACATTTCTACTAGGACATCCATTTTCACTTACGATTTTCAAAAGAGATGAGATAGCTTTTTTCGCAAAGTGAACCAACTTTGGTTAAGCTAACACTATTTGGAGTTGTCTCCAATGGTCTATGTATTAAGTAATCCTTCACCGTATTGCAGAGTTGAATGTACCTCATTATACATTTTTAGTAATAAAATACTATCTATAATCTCTGCATAAAATGTGTACCTTTAACTCTGGTTTAAGAATTTCCGTTTCCATTGGGTTACACTTAGTCTAGACCTTACAGATCAAGAAATCGCTGAAATGTGTGTAAAATAATTCGTGGTTGAGAGTCTAAATGATCTCTAACTCTACCGATAGCGACGTTAAAACACTTTACTGGTTGGACAGATATGAATAAAATTGTCATGATTAGTGTTTCGAATGCTGACAAACATGTATAGCAGGATAATAACATACATTATAATAAGTAGAATGGTGGTTACAAGTGGTAAACAGTAAACCCTGGACCTAGGTTTCGTGCTTTTTGACAACTGTCAATAAGGTGTACCTGTATACTTGAAGGAAATAGTCACTAATCATTGGTCAATCAATTGTAAATGGATGATAATAAATTTAGTCTATTATTAACAGCTCTTCACAAAATGAAGAGACGATAAAAGCAGCAAACCTAGCAACCAGTAGATTACACGTTCAAACCTAACTAAGAAATTTCTGTAGCTCTCACATAAACAGCGTTGCTATGTGCCAAGTTCACAAATGTGTACTCAGTAAATAATCATCATAGAAACATACATACCATGATAAATCAATTTTAAGTGTTGAATAAATTGTTACATATAGTGGGGAACTCAAAATGCTACAATTATGAGTGATTTTTTATCGGTGTTTGTTATTCAGATTACTGCCCCAAAATGCCCTAGTACGGCCGAGAGTGATGTGGGCCCGTCCTCCCTCTTGAAATGCTCTCACATGGCCACGCGTATATAGCCTCTGCCAGGAAAGTCCTACTCACTGCCTTATCGTAGCATTTTTATTTTG
Organism: Schistosoma spindalis; assembly: GCA_946903255.1. Lineage (NCBI taxonomy): Eukaryota > Metazoa > Platyhelminthes > Trematoda > Strigeidida > Schistosomatidae > Schistosoma > Schistosoma spindalis. The sequence goes on along the minus strand of OX336421.1, from coordinate 540,691 downwards.
TTTTATTTATTTTATTCGAACACATAAATATTGGTACAAGGGGGCACCAAATATATATGCGCCACACAAAACAATGATAATTTGAAGAGAAAGGAGAAAAAAAGGGAGAGAGAACAATAATGGGGAAAACGGAAAGGTACAATCAGAAGAAATCTTTCAATTAAGGAAGAGGCAACCACTTTTTATGAAGAAAGTAAAAAAAGGTTACAGCAGGATCGCCATTGGCTTCTATTCTGAGCCATATCTGATAACGTCTCTAGCCACTGTGTTACACCGTCTCTCGGACCCCAGCCAGGGAGTCGTGAAGGACCAACACAAGCCAGCCCTTTGCAGCTTTCTTTCATACCACGACACCATGTCATATACTGACCACCTCTCCGCTTTTTCCAACCAGTCCCGGAGTCGGCAAATAATGCACGACGAGGAATTCTCTGGGACGACATTCGGAGAACATGTCCAAGCCACCGAAGTCGGTGTTTCAAGATGGTGACACCAATGGAATTATCGTCTCTGTGCTCGAACACACGATGCCGAACTTCTGCATTACTAACATGGTGTTGCCACTGGATGCCAGCAATCCTTCGGAGACAAAGATGATCGAACACAGAGAGTAGTCTAACATCCTCAACTCGGAGAGGCCAGGTTTCACAAGCATAGAGCAGAACTGCTCTCACCGACGCGTTGTAGATCCGACCTTTTACAGCCAGACTAACATCATGAAGGCGCCAAAGATGGCCCAGATTGGCATAAGCCGCTCTGGCTTTCACTATACGTGCATTGATCTCATCACTCACGCAACCACCAGCACTTATGCAGCTACCAAGATACACGAACTTCTCGACTACTTCTATCTGCTCACCATCCAGAGTGAGTACAGGATTAGAATCCTGCCAGTCTTGTAGAAGTACTTTGCACTTCGAAGGAGCAAAGCACATACCATATCTACGGACACTGATTGCCAACTGATTAAATGCGGATTACATGGCTTAAACATTCTCGCACAGTAAGACAATATCATCCGCATACTCAAGGTCGAGAAGTCTTTCTCCAGGCAACAGATCCACACCACCATTACTTACATCCATCAGAGCTGTTTCCAGAATGTCATCGATGGCAAAATTGAAGAGGAATGGTGAGATTGGGAAACCCTGTATAATCCCACTGCTTGAATGGAACAATGGAGAAAAGTGGTTGTATGCCCTCACTCTGCCTGAGGTGTTTGTGTATAATGCTTTCAGGATGTTAATAAACTTCTCAAGCACACCCTTCTTCAATAGACAATTCCAGAGAACAGTTCTGTCCAACGAATCGAACGCAGCCTTGATGTCAAGAAACACTACGATTGTTGGCCTTTGATAAGTATGGCGGTGTTCTAACATCTGGCGGAGGGTGAAGATATGATCAATACATCCTCGACCAGAACGAAAACCAGCCTGCTCCTCGCGAGTCAATCCTTCTCGGGTTTTGAACAACCTACGAAGTATGACGGAAGCCAATAGCTTGGACGCAATCGGAAGTAGACTTATCCCCCGATGGTTGTTATGGGACGACGTGAACCCTTTTTAAAGATAGGGACAACTATCGACTCATTCCATGACGTCGGTACGCTCTCTAGTTCCCTGACCTTTGTAAACAACGTCGTCAGTCCCTTAGTCAGAAAGTCACCACCATCTTTAAAAAGAGCCGGAGGTAAGTTATCTGGGCCCGGTGATTTGTAACGTTTCAAGAGTTGGAGTACCTTGCGGACTTTCGCCTCATTTGGTGGATCAGCCGTCACCGGCCACGGAGGGCAGGACAGTCTGACCGATGTTGCCGGAGCAGCAAGCCAGTTGAACTGCCCTTCAAAGAATTCTGCCCATCGTCCAAGACGTCGATGGATGTTAGTGATTGGCGTTCCATCATCCTCGCAGATTGTTTCGCTCACACCAGACTTCTTGCTGCCAGTGGCTCAGATGAGTTGGAAGAGCTTCCGGTAATTACCAGATGCAGCTGCTGCTTCCAGCCCGTTAGCACGCTCCGACCACCAGGTTTCTCGGTCCTTACGCAAGCTTTGCCCGATTTCATTACGTAACATCCTTCATCTGTGGTCAAACTCACGGTCACCCGGAGTAGACCGACGGGCTTCAATCAGTTGTAAGGAACCAGAAGAAACCCAGTGCTTGTAAGCGGGACATTTCGCGAACCCACAACAGACTGTACCCGCCATTTTCATGGCGTCATGCAATTGCAACCAATGCTCATCTATACTTTTCGGTGGAATGGTAGCTAGCCTAGAAGCTAGCTCGGTTCGGTACTTACTAGCAACAGAAGCTGCAGTCAGCTTGCTAACATCAATCCTTTGGTGGCGGTCACTTCGTTGTCCACTGAAAAGTAAGGTAAGATTGGCGCAGACCAGAGCATGATCAGATCCCAGATAGGTACTCCAAAAGGAGCGGCAGTCTTGTGCACAACCACGCCAGCGGTAGCTGATCGCGATGTGATCAATCTGAGTCCAGGCTTGAGATGCAGAAGGAGGACGCCAGGTGGCACATCGGCGATGACTGTGCCGAAAGTTAGTGCTAGCCAGAAACAGGTTGTGGTCTGTGCATAGTTGCAGTAGAAGTTCCCCGTTATCTGTCCTGCGACCAACGAGTCCCCATCGGCCACCTAGACGACTCTCTTCTGTGCCTAGACGCCCGAGCTGAGCATTCAAGTCTCCGGCTAGTACTACAATATCTGTCGAACGCACTTTCTGGAGAAGAACAGTTAACTGGTGGTAGAACTCATCCTTGATTGCATCCGGGCTGCAATCTGTCGAGGCATAGGTGGAGATGACGAAAAGACATCGTTTCTCACGCCGATTTCTTCTCACTTTGATGGAACTTTCTAATCTAACAGCACATAACCGACTATTAATGGGGATCCAGTCGATTAGTGCTGCCTCAGCTCTAGCGCTTAGTGCGACACCAACGCCAGCAAGACCAGACGAAGATGCCACAGGGTCCCCGGATAAACGCACGTAAAACAAACATTTTGAAGCGACAGATGGAGAGCGAACTTGTAGTACTTCACCAGAGTCACCAGCTACCATGGGACCGCATCTCCTCACGATGCTCCACTGCCTTGTGGATCAGATCTTCAGGTCAAAGGCTCGGGGTGTGGCCCCCTAAGAAAACCACCTGCTTCGGTTTGGGCACCCGGGAAGGATCACAGCCCTCACACATATCAAGTGAGATTTGTGTGGTGTATGTATATTTGGTGCCTCCTTGTACCAATATCTATGTGTTAAAATAAAATAATAATTCAGATTACTACTGAAAATTATTACATTAGTTTCCTAAAAGGTACATCATAAAGTAGTAAAATGCAAAACACTCGTTTAAATATTAATGCTCACTTTGGGTTTTTAAATGGTATCTTGACAGCATGTGACTTTAAGTGGGGCAAACTGATCATATTGAAATACGATTCGTTGTACATCAACTTCACACTCATTTTTGGTCCGTTTAATGCGTAAAACTCGCTAGTATGCGAGTTATCCTCAGGAAAAGACACATTCCACAAACCTAAATAACAACACCGGTTAAGGTTTTTCAATTGACATGAGGTAGATAAACATAAATTGTATGCAGTTAAAATCAAATTTATAATTATTGAGAATTAGATTTATATATTCTTTTACCTTTGAAGTATGTAGTAGCTGTCACTACTGCAGACGTGTCGTTTGTTAAAGAACCGGGTGAAAGGAGTTCTTGAATTTGTCCTTTAGTTTGTTCACTAACCCACTGGTTTATCCGGTTTCGAGAACCTTCTATGTCAGTTTCAAATGCCACCTTCGCGCAAAAAATGTTAACGAATAGCAAGAACCTACATGTTCTGTTGGAGCATCGTAATATGTCTTTAGATTGGTTTTGAACTGCTCCTTGATTCTTACATTTTGTGCAACGAACAATCTATTAGCAAGGATTATGTCAACACCTTCACTAGGTTCCGAACAATCATTTAGAAGTTGAGCGATCTCGCAATGAACTTGATCATGTTCTGAACAGTCAGACAACTGCATCGCCTTTATCATCTCGGCTTTCGTATTGTTTTTACTGCCAGAAAGAACCATTCCAAGGGCAGTATAGATATTGAACGGGGAGAGAAAAACATTTTCCCATTGACCTAAACACATTCGTAGGAGTATTGTAGTAGAATGAACTCACCATGAGTTTCATTTAATATTTGTTCGTAAAACCTGTCGGTGAAGTTCGTAAGTGATTTTAATGCCCCCATCTTGTAGGAAGTAGAAGTACATCAGAACAATGACTAGAGTAAAATATTCGCAGTGCAAAACACCAAAGAAACAAAGCAACAATCGCCTATTAAGAACATCAACCTGAGAATGAGGTTGATTAAAACTCTACTACTACAACTACCTTCTTACGAGCCTTACAAGCCAGTCAGTACAATATTAAATTTCATATGGACATTCTTTAGCGAACCGACTATCATTAAAAGTAAACACTGTAAAGGAAGTTGCGTAACATATTGGTAATGATGATCCGCACCACTTTAAAATCAATGGAATGCCTATATCCAAGACTATAAATTATCAATTTTGACCTCAATACAAAAGACAACTGTGAAACATAAACTCAAGGTTTCCACCTATGTTAGTTACAATGTAAACCTATTCATGACCCAATTAAAAGCACATTCTACTCATGATAACCAATTTATATCATAATAAACCTTTAGAAATAAAGCCAGATTATATGCTAAAAATGAAACGAATACGTTGGGACGAGTTCAAAAGATAGATATTGAGAAAGTAAAATCGCCTTGCGACCTTACCAATAGGGAATATATATCCTAATGGTCCACGTTTTATCGAAGTTTCGGTGGTAACCGTATATCACCTTACCGTATACTTAAAAATCATTGCATTACCATGTTTCGTTAAATAAAGGCCACCTACTTTACTTCTATAAACATATGAATATGATACAAGCACTGAAGGCTAAATTAGAATGGCCAGTTGAACATTTGTTTAATTTAACCCTAAGGCTAATATATTTGCTTTACAGGGATTTATGATACCTTTGAGGGTGACAAGAAACCCATGTCCCACTTGACGTTTTGGTTATCTTATCAATGACAGTGTCTGATTCAATTCTGCCAGGCAGTTGACCAATTGGAAAACTACAATTTTCGTATGTAATCATACCAAAACGCCGAAGCAGTAAAGTTAGAAAAACTTCAAAATAAGACCATAGCAAACCTTTGGCATTATTAATGTGGTTCATTTTTATGAAATGTCAAACAAATGACTTACTGGGGGGAAATTCAAGCAAGAATGCTAACAGCGGAAGAGGTTGTGTAAAACAAACAAAACCAAGACTCCGCAACTACGGCGCACATGGGCTCCAGCATCCTCAAGGACTAAATGGCATGTGAGTCAATTATTGGTCACCGACTACCATGGGACTGCATCTCCTGACGTTGCTCCACTACCTTGTGGATCAGACCTTTATGTCGAAGGCTTTAGGCGTGGCCCTCTAGGAAAACTACCTGCTTTGGTTTGGGCACCTGGGTAGTATCAAAGCCCACACGCAAATCAAGTGACCTGTGTGGCACATATTCATTCAGTGCCCCTTTGTACCATTATTTATGTGTAAATAAATAAATAAATAAGAACCATCCCATAAGGTCCTAACCAGTTGCTTACGACCTGTAATATTTAAAATCAAAAGCAATGTGCATTTGACATAGTTACAAGAGTAAGAATGCATATGTATCATCATGATGGAGTAGAGTGAAGGCATACCATTAGTGGTAAATAAATATATGTGAGGAAAGACTCTGGGCCATCAGATACAGTAATAAGAGACCAATCAACATCGAGATCTACAGCACAAGCTATGAACCATATGCAGAGAAATTAGAACATTTCATTTCTACCTGAAGTTCGTGTTGATGTTCTCGTTCAGAAGAACGATGAAGGCTCCACAAGCAAACCATCCAGCTCAGATAACAAAACTCCACCAAAATCATCTAACTGAGCTAAAAATCTTCACTATCTCAAAACAATTGGTGGTTTATATTATGAAGTAGTTTTAACACAAATTATTAACAATTTTTCGTTCGCGCTGCAAAGAATTGTTTGGCTGACAAAACCCTGTGTTCAATCTGGTCGAAGTGATGAATCATCATTACGGGTAAAATGAGGATATAAGTTTTTTATGGATACGGATTTCCTTATTGGATTGCTAATTTCGGGACTGGCGAGACTCGAATTTATGGAAGACCTTTGAACGAATTTTAGGTGACCTTGAGAATAATAGCTAATCAGAAGACAGTTAGTACAAAGTAAAAATATATTAGAAGAAACTAAAGAATTACAGTGGATATACTTCTTTTATATGATTTAAAAACTTGTTAAGATTTGATAAAGGTTCAGATGTTTTGAAATCATATTGCATACGGTATAAGAACTCATCCATATGGCTCCATAATAGTCAACCTCTGGAGCCGTGATATGGTCTTAAAAACTCCTTCAATCGTGACCACATCGCTTCAATGTTATTAGTACGAAACCCGGTTGTAGGGTCAACGAAATGACGTTTGTGGACTACAACGTGATGGACATATCCAAGCCTATGAAGACATCTATATGCTCTCCAGTCATCCGTATATATCGTAGTACCCGGCAGCACGTATTCCTGTATTATTGATATTATTGTGGTTGCTCGCCGGTTTGTGACCTTCTGAAAATGTCCCTTTCGAGTTGATCTATCATAAATCCCAAATACTTGTCAAGTATATTTACGAAAATGCTACTTACCTAATCTTCCTTTATACTACGTCCCTTGTTGTATTTTCTCTTTCTCACTACCGTTTCGTGTATCTCCACGATGCATCCTACTCCTCCAAATGATTGGTGTATACTTGTCATTTTAGCTGCGCATATGTCACGACTGTACTCATACCACTGGACTGCTGAGGTTTCAGTAACATCTGCAAATGCCGCAGCCAGTGTTACTGGTGTCTTTATTACCCAATCCGCAACTATTATCATGATCTGTCTCAATTTCAGTCGCGATCGAGCAAAGAAAGTCCCCGTTCTAGCAGACTTTTTCATCCAACATGAAGGACAACGGAATATAATCTCAATAATAACCTCTTCTCGGCAACTCTAATTTAAGGACGAGCCAATCAGAAGCGTTTGAGCCATTTCAAGGTCACGGAGCCGAGTTTAACGCATGATGCTAACATACGATCGGTTTACAGCGGACTTTAGAGAAGAGGTTATTATTGAGAAGCTACAAGAGATGGGACTACTAAGAAGTTCTTGTACGTGTGACTGCGGTTATCAAATGACTGCAATAAAGTGTGTAGACCACCGCGGTGAGATTATATTCCGTTGTCCTTCATGTTGGATGAAAAAGTCTGCTAGAACGGGGACTTTCTTTGCTCGATCGCGACTGAAATTGAGACAGATCATGATAATAGTTGCGGATTGGGTAATAAAGACACCAGTAACACTGGCTGCGGCATTTGCAGATGTTACTGAAACCTCAGCAGTCCAGTGGTATGAGTACAGTCGTGACATATGCGCAGCTAAAATGACAAGTATACACCAATCATTTGGAGGAGTAGGATGCATCGTGGAGATACACGAAACGGTAGTGAGAAAGAGAAAATACAACAAGGGACGTAGTATAAAGGAAGATTAGGTAAGTAGCATTTTCGTAAATATACTTGACAAGTATTTGGGATTTATGATAGATCAACTCGAAAGGGACATTTTCAGGTCACAAACCGGCGAGCAACCACAATAATATCAATAATACAGGAATACGTGCTGCCGGGTACTACGATATATACGGATGACTGGAGAGCATATAGATGTCTTCATAGGCTTGGATATGTCCATCACGTTGTAGTCCACAAACGTCATTTCGTTGACCCTACAACCGGGTTTCGTACTAATAACATTGAAGCGATGTGGTCACGATTGAAGGAGTTTTTAAGACCATATCACGGCTCCAGAGGTTGACTATTATGGAGCCATATGGATGAGTTCTTATACCGTATGCAATATGATTTCAAAACATCTGAACCTTTATCAAATCTTAACAAGTTTTTAAATCATATAAAAGAAGTATATCCACTGTAATTCTTTAGTTTCTTCTAATATATTTTTACTTTGTACTAACTGTCTTCTGATTAGCTATTATTCTCAAGGTCACCTAAAATTCGTTCAAAGGTCTCCCATAAATTAGATTCTTGCCGAATCCAGTAGCTGCAGCAATGAAAGGCTTCTGGATGATAATGGTGTGAGTAACAAGTTTAATAAATTTCTTTAAAAATCTTATACTTTTAACATCAATTGCAGTTGTCGTGTAGCTTTTATGGAAATACAGGCGAACATGAGAGACATTTGGGGATAGGCAAAAAATGTGTTTAAAATTTAATCGAAAATAGATAATCCGGAACGTATTTAAGCGAAAAGTAGACAGTTCAGCAACATTTAAAACACAAAGGAATGTGAAAGGTAAAATGAGCATTCCTTCTTCCTGGCAGGTTACAAAGCAGACATTAAGGCGCCTTTCCTCATTATTTCCAATTTAATGATTGCTTGGAGAGTGGTCTACAGACTATGTGGTTCCATTAGTGTTAAAAGTGTAACCATGATAAAAATTCGGGAAAGAAAACGCTCGAGACTAGAAAAACAACGACTGGAAGTACTAACATGAGCATAAAATATAGTTAGAGAACTAAAATATTCAGTCTTCTTCAAGTTTACATTAATTCTGGAAGTATTTTGTGTGCTAGTGTAGTGTGAGGAGAAGAGAATCGGCAACAATTATAAATAACTAAAACCTGAGGACAGGACAACCTGACAATCGAGACAACAAGTTCCAAATGAGTTGCGTTAATTTTTAAAATATTGTTAACAGCGAGTACCATCCAATGCCCAATACTTCGACCCTGGAAAACTAATGACTGAAATGAATAGGTGTGCAGCCTTATGATACTGACAGCTGTGGTCAATCATTTTTCTAAATACAGTTTCAGATCTCCTAAGCATTAACCCATAAAATTTCTCTGGTATGTTCCGCTCATGTGATTCAACGAATAGATAGTTTATATTCCTTTTGTTAAATGTATCTTCGTCTCACAGTATCCAATAGTTCTAGTTTCGTCAGGCCTAGGATTGTTTTGAGAGATAATTCACACAGAAGTGTTGTCAAACACTGAGCATCTATAATGTATTACTGACGACCTAACGTGAGCAAAATGGTTTGATTGTATCTACGGTTCAAAGTTACAGTTTGCAGAAAATGAATGTACCTTATCTGTCCGATGGAAATATCCCTAGTGAACTGGTGTATTTTGAGTTCGATCAAACGGTTGAGTTCCTGATCAGAAGTGTAACCATACCCTGCAGATTTCGCGTTTCTGGTTAAATGACTGGTCAGCCGTGGCTTAAAAAGTAAAATGTAGGTGAATGAATAAGTAAACAGGAAAGACAATGCTCGATAAGATTTGTAAACCAACAAACAAATCGACAGATTTAAATGTGAATAATAGCAGACTGGCTTTGGTGACAAAGAGAAGTCATTGTAGCGTATTTAAAAGATAGACGTAATGGCATTAGATGAAAACAAAAATCTTCATGTATTATTCACGTGACATTCATTAGAATACACATTTAACATCTAAAGGCCTCCGCTTGTTATATTTATTCATCATTTCAGGGGTAAAGTGAGAAATTGTGAGTGGCTTCAGAAACTAGGAGTCGTTGTTGAGTTAGTTACTGAATGGTGAGCATTTACGTCAGCTATAACCGTATGAACACTAAAAATCCCCGTCCAGAATGTTGTTAAACAGCATTGTCATTAAAATACAATTATATGAACCAGGAATATTCTTTTAAACAATTCTTCATTAAGTTCTACATCTATACATCGAAATTATTAATCCATGAAAGTGGCCAGGTTTAAGGCAGAGTACATCATTTAAAATTATGACATGTAAATTAAAGATTCTTCGTCATATAAAATCAAATCAAATTGTTAATGTTGGAATAACTAATATAAATTGTCAACTTGAGTCAATTTATAAGTGAATATATTTCTTTTGGATGAAAAGCTCTGGCTTTTTGATCCCAGTAGGAACTGTTGCAGCCGTTTGCAATATTCCCAGTCTGAAGGGACTAGGTAGACTGCTGATAAGATCATATATTATTGTGAAAGATTTCTCCATGTAAACTGTTTGAATTAAACGGGACAAAATGGGGCAGTAAACAGTTCTAGCTCCACTTTTGCTCAACCACATTGGGAGGTGCTCACAAGCCCAAATATACTAATTACTAGAACATCTGAAAATATAACTTGCTCCACAAAAGCAGGTGAATTGATAAATACGAAAGGAAATGGCTAGTCTATAAACTTTATTTTTCAACCCAGGAGTAATCCATGGATATGTGTGAAACAATAATTGTAGTTTACCTGTACTAAAAGTTCTTTGGATCACAGCTTTAGTCTTAGCACAGCCTTGAATGCATTGCTTCTGAATTGTAAGCGTATATATAGAAGCTTTTTATTCACAGTCAGGCATTCCTTATGGTCTATAATATTGGTTACGTGTTTATTTATAATTTTTTCCTGATATCCGCTTCCCTCGAGAATCATGTACAATGCACTTTTTTCGTGTGCAACCACAACTAGATAGCATAAGATCTTGATTCTATGGTGAAGTGTCATAATTGTATTGTATTGTTGAGGAACAAAACCAAGAAAGCTTGTATATTGGCCCGTCAAAGTGTGGGACATTTGTGAACAATGATGTTTCGTCAAAGGGCATCATCGTTTGACCTTAAGTGTTTTTTTTTGTTTTTGATCCTGTCGACAAAATGGAATACTATGTTTCACCAGATATTTGTAGAATGGTTTAAGATGGCTACTAACCGTTTTTTCACACTATGATAAAAGGTGTAGTTCACCAGGGTGGATGATCTATGTCGAAATGATTGGAGGCTTACTCGAGTTAGACGTGACTGGTGTGACAAACTAGCTAACGTCGAAGTCACACTTCGCGGTCTGCCCCTTACATAGATAACCCATTGACGTATCAAGGTACTATAGATGCTTTGAAGACTGTACAACACAGAGGACGTTATTACAGAAATATATTAGTTAAAGTAGGTACAAGCGAAGGTAAGACCACTGCCGCATGGGCCAGTCCATGGCGTACGATTAACTGATGCGCGTTGGTTGTCCTTGACCTCGACGAGGATTGATGATTTGTTCGATATTCAATGACCAAACTGCCGGATGATTTGGCTGAGGTTCAGCAGAATTTCGCTGGCCCTACAAAGGAATTGTATATGCCCAAAATTTGTCTCAATGAGATATCCGCTTTGTAAATATTCGGCTGTCCATATAACCTTGATAAAAGGACATCTATCGGCTTAATTGTTTCGTACATCATTGGTGGAATTACCTGTTGATCCATTAGCTGTTTTAAAGATTTGGTAAGTTCACTCACCATCTCATAATTATTATTTCCTTTCACTTTTTGTATTTTAACAATTACTCAAGTCTCTCGTATCCACGATTTATGTACTTCAGTCTTCTTTGAAAAGATTATATTGTTATAATTTGGTTAAATACATAACTTGATTACTCAAGTTTACCGTTGGCTTTTTCCGAGCGATCGAAAACCAGCTCATGATGGATCGATCAGTTCTTGTCTGTGCATATATATGAACATCACTTTCATTGAAAGAATCACACTTGATACTAGGGTGTTCATTTTTGTTCAGTTGATTCTTTATAACATTTTCGGTACTGGTTTTATAACCAGACTACTCTGTACACAATTTCATCAAATATGATTTCAGCATCTTAATGATGATGGTGTTTCAAAAAGCTCGTTAGAACTAAATGTTTGAGTATGTTCTTCTACTGTTCTATCAGGAGATATAAAATCAGGCGTCAGATCTATATCTACACATGGTATACATTGGTAGTCTGAACTTTCAACGAGCTCATGCGAATTTTGTGGCGAATTAGAATCCTTCATTGATTAACTAAAGTTTTAGGTGACAGACCATAGTGTTAGTCGCACGGGTGGGTCCGTAGTAAGCGAGAGCATAAGTCGGTGCAATCAAATGTAATTGAATACAAAATTACGGAATATCTTGGTATAATGTGAGAACCACACAATAAATACTTCATTTGCAAACTGTCAATCAATCGTCTCGGACTTCATTGTTCTTTCGTTTTCACACAAATCATTCTCTGTTCTTGTTCTCTTCTCTGATCTTAAATTTCTGCCGCCAGGCAATCCACTTTCAATTCATGATGCAGATTCGGATTCAGATTTGTGTAGGAAGGACAGAAAGCCTAAGGTCTATGTTATTTCTTTTCTAGTATGCTTCTCTGAGTGTCTAGTCTTCTCTTGAATGAGTCAATTGAAGGTGCGGACACCACTGCTTCGGGTAACAGGTTCCAAGTATGGATGATTTGGTGTGAAAACCTGTGTTTCACGAATATTTCGTTCGTTTTTGGCTTTTCCCTTCACCTGCTATGTCCTCTAAGATGTCCCGATCTGGTGTGAAGAAAAAGAGAGGTTATGCTAGGTCCAAAATCATTTCCCAGTATTCTGTACATCAAAGTTAGATCTCCCCTTAGTCTACGATAGGACAATGTGAAGAGGTCCAGCTTTTCAAGCCGTTGTATATACTGTGGTAAACGTGGTAGTATCCAACCTAGTGAATGTCCGTTTTAATGCTCAGAAAATTCTATACCCCTTAGCTATGACCTTTCGGCAATCGGTCGTCGTCTTAAGATCATGACTCACTGTCACCACAATATCTCTATGGAACCGGATCACGGGTAGTGGTGCTTCCCCTATTCTGTACTTAAAACCTTTATATCCTCCAAGTGCATGCCGAAACATTTTGCTGCGTTGATAGGCATCAGTCATATTGTGAAACCACTTACGGCGGCTATCACATTGCATCCCCTCATTGACCGGGAAACAGCATTCTGGTCTACCACAACGATGTTTCGATTGCGCTATAGATTTGTTTTACGCTTATATACAAATAAAAACATTAAAAAATTTTCCTATCGCAGACTAAGGGGAGATCTAACTTTGATGTACAGAATACTGGGAAATGATTTTGGACCTAACATAACCTCTCTTTTTCTTCACACCAGATCGGGACATCTTAGAGGACATAGCAGGTGAAGGGAAAAGCCAAAAACGAACGAAATATTCGTGAAACACAGGTTTTCACACCAAATCATCCATACTTGGAACCTGTTACCCGAAGCAGTGGTGTCCGCACCTTCAATTGACTCATTCAAGAGAAGACTAGACACTCAGAGAAGCATACTAGAAAAGAAATAACATAGACCTTAGGCTTTCTGTCCTTCCTACACAAATCTGAATCCGAATCTGCATCATGAATTGAAAGTGGATTGCCTGGCGGCAGAAATTTAAGATCAGAGAAGAGAACAAGAACAGAGAATGATTTGTGTGAAAACGAAAGAACAATGAAGTCCGAGACGATTGATTGACAGTTTGCAAATGAAGTATTTATTGTGTGGTTCTCACATTATACCAAGATATTCCGTAATTTTGTATTCAATTACATTTGATTGCACCGACTTATGCTCTCGCTTACTACGGACCCACCCGTGCGACTAACACTATGGTCTGTCACCTAAAACTTTAGTTAATCAATGAAGGATTCTAATTCGCCACAAAATTCGCATGAGCTCGTTGAAAGTTCAGACTACCAATGTATACCATGTGTAGATATAGATCTGACGCCTGATTTTATATCTCCTGATAGAACAGTAGAAGAACATACTCAAACATTTAGTTCTAACGAGCTTTTTGAAACACCATCATCATTAAGATGCTGAAATCATATTTGATGAAATTGTGTACAGAGTAGTCTGGTTATAAAACCAGTACCGAAAATGTTATAAAGAATCAACTGAACAAAAATGAACACCCTAGTATCAAGTGTGATTCTTTCAATGAAAGTGATAATCAAATATGAGCACAGTGATTGATACTTATTCGTTGCAATTTCCGTTTTTATTCACTAAACTAATAGTCAAACTGTTTGAAATGTATTTTGATAGTACCAGTAAAATTTTTTTCATGAAAGATCACTTACGTGGTTGTATTCTTACAACTATGGATGAGAATTTGGTTGGAAAGTAAAGGCAGTAAATGTATAAACGAACTTATAGATACAGAATTTTTCATATAGCATCAGTTTATAATGATAAGACATTTTCATACATGCACAACCATTATGCTCAAGTCAAATTAGTCACGATTAAAATTTTTTCGAATATCTGCTATAAAGATGCCACAGGAATTCGGAGTTTGACAACGCTTTAACCAGTTACACCTTCTAATATGAAGTTTACCCACCAAGTGAATTCAAATGACAGAAGCGAGGAGGTTCGAAGATATATTTGATAGGCTATCAATTTATCGAGAATCGTCTGATCTAATCTAGCTAGCGATTTCAAGAGTTGTTGAGCACGGCGTTCCCACTCGTGATCTGGTGTGGATGCATGACCGAGCACCCTCAGCTAGATGAATCCATTAAAACTAATGTGGTCAGCATCCAATGTCGAAAACTTACAGGGCTATTTATTTTGGGAATTTATTTACCGCTTCAGATCACTCCCCACTAGTGGGGTAGAGATGACCCTAAGACGTGGCCAGCCAGAATTTTAAACCCGACGAGTTTGTCGTTGGTAAACACTCTTCTGATAGCTTGCTAGGTTAAGCAGCGTCTGGTCGTCTTTCCGTACTATAAAAAACCATGAAGTGCAATATGGCAAAAAAAGAAAAAGTACAATGGAGATTTCCGTTTCTCGAAATCTTCATCGTTCTTTTTAACGTCTTTCCCAGCGGTCCTGGAAAAGAAAAAATATGTAAGTGCAAATGGAAATACACTAGTACGCGCGTACAAACACAAGCGGGCGAAAAAATGGAAAATAAACTCATGCATATGTAATAGCATTAAAAAAAATTTTTATAATATGTTGTTATTTGTTCTTTTTTTCAAATAAAAATATAAATATATAGGCATATTAAAATTGTTTTTTTTAATTATATGTAGTGCAAAGGAAGATTGAGACGATATGAAATGTCAACTACTATCTTACGTGCAATAATCATTCGAATGTTCCGAAATTTTACTCTTCTTCTAGAACGCGTTGTTTTAAGTTTATTTTCCGATACTGCCGAAGTATATTCGTGTGTGTTGGCTGTCGGTTGACGTATTATGAGTGTAAAAGTAGTGTAGTGCGATTGTAATGAGGGAAAATCTACGTGAATAGGATTTTCTTCTAAATACACTGCTCTGAGGCGATCGATGCTGATGCTATCGTTGGTTCCTTTTTATCAACTGTATAGTACTCGGGTTCGCGTCGAACAACTTTGAAGTGTCTTTCGTATGCTGATTCCAGAGATCGTCGATGTGAGTCTCAACGAACGAAGACGTGTGTACTATATCGTATGTCAGGTTCAACAAAAACATCAGTTGATTGCGGTCGTGTGGAAACAGGTTTAACTGAACGCATTGCGTTTGTCATCCTGTTTGTGTAGGAGGTTAGATCCATGCCTATTGAAGAAGACGAAAGATCCACGAATTCTCCTAAAGGTCGAAGTGTCGTCCCATAAACGAGTTGAGCCGCAGTGTATCTTATGTCAGCTTTCACTGCATTCCGAATACCTAGTAAGACGAGTAGAAGAGCGTCAGTACACTGAAAACTGTTTGCAGCTGATAGTGAAGCTTGTGAGTGGTAGGCGGTCGTTTTGAAGCGAGTGATTCGTTATAGTGCGGTCAGAAAACGGAAAAGTCCAGATTCGAACTAACTTAAACGTTCTGTAGTGATGGTTGAAGGGCCGTCGAATTTTTCTACGCATCATTCGACGAGGGTGCGTGTCCTTGATAGGTACTTCCCTCGGCCACCGAGTGAAACTGTCTACTCAGGTTAAGAGGTAAGATTATCCATTTGAATCTGGTAAAGGCCCAACCAAATCCAAACGAACATGGTCGAAACGAGCGTCAGGTGTTTTGGAAGAGCCTAAGAGACATTTGTTGTGTCTTATAACCTTAGATTTCTGGTAGCTTACACAGGAGTGTACCCACTCCTTCACGTTATTATTCATACCAGGCGAGCGAAATCGTTCTACCATGAGATTGATTGTTGCACGAACACCTGGATGCGAAAGTTTGTGCAACGTATTGAAGACGTTGCGCCGATAATGTAGATGTGTCACACAATAAAGTTTCCTTTCATGTTCTCATCTGTTTGATGCGCAGTTTAAGGGTTGTTGGAGATAATTCGTGCTGAAAATCAATGTCTTCTTTTAGAATCTAGGCGAGTTTAAGATTGTCGGTTCCTTGGAAGCTGTTCAAGGAAGTTAGGCGAGACAAGGCGTCTGCAACTACATTGTTTGCTCCGGAAATGTGTTGAATGTCTGAAGTAAACTGAGAAATTTAGTCCAGTTTTCAAGAATCACTTGTCTGGCGATGAGCTTAAAGAAAGGGTAAGCGGCTTGTGATCAGTAAAATGGGTGACATCTCGGCCTTCGATAGAGTGTTGAAAATGCCGTAAAGCACAACACATAGGTAGAAGTTCCCTACCGAATGTGCTGTACCTCAATTCAGTGTCTAGCAACCGTCTGGAGAAAAATGCCAGAGGTTGCCAAGAGTGGTTAACCCATTGTTGTAAGACTCCCGGAACTGCTGAGTCGGGTGCTTCTACTCCGATATAAATGGCTGCTTCAGTGTCCTGACGTGCAAGCATTGTTGGTTTAGCGATTAGTTCCTAAATTGTGGAAAATGCTTTTCGCGCGGTGTCGTCCAGATTGATGGATTTCGCATTTCCACGAAGTTGGTCGGTTAGCCGTTTCATAGGTGACGCGCATTTCAGTATGAAACGTCTATAGAAACTTACAAGGCCGTTAGACGTACGTAATTGCTTGATGGTGGTCGGTTCTATGTAATCCAGAATAACCACCACTTTGGTTTTAAGGGGTCCCAGGAAGTCCGATAAGTCAGTTCCTATTTGGCACTTCTGATTGATTACAGTAATGTCATGTATTTGTAGTCAATAACAAGATCCAGATGCTGTAGATGCCATTCTCTGTCCGGACTTGCTATTAGGCAGTCGTCAACGTACGCATGTATGAGGTTGAGACCTTGGAAAACGTCGTCTATGAACCTTTGTAAACTTTGGGCAGCGTATCTTAGACCGAAAGCATTCTCAGAAAATTCGTAGAGTCCGAAGGGAGTTATGATAGCTGTGTTTGGAATATCGTCAGTAGCCATAGAGATTTGGTTATACGCTTTTACCAAGTCTATTTTCGAAAACACCGTTCTGAATTTTAACGTAGCTGTCAAATCGTTAATGTGAGGCAACGGGTAACGATCAGGAATGGTTTTTGCATCCAACCTCCGATAGTCACCAGTTGAACACTAAACATTGCTGTCCTTTTTAGGGACCATAGCAACGGAGATGCCCATGGGCTGTTTGACGTTTTACGATACTTAAGTCTATCATGCGCTTAATTGGGACTGGAGATAATCTGCAACCAGAAAAAAAGCTATGCAAACAGATAAATTAGTATTTTCGTCTACTTGCCTCCGTTCGCGCGTATCAATGAGTAAATTATGGTGTTGTAGAAGGTCTATACCAATGATTGACATAGAAACATCTGCAACAACGATCTAGTGAATGGGTTTGCGTAAACCCACGTCAAGGTAAACGTACCTTTTACCTTATGTGGCGATAGGCTTTCTGTTTGCCGCCTATAGATTTAAAACCGATTCGTGAAGCCAATCGTTTGAATTCGCTGGGAGAACGCTAACTTCTGCGCCAGTATCGACCAGGCAGCAAACTCTCGTCATCACATCTGTTGCGTATAACAGACGGCTGTGTTCGCAGGCTACGGTTGTTGTTAACGCGTGCCGACTTGGAAGTTTCACGAATCGTTCGACTGAAAAAACCTCGGCATTAGAAGATTTCGAGATTTCTAAGATGAGGTTGGGAGATGCAGCCAGCTCGTCTACGGCGTTGTTTTGAAACGAGACCAGCACAGCTTGCACCTGTTGAGGAAGTTTGGATAAGAAAAGTTGTTTGAATACGCCATCATCGCAGGTTCTTCAGCCGATAACCTCTCTCATTCTTTGCACCATGTCTGTCGCAGAACCGTGAGGCAGGTCGATGTTAATAAGAAGTCGGTCTAAACTTTGTTGATCGGTTAGATCTCTGCATTTAAAGATAGATTGTTTAAGTGTTTCGTAGGGTTCCGAAACATCACTAGTTAATATGATAGGTGTTACGTACCTGTCGAATTTCGCGGTAGTGCCTTGACTAGAGCGAGGAATTGTGTACATGTGTCGTTCACGCCGTGCTCATAGAAGTCAGCTTCTGAGTAGCAGAACCAGGCTTCGATGTTGTCTGGCCAGAAGGGCATTAGTTGGAACGAAGTTGGAGACATAACCTTTAGCTTAAGTACCTTGGGTATATGTTCCGTCATGGTGCAATATCAAGTACGAGAATGAAGAAGTATTATATATCAAAAACACAGGAGAAATTATCACAATATGTGAAAAGTTAATATAAGGCAATAATATACAGAATTCCAAAAAGGAACGGACTTACAGTTTACAATTTGGTGTACCAGATCACATTAAGCTCACCAATGAAGATAGATACAGAAAATGATTAAATTTATACAGCAAAGATAACCTGTCACAAACAAGTTTATCGAAACACATAAATTCTTATATGTAGACTGATGGAAAAAGATTAATTAAGTCTGAGGTGTGGATAATTATTCTTGTTATGACAAGAGTGAAAATTATGCAGTTAGCCTATCCAATTCACATAGAACTGAACGTAGCGGTAATTAAATCCCCAAAGTCAATAGCTCTTTAAGCCTTGGACATTTTATGCTGACCTCAATATTCTTAATGGACTCACCTATCTGAAGCCACTCGGTCACACTTCTGCAGGAGATCACATGTGAGAACGCGGTGGTCAACTTCTAGCTAGTTTAGATCAGTCACATATCGATATATTGATAGCCTATCAAATATATCTTTGAACCTTTTCGCTTCTGACTTCCGATTTTATTGCATGAACAGGTTTTGATTAGAGAAGGTATTACTGGTTAAAGTGTAGTGAAAATACAAATACTTGTGGCATCTTCATCAACAAAATCAAAATGGTACCATTTCCAAGCACAGGCACTTTACACCAAGCAGAATTCTATTGCATAATCAACAATGTAATTTATTTTCACAGGAAGAATTACAATCTATTTTACTGAGTTGTTAGTTCAAAACTCATATATATAAAGATCTGAAGCTTATTCACATGCAAATACAAATAGTATAGATGCATTGTACGAAATTTTCCTATTTAAGTATTGCAGAGAAACAAAAGCGAGAGAAAATTGTATAAAAGGAAATAAGGTGAATCATATAGTCTTCTTCAAGTTACTGAACTATCTTTTGCCCTCACTGATGGAATTCAGCATTCGGAATCACTGACTTAAAACATTTAGGAATGCGAAGAACACCAGGTGATTTCAAGAAGCTTGGCAGTTACGACAATCAACCTTCAACAAACACGTCAAAACCTATCTAATTCATCAATCATTTAGAAAATTCAAGAAGTAAAATACAGGAAAGGGGATTAGAACGAACGGGAACGGAATTAGAAAAGATAGTCGGATAAAGACAGGAAAAAGTTTAACAAAAACCAACCATGGTGGTGGTCAACGAGATACGCTGTAAGTTATATGTGAAGAAAATTCAAAGCTTTGCTTTTGCTATCAGTTTGTACTAACGATGTTCTCTAAAACAACAATGAAACTGTTACCATCAAACCATCCACCACAAAAAAGAACTGCACCAAAAAACCCACCTCAGTCATAAATCTCGATTTTAGTGGCCCTGCAACTGACTCCAGGTCGATCATATGAATGATTGTCATAGAATTATCCATATCGTCAAACCTCAGTTAATTTGGAAACCTTCTCGATCATCACGTTTATTACTCTTCGTCAAATATAGAAGTGTCTCATTTTCAGTTTACTCTCCGTTCGAATTGATTAACAAATGAACTATCCAGACTCTTGAATAATTTATCAACATTGATCTGCGAAATAAATTCACTCCCATTTTCTGAACTCCGGGTTGACGATTACCTTTACTCTTCCTTCACTACCACTTAAATACTCATACAAGTGAATATATCACGTCTCACTGATGACATTGTAGCGTGGTGTCGAGTTGAGCTTGACTATGAACACCGCTACAAGACTACGTGCCAATTAACCAATAAGATCCCCGTAGGCCAAAATATCAGAAGGCAGATGATTGTAGTAGTCGTATATATTTGTTGGCGATCTCGTGGTATCGAAAGAATACCGAGATCGTGCCAAAGGAGTACAAGTGTGTTTACTGAGCGTAACCGGAATCGTACAAGTTCAAAGTCAACGGGAGAGTAAGTATATTGGCTGTCATTAGCACAGTTAAACAAACGAGCACAATAAAACAATCACTGGTACAATTGGTTATAATAATAATTGTTCTCATTGAACCAATCGCGTTCTGTTGACAAAAGTAGGTCACTACAACATTATGAGGATAACAAATGTTTGGTCAGTGTTATTTCAAGGCATATTCACTGAAAATCTTCTTCTTTCCAGTATTCTGCTCCTACTGTAGATTCCAAACAAAGGTTTGGAATGAAGAATGACTGTGCAATTAATTGAGATACGCGGTATCGCCCAGTTGAAATCAAAACAAGGTAATTGGATGATTGACGATTCCAGAACTGATTATACATATAAATATACATTATACCCTGAACAATTATTACCACACAGTTATTCACTCAATGATTGTTCAATCACTAGTCACTTCTAAATTACAATAAATAAACAATTTGACAAAGGGTGTAGGAGAATTACCAAGTGCAGCAAATAAATGTTATTCTGTCCTTTCTGCATAGATCACACACAGATTCGTTCGAAAGATAACACATGGTTGCGTTATAACACACAGTGTTTCCAATTCGGTAAGACTGGTTCAATACACAGTCAAAAGTGCACAGTTCCAGTTAATGAACCACTACAATGAAATGGGGTGGGCAAATCAATATGCCTGCCGTCGAGACTGAGTATCAACTTAAACAAATTAAATATAACTCATGAAGAAACATGGAAACGCAGTGAAGCTGTAACGAAACCAAAAACCATAATAAAATACAATTTTCAACATTAAATCGACTAACCGAATGTGCAAGTGAAGGAATCGATAACAACAAATTACAAGTGTAAATATACAGAGATTTCCATTCACAAAACATCTTCGAAATTGATAATACACCTACATTATCCCTTGTTGACATCGGTAGATCTGGATACAATACATAGTATTCAGTAGGTTACTAAAACATCTACTACACGCATGAATTCAATGATGATGTGAATGTGTTATATTACATTGACTATAACAGCAATTCATAGGACGCCGACCATTGGTTTACCATTGCCTAAAGTGAAGATGAGTATTTAGGAATTGTCACGCACGTTTTAGATTTTCGCAGATTTTCTTGATCATAACTTTAAAACGTATAGCACGATCAAAGTTTCTTATTGACTCCCTACTTATAAAGATGATGGTATTATGATCTCTATCAAAGGTCAAGATCAGTTGAAACTAGTTTAGTTGGATATGAAAATGTTTTATTTGGTAATATTGATGAAAACAATCACTGAGTGGATTAATTTGAACTTTGATAATCTGATCATTTACATAGTGTGTGATAGATAGGTGGATAGATTGGTAATGTTGATGATTGAAATGTGTCGTTCATTCGTCACATGAAACATCGATTATTTACAAATGTAATAGAAAACAAAAGTTATTAGTATGAAGGGAATCGCTACGGTTACACTAAGTGTAGAGAATCAAATAGAACAGATCAAAACGGAACTCTAATCGATAAAGTATCCGAAAATTCAAGCTGTCTTCAAGGTGACATCACTACTTCGAATTGTATATCAAGTTTCACGAAATAAACACGTTTTACATTCTAACATATCTTTACTAGTTTCAAAACTAAACCCCTTCCATGATACTATCATCATCTCAAATGTGAAAGAAAGAGTTATTGGAGAATCGATGTGATTAAGTAATGTTGAGAACATTGGAATTTACAGTTCATTGTGCCTTCAGTTGATGTGACAATATCATGCTGTTTGTTATATCTGAAAGATGTAAAATCATTTATCGTTTATGATTAGTTTCTTATCATTGTGATGACTAACAATTATAATGGTGACATAATAATTTATAGACGGACTTTGAGCGACACCAGACTGACTTTGAGAGTGTTCACCTAATGACCAGAAACTTGTGTGAATAATTGGAATTTCGATTTACAGGTTATGATTAAGGTTAGAAATTAGATTTAGGGTTTTTATCACGAATCGCCATCAGCTATAATGCCAAACATAAGAAGGATTGGTTCAGCGAAGTGTTCTCCCCTTTTCGACGAATTCATTATCATAGCTGTACAGTACAATCATAAATATATATACATATTTTAACAGGATGATAATAAACTTGTGTTAGGCATGTTGATAGTGAGGTTAAGTATTCATCAAACGATAGATAAGGAGATTATCATTGGTAAAGGATAGCTCAGCATGATAAGATAAATATTAAAATTTAGGTTGAATGTAATGAGGATGATCGTGGAAACAAAATGAACCAGACAGGGGTAGAAAATTGAAGGGGAAGATGGAGGGTGAAGCAGATGGCTGTAAAAGAAGAAGAGAATGAAGAAAGAGAAAAAT
Source organism: Schistosoma spindalis (assembly GCA_946903255.1). Classification (NCBI taxonomy): domain Eukaryota; kingdom Metazoa; phylum Platyhelminthes; class Trematoda; order Strigeidida; family Schistosomatidae; genus Schistosoma; species Schistosoma spindalis. The sequence goes on along the minus strand of OX336421.1, from coordinate 517,786 downwards.
TAAAAATTACAAGACATTAGGACCATGGTAGAAGAAGAGTTTGTATCAAATCGCTTTTGCACACACAATTCTGGTCTTTCCAGATGTATGGCTAATGTTTTGGCAATGCAATGAAGATGCAGTCTAATTGTTTTGGGGAGGCTTCTACTTACGTTGTAAATGACTTTGAACACCGAGTCTGTCTTGATTGAGGGACCTGTGTTCACAAGGTGTTCGATTACTGAGCTTTTTATTGAGCCGTTTTCTCCTCTTTTTAGCCATGCCGGACAATGTTCTTAAATTTTTTTGGATAAAGTACTCATCAAACAACCTATAAACGTAGTTCCACATGAGCAGGTTAATTGATAAATGCACATTGGGTTGGTCGGATGCGATAATTCATCTTTAAGATTATTGGTGAATAATAATCGGCTGGAGAATACTATTCGTAATGTTGTTGCGGGGAATGTTCTTTTTAACGAATCGGAAATTCCCTTTTTAGGGTGTGTGTGTGTGGCTCTGTCACCCTTGAATTCGATGCTCATGTATAAAGTTTTCTTTTCTACTGTAGTTATCTGTGTTTTCGGCGTTTTCCGCTTTATGATCTTATCAAATGAATATCTAGGGATATCCGTTTTTAATAATTATCTCCTTCAAGTGGCTCAATTCTTCATATATGACTTTGTGACTACGGATTCATCGTATTCTTGTTGTGAGTGTTATTATTAAGTTCCTTTTTCATTGATAAGAACATAAAGCCTTCCTTTCGTCTTCTTCTTTCTTTCATCACACTCTTCTTCCTTTACAGCCATCTGCTTCACCTTCCATCTTTCCCTTAAATTTTTTACCCCCAACTGGTTTATTTTGTTTCCACGATCATCCTCATTACATTCAACCTAAATTTTAATATTTATCTTATCATGCTGAGCTATGGATGTGAACAAGGAAACAAGAAGCCCTGACAAACTACGAAGGCTATTTTTCGGGACGTTATTTCATTTTATTCAAAGCTTGGAAAACACTGACATTTATTTTCGTCCCTAATCTATTCTACAGGACATAAGCTTTCGTTCGTTGTATAACTCACTGCCATACCCTTTTCTGTTCCGAAACTATTGTAATTTAAATATGATGTTTTGCACCCTATTTTCTACTTTAATTTCCAGCTTTGGACATAATTGTATTTTTCCTAATTATTGTACGTTGCGGTAGGGTTATTCACTTATTTATTCATGTACCTTTTTACACTAATCTGAATTCAGTGAATTACAGTGGAGTCAGGAATAGATCGAGTAGTGTTCTAGTTGTCGTGTCTTCTCGAATAATATTATCCGACTGGCAATTTTTTTTTAAATAGCCCCCACCCCCTAATAAATTTTTTTCCACCCCCAAATTACAATATTTTTCATCCCCTGTTTCGTCCAATGAAATGGCTAGTTTTGAAACTTTGATGTAATTGGTTAGTTATGTCTTGAAAATTGTTATAAATTATCAGTAGTTGTATACGATGTACATATAATTTGTCTTTATGGAGGACAGTAACCTTCCCAGTGCAAGTGCTGTTGTTTCTCACGTAACGGAAATGGAGGAAGTCTTTTTAGCAACCTTGTTTCTGGTTGCGTTCCCATCGGTTGAAGCGTTGAAGACCGCTATCATTAATTATGAAAGATCGAGTTATAGTCATTATGTTGTGCAAGATACGCATATTGGCCGAGATCAAAATTCGTATATAAAATTTGTGTGTTAGAGAAACGGGCGTATAAGATCTAGTGGTTCATCACAGTGTATTAGACGGAGGAGGTAATTTGGTTAATGTTGTTATAATTCGTTTCACGAAGCGCTTCCATGAACACCCAATGTCCGGCTTTCATGTTTTGTAAGATTGTAGACGGCTACTGGACTGTTGTACGTGGGAATGTGCATCACATTCACGAGTGCAGTTCCCTGAGGTACGAAGGTAATTCGTGGGTGCGTAGGTTAACAGATGGGGAGCTTAAAACTGTGAGACCGCTGCTGATATCTGGTACCGCAGCATTCCACGTAAAGAATTTTGCTTACCAATCTTATGGGAAACGACTGACTGATCAAGACGTCTGTAATATGCGGTATAAAGTGTTCTCACACGCGAATTAGGCCGGTCACTTTTGTAAAGTTATTGGTTTTGACGGGACGTAGAAAACCAATAACGAGAACGTCCATTTATATCAAGTAGTTGCCCTGGATATGAATTTTAAGGATATACCCATCTGCATTGCCTTTTTAAGTCATGAAACGTCAACATTAATTTCTACGTTCCTGCGTTTTTTCCAACGGTGTAACAACAATCGACACGTGGTAGGCATAGGATGAAGGTAACCGACTATGCGATATCTGTAATCTTGCTCAGCCGCCTTGTGAAACTAATGATACGGTTGGTTGGGTTCTCTGTAGATGTGAAGCTATGTTTCATACTTTCTGTGCCTACGACCCATCAACGAACATCCGAGCCGTTCACTGTCCTAAAACAAGAACAAATAAAGGCCCTTTTCAGGGCCACCCACAATTTGATTTACAATTTGATTTTTTCTATACTTCGTTTCCATGTCAAAGGTCAAGTGATTAAGATATGCCTTAGAGATTAATAATGGAAATTAATATCTAAGGAATTATCGCTCATGTATGTGTAAACTTATTTCTAACGTTTATTAGATATAAAGCTTAACAAAAGTTAGACAACATTTTGTCATCTAAGGAACACTAATCTACTAATTTTAGATTTCAAATACTGTGATTACCGTTCACGTATTAGTAACACATTTGTAAACTATCTAGTAATAGTACATTTTTAATATAGTGAAAATTTCATTAGTTGAAATCATGAATCAATTGAAGCTAGACCACCATGAAAAATTTGGAAACACTGGACGGCCGTTTCATCCTAGTATGGGACTCCTCAGTAGTACGCATCCACGATTCCGCCCCCTACAGGATTCGAACCCAGGACCTAACAATGCTGAACGTTTGCATCTGTTCGGATAAATATATATACTTACAAATTGTAATATTTGCAAATTACAAAAGTCATTATTCAATATAGGTCAGCATGATTTGCAGTAAAGTGTTCAGTCATAATAACTATAACAGGATTATGGGGAAAATTGAAAACGCAACAAATTTTCTGTCAAATTAATGAGAATTGAATCGTGTCAATTGAGATAATAATAATAATAATAATAATAATAATAATAATAATAATAATAATAATAATAGGGACAATACATGATAATAACATTTTACATGTTCATTGATGCCAGTTGACCTTATTCATATTTATACGTTGAATGTCGATAGATATTTGTTAAGTTAGACAATGTAGGCTTGTTCATTTACACTTTATGTAACTGACATTTCAAATGCTTGTCAAAAATGGTTACATTCATAATGTATAGATATTTAAGCTTTTTTATTACGGTTAAAAATATTCAGAAAAGACTGATTAAACACACCAGTTTTTATTACAATCGACAAATTAATTTCAGCATACAGAGTCAGTCAGTCAGTAACAACGTAGAACTTCGTACATACATACATCAGTTCGAGTTGCCATACCACATTAGCAAAGAGATTCAGTTATCGATTCAAATCCCATAGTGGTAGAAGTTGTGATCGGGAACATTAGGATTTGATGATGTTATTTAAGGAGTATAATCCAGTGAAATACATTTGGAAAGAAGACAAAGGACATGAAGAATTCAGAAGATTAGAGTTTGGGAGAACACAGACAGTGGATGCACCTGCGCCATTGCAAACGATTTTGAGCCATGTCATTCAAGGTCTCTAACCATCGGTTGCTATCATCTCGCGGTCCCCGAGCAGGTAGTCTACACCTACCAACATGGCTCAGTCCACTTGTCAGTGACTTCATGGATTTGTGCCATGTTTTGGTCTGGCCGCCCCTAGCTTTCTTCCAACCCACTCCTACACCATAAAACATAGCACGTCGGAGCATTCGGTGGTCGAGCATGCGCAACACATGTCCCGGCCCTCTCAACTGATTAAGTTTCACTACTTCATCAATTGATTTGCCATCCTTACCTAGTATCCGTTTCCTAACAACTGAATTACTTACTCGGTGATCCCAGGATATACGAGCAATGTTTCGAAGACACCTATGATCAAATATTAGCAACCTACGAATATCTTGTACTCTTACTGGCTATGTTTCACTGCCATAAAGTATGACGGGACGATTCGCTACGCAGTAAAGGCGTCCTTCCTTTGGTACACGGATATCTCGTCTACGCCACAAATGACGCAAGTTGGCAAAAGCTAGTCGAGCCTTCTGTATCCGTACTGAGATGTCGTCACACATCAAACCACAAGGGCTGATGAGACTTCCAAGATAAGTGAAGCGGTCGACACGCTCAACTACTTCACTCCCTATCACTAGTTCGGGTGTCGATGCAATCCAATCCTGAAGCAACATTTTGTATTTCGAGGGAGAAAATCGCATCCCGAACATGCCTACATTGTTGCTTAGAGTGGTCAGCAGACTCTGCATTTTGTCAGCGTCTTCACCAAATAGAACTATGTCATCGGCATATTGTAAGTCAACAAATGAAAAACAATAAACCCTTTCAATAGATTTTAAAATTAACCACATTCCAATCTAACATTTTCTATTTCTCATTAAAAATGACCATTTACAAATTAAACGTTGACTAAATATGAAGTAACTATTTTTGGAAATATTCTTACCACTTCAGTAATAATTTATTTATCAATTGGGTATTTAACATTAGACTAACAACCTAATTCATGAATTACTATTATCATATATTCAAACCAGTTTTCAGTTCCTCTTTTTCCCTAAACTTTCTTTGAACGTATTCGTGGTAACAACTAATTAACAACTTCTATTGAAAGTTAACATTAAATCACTGAATCGGAAATCAAATATTTATGTCAATATACATTCACTAACACTAGAATTTCAGTTGGTGTTTATTTTGTTTCTTGTAAAGTCTACATTGTTTTTTAACACTACCATTACACAAAAATAATTATTTATTATTATTATTATTATTATTATTATTATTATTATTATTATTATTATTATTATTATTATTATTATTATTATTATTATTATTATTATTATTATTATTATTATTATTATTATTATTATTATTATTATTATTATTATTATTATTATTATTATTATTATTATTATTATTATTATTATTATTATTATTATTATTATTATTATTATTATTATTATTATTATTATTATTATTATTATTATTATTATTATTATTATTATTATTATTATTATTATTATTAAATTTCAAATGTAAAAATGCTATTTCTGACATCTAATCAAACCACTAGATGCTATTTCGATTTCAACTAATCAGATTGCAAAGATCAACAGTTTACGATCAATTACACACTTGCAAAACAAGTACACCAATCAAAGATACCTAAATTTTTCATTCACACCCTACCATTTTTTTAAAATGGGGTGGTAGGGATTCATATTTGCTGGGCAATAAATGTCGACCTGTCTTCTCTCACTTGTGTGCTTGTCAGCCAATCAGGTGACAGAATAGTTTTCTTCTCTCTACCCCTCTTGGAACTCATGCATAACTAGCCTCAAGGTTAACTCGGTCAGCCTATCTCGTTCAGATGTTAATCTTGATTAGATAAGTAGCATCAGTACCAAAAGTGGTTAGACAGATCAAGAACGTAACAGCTATTCTATCCCAATGATATTTTCCCTATCTATCGTTTGATGAATACTTAAGCCATGAACAATCCAAGAATTTTATAATAACCTCACTGTCACCATGTACAGCACTAGTTTATTATCAGTAGTATTATTATCATCCGGTTAAAGTAAGCACATATATATTAATGATTGTACAGCTTTGAAAATGAATTCACCCAAAAAGGGGAGAACTCTTCGTTGAACTAATCTTTCTTAAGAAATGCCAAAACTCTATTTAGGCAAAAGAAAATCGTTGAGTCTTACCATTTTGGTGTTGACTGTTTTATACTATGACAGATTTTGAGATGATCAGATAATTGGGAATTACTGAATTGAGCATGGATCCATTGGTATCGTTCAACTCGATGAAGTATATTTATGTAGTTGGAAATTCTGAAATAGTAACTAACTGACTGAATGAATACAGATCTAATCATACAAAACAAACTTTCATAAATTTTGATATACAGACTAAAGTTTTAAAATCACACCTCATAAATAAACTCAAATACAACACGGAGAACAGCAATTCAACCACACTTGATGGCGAAACTCTGAAAGATGAAGAATCCTTCACATACCTGGGAAGCATCGTCGATAAACAAGGAGGTTCAGATGCAGATTTAAAAGCAAGGATTGGCAAAGTAAGGGCCTCATTCCTTCAATGAAAGAACATATGGAACTCAAAACAACTTTCAACCAATATCAAAGTCACAATCTTCAATACTAACGTCAAGGCAGTTCTACTGTACGGAGCTGAAACTTGGAATACTACAACAACCACCGTCAAGAAGGTGCAAGTATTTATCTACAGTTGTCTACGCATGTTACTCAACGTCCATTGGCCAGATACCATCAGAAACAGCCTTCTGTGAGAGAGAACAAAACAGCTTCCGGCTAAAGAAAAAATTTTGAGATGGTGGAGAAGATTTGTAGCTCAGGTGGAAGCGGAAAAGAGAAAGGCCAAAGAACACATTACGTCGGGAAATAGAATCAGACATAAAGTGGATGAATAACAACTGGAAAGGATTGCCCAGGACAGGGTTGGATGGAGAATGCTGGTGAGTGGCCTATGCTCCTTCACGAAGAAAAACAGGCGTAAGTAAGTAAGTCATAAATAAACGATATTTGCATTCATTATCATTAGTTTGTATTTTGCACTAACTGAGTAACAATTTAATTTTCGAGATTATCATAAATGAACTTCATAGATAACATGCATTGGACTATAGACCTTTAAGGTTATATCATTAATCAATTGAAAGATTTTAAGAAGGTGGGGGGGTGTATACATTAAGCTAATTAATATCAAATAAGACGAAACATGTCCTTAGTTTCACTGTAAACTAAACTTGTTTAGAATTATTTTTTCCTGGTTAACGTTATTTTAGCGAGTTAGTTCTCTACGGGATAGGGTCACTAACCGCAAACACAACCTTCCTCCTTTAGCCGAACTTGAGACCGGTAGTAATTTTAGAAGAGCTACTAAAGTTAACATTTAAATGTTACATTTATTGTTCACAAAATTCTGTTTCTACGCATATAGCATAGTAACAATAATGAATAGTTTTAAATGACCTAACATTGAGACAACTTTGTATTACTTAATGTATCCTAACATTACTAATATACAGTATATCACTAAATGTAACTATTTATTGTTGAATTACACATATAGCTAATGGCATATTCATTCATTGATCGTCAAGTGACATTCAATATTTGATATGTCTAGCATATATCGTATGAAATTACTGAACTATATTATTATACAAGGTTATCAATTTGGTGTGATCACCTTTAATCCTTCGGTCTATAATCACAAATGGTATGATCAGAGTGTGTGTGTTGGTTATCATATATATATATAACTTGTATTTACCGCAGTAGTATATTTCAAAATTGAGACTACAAAAACTGGTTTTTCTATGTGGTTCACAATCTTTTTCATACTCTTCTGGTCATCAGTTTGGACAGAACATATTCCTGTCAGTAAAATTCATCTGAATCAACATGGAATGTTCACAGATCCTCGTGGATTCATTAGATTATTTAGAGGATTTAACAATGTCCGAAAATCATTCCCATGGTATACAGTAAAATCTTTGAATATCACACAAATGAAGATTTTTCAAAATTGGGGTTTGAATGTTGTTCGATTAGGTGTTATGTGGAGTGGAGTAATGCCAAATATATCAATAGTGAACACTACATATTTAAATCAAATTGAAAAGTTGATTGATTTATATGCTGATCATGGAATTTATGTGATATTAGATATGCATCAAGATGGATTATCGAGTCGATATGGTATTTACGATGGTATACCACTTTGGTTAATTGATCGATTTAAAAGACCACCATACGTTTTGCAACAGCCTTGGCCGTATAAAAAGTTGCCCAAATGGGATGGGGCGTATTATTTAACTTACGAATGTACGAATGGAGCTCAACAGTTATATCACAATGTATCAGGTGCTTGGATTCACTGGGGTGATTTTTGGGAAACCGTAGCTAAACAATTTGGAAAGAAGTCAAATGTACTTGGTTATGATTTGATTAATGAACCTCCACCTGGAAACTTTTATTCTAATCCATTACGAGCGTTTTCAGGTAAAGTTATATTTACTAAATTTATCTTGTGTGAAACTTTAACAATACTTTGAGATTTCAAGTAAATAGATTTGTGTGAGAAGGGGTATTGTGAAGATTGTAGTAATTTCGGAATTTGAGATCATGAGTTAATTGAAGCTAGACCACCATGGAAAACTTGGACTCCTCAGCAGTGCACATTCACGATCCCGCCTCGCGGGATTCGAACCCAGTGCTTAACCACTGAGCCGACATCCGGTGATGTTAATGTCCACGAAATTGAGCAACATATCCACCATTGTCATCAGTGAGTTACTATCTCATAACAGACCCTGTTGAACTCAACTGGTCACTGTTTCTCACTAGAACTACCTTTTGAAGCCAGTCACTAATGATTATATGTTGTTTAGTATCAGAAGGAGGTTTTGTGGAGATTGTAGTAATTTCCATAGTTGAGATCATAAAGTGTAAGTTTGCTGACTTCTAATATAAATGTCATAGTGATATTCGAATAAATGCAACAAAATGAACTGCATTTGCACCATCACCTCTGATATCGATCGATAGTTAGTAATTTATTATGAACTAGATATAGTAAAACACTCACCGTCTCCACTTAAAATATTTCAAATGATTAATGATATCACGTTAAAGGTCCGCAGTTCGATGCCGATGATAATTGGACCTATATTTCATTCACTTGGTTAGTTACTATTTCAAAATTTCCAACTGCATAAACACAGTTAATCGAGTTCATTGTGTTCAACGATACAAATTGATCCATGCTCAATTCACTAATTCCCAATTATATGGTCATCTGAGAACCTGTCATTGTATAACGATCATCTTTATAATTATTAGTCACCATGATGAAACCAGTGTAATTATAATGAATAAATGATTTTACATCTTCCAGACATTCAACAGCATGACATTGTCATATCAACTGAGTAAACAATGAACATCATATTCCAACATGACTTCATGCCATCGATTCTCCAGTAGCTCTTTTCTTTGTATTTGAAGTGATTTTATTGTCATGGAAAGAGTTTAGTTTTCAAGGCAATAAAGATAATTTAGGGTGTAAAACGTGTTTAATTCAAGAAACTTGAAGTACAGCTTGAATTTTGGAATACTTTGTCGATTGAACTGTTTAAATATCTACGTTGTCAACTATTCTATATAACCCTTGACCCTTTATGTAACCGCAGTGATTCCCTTGATACTAATAACTTTTATCTTTCACTACATTTGTAAATTATCGATGTTCCAATAACAACGTACGAAGTTCTACGTTGTTACTGTCTAATCAGTTTTACTCTCCTTATTAGGCCATCATCACCACTTCGTGACTTTTGTCTTACAAACAATCGAATACCACTTAAAACAGAAAATTATTCGGGTTGGTATTGATAATCAGTCAGATATATTTGTGAGACGTAGTAGATTCATGGATCATCTGCTGTGTTTTACACTATTTAGTTTAAACAAAACGCATTCTTTCATGTTCATATGATGGATTTTCTGGTTTCAGGTTATGCTGGTCGATATAATCTACTACCAGTTTACGACTATCTTGTTGAGAGAATACGTAAATATGACAATTCAACATTAATATTCTATGAACCAGTTACATATGGGATATTTACTCCTCTAACCTCTTCAGGATGGTTAGGAACTGGATTTCAACGTGTTCCTGGAGCTAATCACGATAAATCAGCACCGAGTAAAAGTGTTTTATCATATCATTATTATTGTTGGGTATTACAGGCTGATTATCCAAACTCCACAATGCCATTCTGGAAGAGAGTCTTATGTGACTCGGTAAATTTCAAATTCTTTTAAACTCTTAGTTTTCCTGCATTATTTGTTAAACTGTTGTTCATATTATCATTGATATAGTATATCGTATTGTTCAGGTTACTTTCATTGATCAGAATAATTAAATATAAGCTGAATCAAATAGTTAATAAGTACCATGTCATTCAAGATTAGCCTCATTTTCTAATCTGGTGAGGTGTTACCGATACATATCATTCTGTAGTCGCTGATAAATAGACTGACAGAATACTTTCGAAATGAGACTAAGTTAACTTATTTGTTAAATTCATCATACATGTAGGATGGGTGTTCATTGATTCTTTCATTCATTATACCACTTACATGTTTTACGTATTCAAGTGTTGACTACCCATTCCCAGATAGTTATAACAGTTTACTAAGAGATTTACTCGTGTTGACATATCTGTTACATTTGGGATGTAAGAACTATGTGAAGTCGCTTAAAAACAAATTATTATTTATTTATTTATTTGAACACATAAATATTGGTACAGGGAGGCACCAAATATATATGCGCCACACAAAACAATGATAATTTGAAGAGAAGGAGAAAGGAGAAAAAAAAAGTAATGAACGTGGGGAATTATAAAAAAAAAAGAGAGAGAACAATAATGGGGGAAACGGAAAGGTACAATCAGAAGAAATCTTTCAATTAAGGAAGAGGCAACCACTTTTTATGAAGAAATAAAAGAGGTTACAGCAGGATCGCCATTGGCTTCTATTCTGAGCCATATCTGATAACGTCTCTAGCCACTGTGTTACACCGTCTCTCGGACCCCAGCCAGGGAGACGTGAAGGATCAACAGAAGCTAGCCCTTTGCAGCTTTCTTTTATACCACGACACCATGTCATATACTGACCACCTCTCCGCTTTTTCCAACCAGTCCCAGAGTCGGCAAATAATGCACGACGAGGAATTCTCTGGGACGACATTCGTAGAACATGTCCAAGCCACCGAAGTCGGTGTTTCAAGATGGTGACACCAATGGAATTATCGTCTCTGTGACCGAACACTTGATGCCGAACCTCTGCATTACTGACATGGTGTTGCCACTGGATGCCAGCAATCCATCGGAGACAGCGATGATCGAACACAGAGAGTAGTCTAACATCCTCAACTCGGAGAGGCCATGTTTCACAAGCATAGAGCAGAACTGCTCTCACCGACGCGTTGTAGATCCGACCTTTTACAGCCAGACTAACATCACGAAGGCGCCAAAGATGGCCCAGATTGGCATAAGCCGCTCTGGCTTTCACTATACGTGCATTGATCTCATCACTCACGCCACCACCAGCACTTATGCAGCTACCTAGATACACGAACTTCTCGACTACTTCTATCTGCTCACCATCCAGAGTGAGTACAGGATTAGAATCCTGCCAGTCTTGTAGAAGAACTTTGCACTTCGAAGGTGCAAAGCACATACCATACCTACGGACATTGATTGCCAACTGGTTAAGTGCGGATTGCATAGCTTGGGCTTTCTCGCACAGTAAGACAATATCATCCACATACTCAAGGTCGAGAAGTCTTTCTCCAGGCAACAGATCCACACGACCATTACTTACATCCATCAGAGCTGTTTCCAGAATGTCATCGATGGCAAAGTTGAAGAGGAATGGTGAGATTGGGAAACCCTGTATAATCCCACTGCTTGAATGGAACAATGGAGAAAAGTGGTTGTATGCCCTCACTCTGCCTGAGGTGTTTGTGTATAATGCTTTCAGGATGTTAATAAACTTCTCAGGCACACCCTTCTTCAATAGACAATTCCAGAGAACAGTTCTGTCCAACGAATCGAAGGCAGCCCAGATATCAACAAACACTACGATTGTTGGCCTTTGATAAGTATGGCGGTGTTCTAACATTTGGCGGAGGGTGAAGATATGATCAATACATCCTCGACCAGAACGAAACCCAGCCTGCTCCTCACGAGTCAATCCTTCTCGGGTTCTGAACAATCTACGAAGTATGACGGAAGCCAATAGCTTGGACACAATCGGAAGTAGACTTATCCCCTGATAGTTGTTATGGGACGACGTGAACCCATTTTAAAGATAGGGACAACTATCGACTCATTCCATGACGTTGGTACACTCTCTAGTTCCCAGATCTTTGTAAACAACGTCGTCAGTCCCTTAGTCGGAAAGTCACCACCATCTTTAAAAAGAGCCGGAGGTAAGTTATCTGGGCCCGGTGATTTGTAACGTTTCAAGAGTTGGAGTTCCTTGCGGACTTCCGCCTCATTTGGTGGATCAGTCGTCACCGGCCACGGAGGGTAGGACAGTCTGACCGATGTTGCCGGAGCAGCAGGCCAGTTGAACTGCCCTTCGAAAAATTCTGCCCATCGTCCAAGACGTCGATGGATGTTAGTGATTGGCGTTCCGTCATCCTCGCAGATTGTTTCGCTCACACCAGACTTCTTGCTGCCAGTGGCTTGGATGAGTTGGAAGAGCTTCCGTTAATTACCAGATGCAGCTGCTGCTTCCAACTCACTGGCACGCTCCAACCACCAGGCTTCTCGGTCCTTACGCAAGCTTTGCCCGATTTCATTACGTAACATCCTTCGTCTGTGGTCAAACTCACGGTCACCCGGAGTAGACGGACGGGCTTCAATCAGTTGTATGGAACCAGAAGAAACCCAGTGCTTGTAAGCGGGACGTTTCGCGAACCCACAACAGACTGTACCCGCCATTTTCATGGCGTCATGCAATTGCAACCAATGCTCATCTATACTTTTCGGTGGAATGGTAGCTAGCCTAGAAGCTAGCTCGGTTCGGTACTTACTAGCAACAGAAGCTGCAGCCAGCTTGCTGACATCAATCCTTTGGTGGCGGTCACTTCGTTGTCCACTGAAAAGTAAGGTAAGATTGGCGCAGACCAGAGCATGATCAGATCCCAGATAGGTACTCCAAAAGGAGCGGCAGTCTTGTGCACAACCACGCCAGCGGTAGCTGATCGCGATGTGATCAATCTGAGTCCAGGCTTGAGATGCAGAAGGAGGACGCCAGGTGGCACATCGGCGATGACTGTGCCGAAAGTTAGTGCTAGCCAGAAACAGGTTGTGGTCTGTGCATAGTTGCAGTAGAAGTTCCCCGTTATCTGTCCTGCGACCAACGAGTCCCCATCGGCCACCTAAACGACTCTCTTCTGTGCCTACACGCCCGAGCTGAGCATTCAAGTCTCCGGCTAGTACAACAATATCTGTCGAACGCACTTTCTGGAGAAGAACAGTTAGCTGGTGGTAGAACTCATCCTTGATTGCATCCGGGCTGCAATCTGTCGGGGCATAGGCGGAGATGACGAAAAGACACCGTTTCTCATGCCGATTTCTTCTCACTTTGATGGAACTTTCTAATCTAACAGCACATAACCGACTGTTAATGGGGATCCAGTCGATTAGTGCTGCCTCAGCTCTAGCGCTTAGTGCGACACCAACGCCAGCAAGACCAGACGAAGATGCCACAGGGTCCCCGCATAAACGCACGTAAAACAAACATTTTGAAGCGACAGATGGAGAGCGAATTTGTAGTATTTCACCAGAGTCTTGAATACGGGTCTCGGATAGACAACACACATCAATATTAAGAATTTCCAAAGACATAGCCAGCCCTATCTGTTGTCCGACCTGCATAAGTGTGCGAACGTTGAAGGCAGCCAGTTTGAATGGTGCACGTGGTTTCAGAAAAACTGCTTCAGTACTCGTATTCGGTGGCAACATACAATTTTCAACCAGGCAGTGACTCGAGAACGTTTAGATAAAGCTGAATTTCTTACCATAGGCGAGCTGCTGTCTGAGTCGAAACGGATACAAAAACTAGAAATAGGAGATAGTGAATAAATGACGTAGTAAATAATAATAATAATAATAATAATAATAATAATAATAATAATAATAATAATAATAGTACCAGTCATTTCAATGTTAGTCGGAGAGAAACGAATATTTTCCATAAGCCGATGGTTCATCATGGTTTTAGTGTGTGGGCTGAGATACTGCCCGGGTGCCCAAACCGAAGCAGGTGGTTTTCTTAGGGGGCCACACCCCGAGCCTTTGACCTAAAGGTCTAGTCCACAAGGCAGTGGAGCATCGTGAGGAGATGCAGTCCCATGGAAGCCGGTGATCAAAAGTTGGTTCATACGCCATTTGTTCCTTCAGGATACTGGAGCCCATGTGCACCTTGAATTGGTATCCGGTTATAGCGCCGGATATTCGCTTTTCGTCCTCTCATTTTCGTAAACAACACCCCCGCCACGAGAAGGCAGTGAGTAGGACTTCCCTGGCAGAGGCTGTATACGCGTGGCCGTGTGAGAGTATTTCGAGAGGAAGGGCGAACCCTCGCCGCTCCCGGCCATACCAGGGCATTTGGGGGCAAAAAAGTAACACAGTGTTCTCCATATCTTAGACAGTGATTAACATTTCAATCTAAAATATGGTTTCCTCTCTGTTTGAGAATATATGTACATGTACCTTCACCACTTTACATGATGTATATGTTAGAGCTGGTTTACACGATACCAGTAAATCCAGGCTACACTGGGTCATCATTTAAAGAAGTACACATGTGAACAGAGACTGATCTCCAGTATAAAATGTCTTATGGTTAACACCATAACTTGAGCTTAGATGATCAAGTATTTAGAATCGAAAACACGAAATAGTCATTTCACTATTGTTTTTAATAACAAATTATTCAAAAATACTATCGTCGAAAAAATACAGACTTTTACAATGGAACTATCAAATTCAAGGTGCAGGTTTGCATTGCGAAACGAACATCTATATACGAGAATAGGTCTCTTGGAAAACAGAAATTAGTTTTCAACGTTATTCAATAAAACATCCAAGGTCAGAATTCAATACGATCCACTTCTCATCCTTAATGGTTATGTGAAATGCTATTTTCATTTCAGTTTTAGTTAACTTTCTCGTCGTCACCGTTATTTTCTTACTTTGACTCATTCATCCTAGTAAAACAGCATCTTATTCACTGATCCCATACTATCAATAAAAAAGTTATGCTTTTGATTAAGATCATGAACCGATTGATTTTAGACCACCATTGAAAACCTGGAAGCACTGGACAACCGTTTCGTCCTACTGTGATGCCCCTCAGCAGTACGCATCCATGATCCTGCTTGTGGGACTCGAGCCCAGGACCCTCATTCTCGAGCGTGAAGGCTTAACCTCTAGACCACTGATCTTGCTGGCACCCAACGGTGTCAATGTCTAACCTCAACTAATCCATCTTCCATTGTATTGAGGTAGATACCTATCTCTGCCCGACACGGATTAGCTCCACTGGCACGGCTCCTCACAAGAACTTCGACAATTCTCTCACGGAGCTAGTAAGTAGTGCGCACATGGTTAAACGTTCGTGCGCTAGACTGAAGACCCTAAGTTCTAATCCCACAAGCAGGATCATGGATGCGTACTGCTGAAGAGTCCCACAATAGGACGAAGCGACCGCCTAGTGGTTCCAGGTTTTCAATGGTGGTCTCACATCAATAGGTTCATGATCGTGATCAATAACCTAATAATCGCCACAAACCCATACTGACAAAAAAGTTATGCCTCTAAATCACTCACTATCTTATCACCATTTGATTAAATAACGACGAAACCATCTAATTTATTTTCGGATGAAACAATATTCATTATGTATGGTTGAAAACATTGATTATGTACATTGCTATTTGCTTTTCAAATCACATTTAGTTCCTGTTACCAACTGTGATATCCAATGCAATTAAAGCAACAAAAACAACTGGAGGTGGTAGATTTCTAACTGAATTCGGTTTGTGTGGAGATGATGGAAATCCACGTAGTGTAAACACAGTGGAATGTAATGCGATATTGGACGAAGCTGATAAACATTTCGAATCATGGACATATTGGGATGGAAACTTTCTAGATGGCTTAGGAAATCCTATTAAAAGCGAGGTAATAAAATTTTGAACTTATGTGTTCAATAATATTTTCGTTCGAATTTGAGATTATTAGCGAGTTTAATGATTGGTACCGATGAATCAAGAAGTTTACACTTTGAATAAAGTCAAACGTTTATCCAGAAGCATAGTAAATGTTTGAGAACTGAAATACCAACGTTATAGGACCTGTGCTATATTAGCTCAACCGAATCGGTCAGAAAGTGTTACTTAGTTGTTCACTGTAGTCTAATACATTGAGTATGCTCCACCACAATCATTTTGATTGATTGGATTTGCAGTTTCCATAGTTCAGTAACTACTATAAAACCTAACAAGCTTATATAATGCTGGTTTGAAACTGAATGAACTTGCTGATGGATTTATACATACACGAATAGTTTACATGACTCGTATTGAGTATGATTCAGTGTATTATTTCTCATTATTATTCATCTTTCTCTCATATCTACAGGTGGAATCTTTCATTCGTCCTTATCCTCAATCAACAAATGGAATATTTCGTAAACAACAATTTAATTATAAAACTGGAAAATTTCGTTTCTCTTTCATTACAAATCGGTTATGTAATCAAACTAATGAGAAACAATGTTTAATTGCAGAAATATACATACCATTATCTGTACATTATCCAAATGGATTTGCAATGAATATAGAACCAAATTATTTAATTACTGAAATGAAGGCAAATATCCTGTCTATATACATGCCAACTAATGAACAGAATAAACGCGTAATTGTTGACATTGAAATTGTTAGAAAATAACTTCTCCCACCCCCCAAGTTGGATATGACTTGAGTAAATTATCATTGCCATTATACAAACGATGTATTCATTAACATTTAACTGAATAGTTGAAATGAAGTTTTATACAAGTAATACAATGGTTGTTGTTCATTGTTGCTATTTGAATTATTTTTCTTGGTTAGCGTTTTTGAGCGAGTTAGTTTTCTACGAGATGACTTCTCTAACCCGATGCCCAAACCACTCTATTTTATCCGGGCTTGGGACCAGCAGTAGCCTCAGATGGGCTCCACGAGAAGTTATTGTTAATATGTATGACAATATAATTAGAATAAACGGTTCACTCGATGAATTTCATACTTCTTATTCATTTTAGTCAATCGTTTGTTAGGATCTATTCAGGTGAAACAATGAAATGTTTTTTTTCATATTGTGAAAGTTCTTCATTTCATAATAAATTAATCAGTTAGTCAGGTACAATGTAGGATCAAGCATATATATGCACTGTTTCAAGTTGCCATACCTTATTAGCACAACATGCTGTACACCAGATTCAATGGTGGTAATATATAAAAGAAAGATTGCATATAAGTGTACACCTACACCGTTGTGAGTCTCCAACCATTGGTTACGATAGTCACGTGGAACGCAATCAAGTAGTCTGCATCTGTTAATATGGCTCATAATACATACTCTTACTCACCACGTGCTCGTACAGTCATTACTGATTAGTGTATGTGACCAAGTAAGATGAACAATGAACCTGAGCTCTTTCTATCAGTCTCCGTATGAGGAGATGGATTTATAAATATCCATGCAAATAGTAAGATGCGAACAGTTTTTCTTTAGATTGCTGACTAACATGGGTTAACTGGACGACAACCACAATTTTAGTTCAACGAATGGCTTACAAATTACAAAATATGTGTACAAGTGCAGCTCAATGGAAGAGCGAGCATATGATAGGTAACTGATTGTTTTCGAAGATTGTGCTTCTTATTGTTGTCAACAAATCTCGCTGATTATGCATATTCGATAAGAACGTTTTTCTAAAGGACTTATTCTCCATTTATGAAGTCAAGGCTGACGATTCTCTCAACTGATGTTACAAGAAGTATAATTAAGTTTATCATTTTGCTAATAGAGGACCAGCTACAGAAGCTTGCTGCATGATCAATCCTTCAAAACTTACTAGAAAAAAATCTGAAATTACCATAAAGTTTGATTGCCATTTCCTTATTAAGAAATTGTGATTCGGTTTTGCGCTGTGAAGTGTAACGCTGGATGTAAATCGTAGAACGTCCATAGAATATTATTTCAGGCGTATCTGTACTACCCTTCACTTTTCACAACTGAACTATCAGACTCGCCGCAACCAATTAGATGTTGCATCACATCTGATGTAAAATTTTATCTGAAGTACGAATACAGTTCAATTTTTCCAAAATGTAAATATATTTTCTACACAATCAACGAACCCTTGATAAAATTTGTCAGATCGTCAGTTTAAATTACGAACCGTTCTAAGCTAGACCTCCTTTAAGAACCTGGTGGCACCAAACTGTAGGTTCTCTCTAATATGGGACTTCTCAAATATGTGCATCCACGACCCACATTCGAAAGTGGACCACTGAGACTTCGGTCTTGCGCGTGAACGCTTAATTTCCAGATCATGAGTCAGCCTAGATGAGTCCTCAATAAAAATTACAATACAACGATGCTTATACTATCAAAAAATATAATATAAGTACCACATCAAAGACTATACACAGCGGTAAATCACTGAAATGCTTATAATTTCACATGTGATTTCATAAAGGTTTGAACCTGTTCCATTTTATAGTTAAGATCAAACATATCAAGTTGAATAATGCTCAGAAATTTCTAGTTGATATAAGTTTATATAACTTTACACAAACTGCTCAAAATAACATTGCCAAATTTTCAGGATGTTATCACATCTCTCCAAGATGTCTAGATATTGAACGACTCATGGTAAACATAAACAATGAGAGCTAACCTCCTGGTCCAGTTGAAATACGAGTTGGAAGTCAGTAAATATGTTTATTGTTTAAACGGTCAACAAATAACTAACGTGTGTTCTCATAAGACGACTCTCAGTAAGCGAGTCGAGAGCGAGAATGTAAAGCGTGCAGTGCTTCTAACCAAAGGTACGAATGTTCGATGTTTTACCACAGATGGCGTTGCTTAACGTGATTTCCATCACTAAGTAGATCATCCAGTCTAAAGCGCTTTGTCTCCTTAGTTGAATAAATATCCTCTGAAATTTTATTATAAATCTTAGTTCGTGCTTCAAATTATTCTTTGAAGCAGCAAACAAACGAATCTAGAATTCCTCCAGAGATCATAAGTATTCAAAAACAGAAAATGAATTCAAGTGAGAATTAAACAGAAAGTTTGCTAGTTGGTTTCAGTTAATCCATCACTCAAAATGAGCCCTCAACCCTCAAAAGTAACTGACAAAATACACGTTAGTACAAAGTGGAAAGAAAAAGTTAGTTACTCATTATGTGTGTCACAAAGCCATAAAATCTTCGTTAATAGTCGTGTCTTAATCGAATATAACATATTGGACAACATAGTTTGTTATTTTACAACGGTCATACAACATAAATAAGCCAAAATAAAATTACACCTTGTTTCATTTACACATGATTGAATTTGTCTTAGTAAAATGATTGTTCACATTATCATCGATGTGATATCGTTACAAACTCATCAAATTAGCAAGTAGTGGTGGGAATTTTGTTACAGTTTTCACAGAGTACATATTGACGAATGGAAGTATCATTTCAGTCATGCGCACTACCAATCTATACACACATATATCTATCCAACTATCTATCACACACTATGTATATGGTCAGATTATCAAAGTTCAAATTAATCCACTCAGTGATTGTTTTCATCAATATTACCAAATAAAACATTTTCATATCCAACTAAACTAGTTTTAACTGATCTTGACCTTTGATAGAGATCATAATACCATCATCTTTATAAGAAGGGAATCAATAAGAAACTTTGATCGTGCTATACGTTTTAAAGTTATGATCAAGAAAATCTGCGAAAATCTAAAACGTGCGTGACAATTCCTAAATACTCATCTTCACTTTAGGCAATGGTAAACCAATGGTCGGCGTCCTATGAATTGCTGTTATAGTCAATGTAATATAACACATTCACATCATCATTGAATTCATGCGTGTAGTAGATGTTTTAGTAACCTACTGAATACTATGTATTGTATCCAGATCTACCGATGTCAACAAGGGATAATGTAGGTGTATTATCAATTTCGAAGATGTTTTGTGAATGGAAATCTCTGTATATTTACACTTGTAATTTGTTGTTATCGATTCCTTCACTTGCACATTCGGTTAGTCGATTTAATGTTGAAAATTGTATTTTATTATGGTTTTTGGTTTCGTTACAGCTTCACTGCGTTTCCATGTTTCTTCATGAGTTATATTTAATTTGTTTAAGTTGATACTCAGTCTTGACGGCAGGCATATTGATTTGCCCACCCCATTTCATTGTGTTGGTTCATTAACTGGAACTGTGCACTTTTGACTGTGTATTGAACCAGTCTTACCGAATTGGAAACACTGTGTGTTATAACGTAACCATGTGTTATCTTTCGAACGAATCTGTGTGTGATCTATGCAGAAAGGACAGAATAACATTTATTTGTTGCACTTGGTAATTCTCCTACACCCTTTGTCAAATTGTATATTTATTGTAATTTAGAAGTGACTAGTGATTGAACAATCATTGAGTGAATAACTGTGTGGTAATAATTGTTCAGGAAATAATGTATATTTATACGTATGATGAATTCTGGAATCGTCAATCATCCAATTTCCTTGTTTTGATTTCAACTGGGCAATACCGCGTATCTCCATTAATTGCACAGTCATTCTTCATTCCAAACCTGAATTTGGAATCTACAGTAGGAGCAGAATACTAGAAAGAAGAATATTTTCAGTAAATATGTCTTGAAGTAACACTGACCAAACATTTGTTATCCTCATAATGCCATCTGTGAGACGTGATATATTCACTTGTATGAGTATTTAAGTGGTAGTGAAGGAAGAGTAAAGGTAATCGTCAACCCGGAGTTCAGAAAATGGGAGTGAATTTATTTCGCAGAACAATGTTGATAAATTATTCAGGAGTCTGGATAGTTCATTTGTTAATCAATTCGAATAGAGAGTAAACTTAAAATGAGACACTTCTATATTTGAGGAAGAGTAATAAACGTGATGATCGAAGAGATTTCTAAATCAACTGAGGTTTGACGATATGGATAATTCAATGACAATCATTCATATGATCGACCTGGAGTCAGTTGCAGGACCATTAAAATGGAGATTTATGACTGAGGTGGGTTTTTTGGTGCAGTTCGTTTTTTAATATATGGTTTGATGGTAACAGTTTCATTGTTGTTCTGGAGAACATCATTAGCACAAGCTTAGAGTAGACGTACAGCTACACAATTCCTCCGCATATAGTTTATATCTTATATAGTAGTCATTATTGAGTAATACTAAATCATTGACCGCAGCCAAATTTAGTGCAGAACTAAGAAAATCTATGAAGACGATAACAATACTATCGTTATTTTTAAGTTGATTTCAAGGATACATGTAATTTATCAAAACGCATTATCTTGGCATAAGTATATTTGATGGGTAAAGTGTGTGGCAGAAATATATTAAAATTTCATGTACCAAAATGACTGATTTGTCAGAGGTTTCACATTTAAACCACAAATAAATTTGGAGAGGTGAAATATTGGAAGTTGATTGTTAGTTCAACTAAATATCATGATTAACTAACTTGGAGGATGGACTGATACGTTCAATGGAATGATATTTCTAGATTGTATCCTTCTTAAATGTGAAATTTTGATTGTAATTGATTTTTAGTTTATGGAATATTTAGTTCCTTAGTGGATATTTTTCCAATTCGTTAGATGTTCATGCACATAATTCAGTGATGATAGTTCTTTTTTATTTAAACAACCAATATATTCTCAATACAAAATTAAAAATACCGTGGCAAATTTTGAGAACCTTACACTAGACACTTCATTTGTGAATTTCAATCATTTGCACTTCAACTTCTGTATGGCTCTTTCAATTCACAATTCCTCTATATTTTCCTTTCTATTCTCTTCAACTCTATCTTTTTAGCCTTCTGCTACACGGTTTTCTACTTCTGATTGGTGTTACATACTACCCATATATGACGACATAGTTAGCATAACACCCACTACTACAGTGGGTGAGAAAAGATCGTAATGCGTAAATAAAAGATGAAGACTAGTATTTTCTCGATTTCCCGTCAAGGTGGTCACAAGAATGGTCAGATTCTATTAGAAGGAATAAGATCTCTTCTGAAACGATAACCGCTTGCGCCCTTTCTGCAACTTCGATTTTCCTCATGACCTTTGCCTTGTGATTGGTTGTCATGTTTATTTTAGTTCGCCAAATTGTCACATGCTCGAAGATCATAACAACTTTTATACCAGTTTTGTTTCAGTTTCTTGTTCTATCACAAATATCAAGTAACCTTTAATTCCATTTTCTTCCTGACATAGCCGTCAAGGTTTTATGTGTTGGGTATAATTTACTGTTGTCAGTTCCGAAGAAAACCACTGAATCTTGTGGTATGCCACCCTTATCGATTACAAAACCGAGATAGCGTATATTTTTCATGCATAAGTCACATTTTAAGGAACCGTAGTCCGTTTCAATTTATTCGCGAGAGCTGCAAGTTATTTGTCTTCTCTAAGTACATTCAATCTACTCCCATGATTGTGATGCCACCCAGATAAGCTGCAGCACCCGAAACATCTTACAGCATGCTATCCACCACCTGCCTAGATAGTGTTGGGGCAGTTTGTACTCAGAAAGTTGGTTGATTGTACTAGAATTCACCTCTGTATACTGAGCCGGATAGGTTAAGTATTATTGTTATTTTTCCTATTCGCTGTTTGAGCCTTTTAAATTGTATTTTTGGTTTTTGATGGCATCTACTGGTTTACTAATAACTTCATTTATGTTTTTTTCTGTAACGTTTAGTACAGCAATAACTAATTAACGCGTGAAATCTCGCAAAATGTTATTACTACAAAAAACATTATGGCATTATTTAATACATAATTACAGAATGTCTTAATAAAATATAGTAACCATACATAGAATACTTCATTTGTAAATTTACATCATTCGCCCTTCACATTTTGTATGGTTCTTCCAACCCATATTACTATTCTATTTTTCTTTCTGTTTTATTCAACTCTATCATCCTAACCAGGAATTTTAATTCTGAACAGTGCTAAATAATGATTATATCTGTCGACATGAGTGGTACACATCACATCATAGAGAGCTCTTAATTTTAGTACAGTTTATTATTACGTTAGCGCAGATGTGTTGCAATAAATCCCCCAAATCAATAACTTTGTTGACCGCATTAGTCTTAGTGAACTCGCCTAAGTGAAAACGCTTGGTCACCCATCTGCACCAGATCACTATTGGGTACGCTGTGCTTCGCATCTCCTACGATCGCTAGCCAGTTTAAACTGATCACTACTTAATATGTTGATGGCCTGTCACATATACCTTCAAACATCTTTGCTTCCGAATTTCAATTTGACTTTGTCAAACACCAATTACTTGTGGCATCTTTAGATAGAGGCACAAATAACGACCAATGCTTTAATCACACTAGGTCTTTTAGAAGCTCAAATGAATCTATTTTACCTTGTTTGAACTTCCATATCTCTGCGTTGTTTGCAGGCATTGTTGATACTGATCTCGTTTCCATTATGCCCTACATTTGTCGTATGTTGTGAGAATACTGAACACGCACGACCCGTCTTTTCTCAACCCATGTTGAGGTTCATGGAGGATCTCCCCTTTGTTTACATATTCCCCTATTTGTTTGCTAATCAGTTATTCCATAAAGACCCATTAATCGTTGTAATGCTTTCTGCGGCACAACATTTCCCGCCACTCTGAAGTTAGTGCTTCTTTTATTCACTTCCAGTTATCCTTCAAAGTGTGGTATCCGAACAAAGAATAGACGAACGGTAACTGTAAGGAATTATTTGTGGAAAAATATCACATATAATACTATTGAACTACTGTTAAGTGACTGCATTATGTGTATATTCATATTCCCTTCACCATAAGCTTTCAGTCGACCTACTGACTATTATTATACGATTTACTATCCACAAGTTATTCCTTATGTATTAATTACAATCTCGCACTCAGAGCTACTTTCAGCTTGATCTTGTATAATTATTATCTTTTATTTTATGGCGTGATACGGTCACGTTTGCTTACATATAGGCCACATTTGTTTGAAAACTACGATTCACACAGTGGGTGCTGAGATTGTGTTCTGGACATAACGGGCATTCATTGTGATTTCCTCCTTTTTCGTTTCAATGGATGCTCTGAGTCTGCGGGACATTACCTTACTTTGTGACTACAGTACAACAGCATCTCTCCCGTACTTAACATTTTCTGTTCAGATTGGATTCAATGTGTTTCATCGAATCAGAGTACCATCAAGTTTTATCTCTTCACTTCCCTAGCTATTTCAATTGTTCTCACAGTCTTCCACATTGTCCGGACTTTTCATGTACGTATATTCTTTATTGCTCTGGTTTTTAGAAGGAGCACCGTTATCATGACTTCCGAAGAATCTCGGCTTTCAACATGAGGTGTGAAATTTCTTCTGAATGCGGATCATTCAAATCGAAGGATCTTTTTAAATGGTTTAAACTATATATTCTGATTAACGTTTTTCTAGCAAGGTTGCTTTCTATGGAATTCGGTCGCTGGCTTCATGCTCAGCTTTCCTTCTCTACCCGGGCTAGGGACCGGTAGTAACCCTAGAAGAGCAAAAGTCAGAAATATGTGTTCGAAATTCATTCTCGTAATTGACTTATTTCGTTATTTCTTAACGTGAATTAACTACATAATTATGTACGTGAGTAGCAAGAGTGTATATTCCGACAACAATCATTCTACGATCTAACTGAATTTAAATAAGAGGGCTATACAATACTGTTTAAATCTATGTTGACAACCTACTAATCATATATGGCATGGTGGAAACTTTCAAACTGATGAAATTCACTTCACGAACGTTCACATTGATGTTAATAAATACATTATTATTTGCAATTCAGTGAAAAAACACAGAAATCTCAATTTGATTTTTTAAATGCCGAAAATATTATTACTTATAGTATTTATTTTAAAAAAATATCAGTAGGTCTGTGGTTATCATTAGTAATGCTGTAAATACTCTTTGTTCTTGGAGGATTATTCAAATTTTGAATCAAGCCAGTTTATGGAACACACTTTCTGTTTACAACAATCTTTTATCTCTAGAGTTCAGAGATCGGCTACGAAGTCAGAATTTGGAAAGTCACGTTCCTACTAATAGATAGATAGACATGAGAAAAATGAACAAGAAATGGATGGAACTAGAAAAGAGGGCGTAGGAGAGAGTGGGTTGGAGAATGCTAGTTGGCGGCCTATACTCCATTGGAAGTAAAAGACGTAAGTAATTAAGTATTACAGTAAGTACATAAACATTAAACTTATTCATATCACAACTTACTAAATGTATGCATTCTTTGTTTAACAATTTTTATATTTTATTTTTCAGGGTTATTGTACTCTAATTTATCTGATGTAATTATTCAAAATATGGTAAAATTTGAAATTCAAACATATTATCTTCAAATCCAAATTCAATCATTCCAAAACAGATTTTATTTTGTATTATGCCATGACATTCATTTATCAACTGTGGAGTTTATTGTATTGCAGTGACCTACATTTATCAAGAGAACGCGGTTGGTTTAACGGAAACAATTATTATTATAGCCGATTGTACCAGTGATTGTTAAAATGTACTTGTTTGTGTAACTGTGAATGAGATGGTTGATTGTGACCTTGCACACAATTACGTTTGCTCAGTGATTCCGCTTGTCCCTATTTAACACAGTCACATTATTATTTCGATATCACGACATTGCCCACAAATATATCTCGCTACAACCTCCAATCGCCTACTGATGTCACAATGAATATTATCTAATATTATGCACCCACCAATGATAGCAACGGCGGCGTTAACGATCAATTCTACGAGAGGCTACAATCAATCACAGAGAAGTGCCCAAGAAAAAACCTCACCATAATGATTTGAGATCTAAACGCCAAAGTCGGAATGGACAACACCGGATATGAAGATATCATGGCACTACATGGACTAGAAGAGAGAAACAAAAATGGAGAGATTTTCAAATCTATGTGCATTCAAAAATTTGGTCATAGGCGGCACAATATTCCCACACAAACCTATACACAAAGCTACATGGTACCAAAGAAGCATTAACTTCCACGTGTCAAGAGGTTCTGGGCCCTAAGAAGCATCATCACAAGGAATGGATATCTATGGAAACACTGGACAGAATCAAAGAAAGGAAGAACAAGAAGACAGCCATTAACAATAGTCGAACACGAGAAGAGAAAGTCCAAGCACAAGTCAAATACATAGAAGCAAATAAGAAAGTGAAGAAGAGCATTAGAGCCGACAAGCAGAAACACGTAGAAGAACTAGCAGCGACAGCGGAGAATGCTGCAAGAGAAGGAAATATGAAACAGCTTTTTGATACAACGAAGAAACTAGCAGGGAAATATAGTAAACCAGAGAGACCAGTCAAAAACAAAGAAGACAGGCTATTAACTGGAACTCAACTACAGCGGAACAGATGGGTAGAGTATTTCGAGGAACTTCTGAACAGGCCGGCTCCAATGAACCCACCGGACATCGAAGCAGCGCATACAGATTTTCCTGTAGATGTCAATCCACTAACGACCGAAGAAATCAGAATGGCCATCAGACAAATCAATAACGGGAAAGCAGCATGACCCGATAATATACCAGCTGAAGCATTGAAGTCGGACATCGAAGTAACCACAAACATTCTTCATCTTCTATTCAAGAAGATTTGGCAGGAGGAAGAATTGCCGATGGACTGGAAAAAGGAACCCAAATTGAGAGAGTACGGATCATCGTCGAACAATCAATTGAGTGGAATTCGTCACTGTACATCAAATTCACTGATATTGAAAAGGCATTTGGCAGTGTAGATAAGAGGACGTTATGGAAACTTCCTAGAAAATACGGAGTTCCTGAGAAGATTGCCAACATTATCCGGAACTCATACGACGGACTACAGTGCATAGTAGTGCATGGAGGACAGCTGACTGACGCATTCCAAGTAAGGACCGGAGTTAGACAAGGATGTCTACTCTCTCCCTTCCTCTTTCTTCTGGTGATCGACTGAATTATGAAGACCTCGACATCTGAGGGAAAACACGGCATACAATGGACAGCTCGAAATCAATTAAACGATTTGGACTTCGCAGATGACCTAGCCCTCCTATCGCATACACACGAGCAAATGCAGATAAAGACAGCCAGTATAGAAACAGTCTCTGCATCAGTAGGCCTCAAAATAAACAAAAGAAAAACCAAGGTTCTTATATATAACACAGAGGACAGCAAAACTCTAGAAGATGTAGAATTCTACACATACCTGAGAAGCATCATCGATGAACAAGGAGGTTCAGATTCAGACGTAAAGGCAAGGATTGGCAAAGCAGGGGCCGCATTTCTTTCAATTGGAGGATATATAGAACTCAAAACAACTTTCAACAAATATAAAACTCACAATCTCCAATACGATCGTCATCACAGTCAGTTCTACTGCACAGAGGTGAAACTTGGAGAACTACAACAACCACCATCAAGAAGGTACAAGTACTTAAAATAGCTGTCTACACAAGATACTCAACATCCATTGGTCAGATACTATCAGCAACAGCCTTCTGTGGGAGAAAACAAATCAGCTTCCATCTGAAAAGGAAATTAAAAAAAGACGACGGAAATGGAAAGGACATATATTGAGGAAATCATCAAACTACATCACGAGACAAGCCGTAACTTGGAATCCTGAAGTAAAGCGAAAAAGTGGAGGGTCAAAGAACATAATACGTCGGGAAATAGAATCAGATAAGAAGTGGATGAATAACAACTGGAAAGAGCTGGAAAGGATTGTCAATGGCAGGATAGGATGGAGAATGCAGGTGAGCGGCCTATGCTCCTTCGCGAGGAGTAACAGGCATAAGTAAGTAAGGTTAAGGGTTAAGAACTATATTTATGGCTTTCCTCACGAACTAACATCAGCTAAAATGCCAAAAACGCTCGTTAAACAAATGGGTGAATGGATTTCTCGCCGAAATGCAGGACTTTTTATTTTATATCTGATTGGTTCGTCCATAAAATATAGTCTCGCCACACAAAATGAAGTAATATTATACGCAATAGTAATTCGTTTATAATCTACCTGTCTTGCTTTTTGATGGAGTTTTGTTCTCTGAGCTGGATGGTTTGGTCGTGGAGCTTTCATCGTTCTTCTGAACGACATCATCAGCACAAACTTCAGATAGAAGTGAAGTGTTCGAATTTCTCCATATGTGTTTCACAGCTTGTTCTGTGCACCTCGATGTTGATTGGTTCTTATTGACCTTAAATTTGTCATTGTTTACTTTTTTGTTTTTATTTTGTCCCCTATTGGTTTGATTCTTGTTCCTATATTCGTGCATAAGTTTCCTGATTGGTTGATAAATCGGATCAATTTCAATATGTTTGTTGATTGCTGATTGACCTGAGTGCCAAGCTTCTAAGAATTCTCTTGTGTTTTTAGAGTTTCCTCTGTCCAAGATTTCCACATTTTTCCAATCGAATGTGTGTCCACAGTTGTCCACGTGTATTGATATAAGTGAGGAGATATCATGCCGTTTGACTGCTAATTGATGTTCATGTAGGCGCAGGTGAAGGGGGCGTCCGCTTTGTCCGATGTAGTGTTTGTCGCAGTTGACACAATTTATTTTGTAGATGATGTTTGATTTATCTTCTTTTGTTATTTTATCCTTTGGTTTGCATAGAATTGACTGTAGTGATTTTGTCGGTTTGTGTGCCACACCTATTCCGAAGGTTTTTAGCAGTCTTGTTGCGGTCTCTGATATGCCATTTATGTATGGTAGTGTGATCCGTTTGTCAATTTCTGTGCTTGATTTGTGTTCTGATGCTGCATGTGGTTGGTATTTTTTGATGAAGTTGATTGGGTAGCCATTCTTTTGAAATACGTCCTTCAGGTATTTCTCTTCCTTTCTTCGTGCTGCCAGTGTGCTGCAGTGTGTCCTCGCCCTCTTGAACAAAGTTTGTACGCAGTTGATTTTATGTGCTCTTGGGTTGTTGCTATTGTAATTAAGAATTTGATCTGTGTGGGTCGGTTTCCTATATACTTGAGTTTCTAGTTTTCCTGTATTAGTTCTAGTGATTAATATATCCAAGAATGGTAGTTTGTTGTTTGTCTCCTGTTCCATTGTGAACTTGATGTCATCGAAGACGTTGTTGATCAGTTTGTAAGTGTTTTCTAGCTCATTCTTTTTGACGATGACGAATGTGTCGTCTACATAGCGAATCCAGATTTTTGGTTTGATCACAGGTAGTATTGCGGCTTCTAGTCTTTGCATCACTGCTTCTGCGATCACTCCTGATATTGGTGACCCCATTGGTGTCCCTTTCGTTTGTTCGTAGATTTTGTTGTTGAATTGAAAATACGTCGTTAGGCATAAATCGATGAGTTCTAGTAGACTTTTACTTTGAAGCTTTGTGTACTTTGTGAGATTCGTGTCGTTGGCGAGGAGAAGGGAAATAGTTTCTTTCGCTAACTTTGGTTCAATTGAGGTGAATAATGTTGTTACATCAAAGGATATCATCAGTTCGTCGTGGTTGATTTGAATGTCCTTAATTTGGCGCAGGAATTGTGTAGGAGATTTGATAGAGTGGTTGGATGAATCGACTAAATGTTTCAGTATTCGTGAAATTTCTTTAGATAAATTGTATGTTGGCGTTCCGGGCAGTGCTACAATTGGACGTAGTGGAATGTTTGGTTTGTGTATTTTCGGTCTGCCGTAGAATCGAGGGAGTACTGGTCCATTGGATTTCATTCTCCATTGATCTTGTTTTGTTATTTCTCCTGCTTTGACTAGCTTGTTTAATGTCTTTGAGATTCTGTTGTCCAATTTCTTGACAGGATTTATATCTATCAGTTTGTATGTGTTCTTATCTTCAAGTAGTTGTTCGGCTTTTTTGAAGTATTCCTCCTTGTCCATAATTACTGTTGTGCGTCCTTTGTCCGCTGGAACTATGACAATATCTTTTCTAGTTCTAAGTTCCTTCAAGGCTTTTTGTTCTTGTGGGGTCAGTTGGTTGTTTTCCTTCACCTGTTGAGTTAGCGGTACTATAGTTTGCCTTATTTTTTGTTGTGTCTCCTCACTGAATCCAGAAGTTTTGAGTGATGACTCTAGTGCTGCGAAGAATTCTAGTTTTGAGGCGTCGCTTGTGTTGTAGTTTAATCCTTTTTGGAGTAAGTGTTCTTCCGTGTTTGTTAGTGGTTGTTTTGATAGATTGATCACGCAGTTGTTTGTGTTTTCTTCCTTGGGTGCTTTTGAGATCTTGGTTAGTTTTTTCTTTAGTGTGTTCCTTCTTTGTTCTCTGTGTCGTTTGCATGATATCTCGATGGCTGTTGTCAAGATTTCTAAATGTTCTGACGTGAGAGTCCTTTGTAGCTTCACCTTTTGTTCCTCTATGACGTGTTGGTATTTGTGGATTCTGTAGTGTGCATCTGTTATCATTAGGTGTACCATTTTTCTTCCACTTTGCTCAGCTATTTTCCATCCTAATGGGCAGTTGATTGGAGGTCTATATCTTACACTTGTTGGTAGAACGTGCTGGCGAAGACACTCATGGAGAAAGTATAGTTGTTCTCGAGTGGAAGCTTGCCTTTTGGCGAAATTCTCCCATTTTCGAACAACGAGAAGCGTATCACGCTCATATGATTTTGAGATGGTGGAGAAGATTTGTAGCTCAGGTGGATGATTTTGATGGAGTTTTGTTCTCTGAGCTGGATGGTTTGGTCGTGGAGCTTTCATCGTTCTTCTGAACGACATCATCAGCACAAACTTCAGATAGAAGTGAAGTGTTCGAATTTCTCCATATGTGTTTCACAGCTTGTTCTGTGCACCTCGATGTTGATTGGTTCTTATTGACCTTAAATTTGTCATTGTTTACTTTTTTGTTTTTATTTTGTCCCCTATTGGTTTGATTCTTGTTCCTATATTCGTGCATAAGTTTCCTGATTGGTTGATAAATCGGATCAATTTCAATATGTTTGTTGATTGCTGATTGACCTGAGTGCCAAGCTTCTAAGAATTCTCTTGTGTTTTTAGAGTTTCCTCTGTCCAAGATTTCCACATTTTTCCAATCGAATGTGTGTCCACAGTTGTCCACGTGTATTGATATAAGTGAGGAGATATCATGCCGTTTGACTGCTAATTGATGTTCATGTAGGCGCAGGTGAAGGGGGCGTCCGCTTTGTCCGATGTAGTGTTTGTCGCAGTTGACACAATTTATTTTGTAGATGATGTTTGATTTATCTTCTTTTGTTATTTTATCCTTTGGTTTGCATAGAATTGACTGTAGTGATTTTGTCGGTTTGTGTGCCACACCTATTCCGAAGGTTTTTAGCAGTCTTGTTGCGGTCTCTGATATGCCATTTATGTATGGTAGTGTGATCCGTTTGTCAATTTCTGTGCTTGATTTGTGTTCTGATGCTGCATGTGGTTGGTATTTTTTGATGAAGTTGATTGGGTAGCCATTCTTTTGAAATACGTCCTTCAGGTATTTCTCTTCCTTTCTTCGTGCTGCCAGTGTGCTGCAGTGTGTCCTCGCCCTCTTGAACAAAGTTTGTACGCAGTTGATTTTATGTGCTCTTGGGTTGTTGCTATTGTAATTAAGAATTTGATCTGTGTGGGTCGGTTTCCTATATACTTGAGTTTCTAGTTTTCCTGTATTAGTTCTAGTGATTAATATATCCAAGAATGGTAGTTTGTTGTTTGTCTCCTGTTCCATTGTGAACTTGATGTCATCGAAGACGTTGTTGATCAGTTTGTAAGTGTTTTCTAGCTCATTCTTTTTGACGATGACGAATGTGTCGTCTACATAGCGAATCCAGATTTTTGGTTTGATCACAGGTAGTATTGCGGCTTCTAGTCTTTGCATCACTGCTTCTGCGATCACTCCTGATATTGGTGACCCCATTGGTGTCCCTTTCGTTTGTTCGTAGATTTTGTTGTTGAATTGAAAATACGTCGTTAGGCATAAATCGATGAGTTCTAGTAGACTTTTACTTTGAAGCTTTGTGTACTTTGTGAGATTCGTGTCGTTGGCGAGGAGAAGGGAAATAGTTTCTTTCGCTAACTTTGGTTCAATTGAGGTGAATAATGTTGTTACATCAAAGGATATCATCAGTTCGTCGTGGTTGATTTGAATGTCCTTAATTTGGCGCAGGAATTGTGTAGGAGATTTGATAGAGTGGTTGGATGAATCGACTAAATGTTTCAGTATTCGTGAAATTTCTTTTGATAAATTGTATGTTGGCGTTCCGGGCAGTGCTACAATTGGACGTAGTGGAATGTTTGGTTTGTGTATTTTCGGTCTGCCGTAGAATCGAGGGAGTACTGGTCCATTGGATTTCATTCTCCATTGATCTTGTTTTGTTATTTCTCCTGCTTTGACTAGCTTGTTTAATGTCTTTGAGATTCTGTTGTCCAATTTCTTGACAGGATTTATATCTATCAGTTTGTATGTGTTCTTATCTTCAAGTAGTTGTTCGGCTTTTTTGAAGTATTCCTCCTTGTCCATAATTACTGTTGTGCGTCCTTTGTCCGCTGGAACTATGACAATATCTTTTCTAGTTCTAAGTTCCTTCAAGGCTTTTTGTTCTTGTGGGGTCAGTTGGTTGTTTTCCTTCACCTGTTGAGTTAGCGGTACTATAGTTTGCCTTATTTTTTGTTGTGTCTCCTCACTGAATCCAGAAGTTTTGAGTGATGACTCTAGTGCTGCGAAGAATTCTAGTTTTGAGGCGTCGCTTGTGTTGTAGTTTAATCCTTTTTGGAGTAAGTGTTCTTCCGTGTTTGTTAGTGGTTGTTTTGATAGATTGATCACGCAGTTGTTTGTGTTTTCTTCCTTGGGTGCTTTTGAGATCTTGGTTAGTTTTTTCTTTAGTGTGTTCCTTCTTTGTTCTCTGTGTCGTTTGCATGATATCTCGATGGCTGTTGTCAAGATTTCTAAATGTTCTGACGTGAGAGTCCTTTGTAGCTTCACCTTTTGTTCCTCTATGACGTGTTGGTATTTGTGGATTCTGTAGTGTGCATCTGTTATCATTAAGTGTACCATTTTTCTTCCACTTTGCTCAGCTATTTTCCATCCTAATGGGCAGTTGATTGGAGGTCTATATCTTACACTTGTTGGTAGAACGTGCTGGCGAAGACACTCATGGAGAAAGTATAGTTGTTCTCGAGTGGAAGCTTGCCTTTTGGCGAAATTCTCCCATTTTCGAACAACGAGAAGCGTATCACGCTCATATGATTTTGAGATGGTGGAGAAGATTTGTAGCTCAGGTGGATGATTTTGATGGAGTTTTGTTCTCTGAGCTGGATGGTTTGGTCGTGGAGCTTTCATCGTTCTTCTGAACGACATCATCAGCACAAACTTCAGATAGAAGTGAAGTGTTCGAATTTCTCCATATGTGTTTCACAGCTTGTTCTGTGCACCTCGATGTTGATTGGTTCTTATTGACCTTAAATTTGTCATTGTTTACTTTTTTGTTTTTATTTTGTCCCCTATTGGTTTGATTCTTGTTCCTATATTCGTGCATAAGTTTCCTGATTGGTTGATAAATCGGATCAATTTCAATATGTTTGTTGATTGCTGATTGACCTGAGTGCCAAGCTTCTAAGAATTCTCTTGTGTTTTTAGAGTTTCCTCTGTCCAAGATTTCCACATTTTTCCAATCGAATGTGTGTCCACAGTTGTCCACGTGTATTGATATAAGTGAGGAGATATCATGCCGTTTGACTGCTAATTGATGTTCATGTAGGCGCAGGTGAAGGGGGCGTCCGCTTTGTCCGATGTAGTGTTTGTCGCAGTTGACACAATTTATTTTGTAGATGATGTTTGATTTATCTTCTTTTGTTATTTTATCCTTTGGTTTGCATAGAATTGACTGTAGTGATTTTGTCGGTTTGTGTGCCACACCTATTCCGAAGGTTTTTAGCAGTCTTGTTGCGGTCTCTGATATGCCATTTATGTATGGTAGTGTGATCCGTTTGTCAATTTCTGTGCTTGATTTGTGTTCTGATGCTGCATGTGGTTGGTATTTTTTGATGAAGTTGATTGGGTAGCCATTCTTTTGAAATACGTCCTTCAGGTATTTCTCTTCCTTTCTTCGTGCTGCCAGTGTGCTGCAGTGTGTCCTCGCCCTCTTGAACAAAGTTTGTACGCAGTTGATTTTATGTGCTCTTGGGTTGTTGCTATTGTAATTAAGAATTTGATCTGTGTGGGTCGGTTTCCTATATACTTGAGTTTCTAGTTTTCCTGTATTAGTTCTAGTGATTAATATATCCAAGAATGGTAGTTTGTTGTTTGTCTCCTGTTCCATTGTGAACTTGATGTCATCGAAGACGTTGTTGATCAGTTTGTAAGTGTTTTCTAGCTCATTCTTTTTGACGATGACGAATGTGTCGTCTACATAGCGAATCCAGATTTTTGGTTTGATCACAGGTAGTATTGCGGCTTCTAGTCTTTGCATCACTGCTTCTGCGATCACTCCTGATATTGGTGACCCCATTGGTGTCCCTTTCGTTTGTTCGTAGATTTTGTTGTTGAATTGAAAATACGTCGTTAGGCATAAATCGATGAGTTCTAGTAGACTTTTACTTTGAAGCTTTGTGTACTTTGTGAGATTCGTGTCGTTGGCGAGGAGAAGGGAAATAGTTTCTTTCGCTAACTTTGGTTCAATTGAGGTGAATAATGTTGTTACATCAAAGGATATCATCAGTTCGTCGTGGTTGATTTGAATGTCCTTAATTTGGCGCAGGAATTGTGTAGGAGATTTGATAGAGTGGTTGGATGAATCGCCTAAATGTTTCAGTATTCGTGAAATTTCTTTTGATAAATTGTATGTTGGCGTTCCGGGCAGTGCTACAATTGGACGTAGTGGAATGTTTGGTTTGTGTATTTTCGGTCTGCCGTAGAATCGAGGGAGTACTGGTCCATTGGATTTCATTCTCCATTGATCTTGTTTTGTTATTTCTCCTGCTTTGACTAGCTTGTTTAATGTCTTTGAGATTCTGTTGTCCAATTTCTTGACAGGATTTATATCTATCAGTTTGTATGTGTTCTTATCTTCAAGTAGTTGTTCGGCTTTTTTGAAGTATTCCTCCTTGTCCATAATTACTGTTGTGCGTCCTTTGTCCGCTGGAACTGTGACAATATCCTTTCTAGTTCTAAGTTCCTTCAAGGTTTTTTTTTCTTGTGGGGTCAGTTGGTTGTTTTCCTTCACCTGTTGCGTTAGCGGTACTATAGATTGCCTTATTTCTTGTTGTGTTTCCTCACTGAATCCAGACCTTCTGAGTGATGACTCTAGTGCTGAGAAGAATTCTAGTTTTGAGACGTTGCTTGTGTTGTAGTTTAATTTTTTTTTGGAGTAGGTGTTCTTCCGTGTTTGTTAGTGAATGTTTTGATAGATTGATCAAGCAGTTTTTTGTTTTCTTCCTTGAGTGCTTTTGAGATCTTGATTAGTTTTTTCTTTAGTGTGTTTCTTCTTTGTTCTCTGTGTCGTTTACATGATATCTCGATGGCTGTTGTTAGGATTTCTAAATGTTCTGACGTGAGTGTCTTTTGTAGCTCCATCTTTTGTTCCTCTATGACGTGCTGGTATTTGCGGATTCTATAGTGTGCATCTGTCACCATTAGGTATACCATTTTTCTTCCACTTTGCTCAGCTATTTTCCATCCTAATGGGCAGTTGATTGGAGGTCTATATCTTACACTTGTTGGTAGAACATGCTGGCGAAGACACTCATGGAGAAAATATAGTTGTTCTCGAGTGGAAGCTTGCCTTTTGGCGAAATTCTCCCATTTTCGAACAACGAGAAGCGTATCACGCTCATATGATTTTGAGATGGTGGAGAAGATTTGTAGCTCAGGTGGATGATTTTGATGGAGTTTTGTTCTCTGAGCTGGATGGTTTGGTCGTGGAGCTTTCATCGTTCTTCTGAACGACATCATCAGCACAAACTTCAGATAGAAGTGAAGTGTTCGAATTTCTCCATATGCGTTTCACAGCTTGTTCTGTGCACCTCGATGTTGATTGGTTCTTATTGACCTTAAATTTGTCATTGTTTACTTTTTTGTTTTTATTTTGTCCCCTATTGGTTTGATTCTTGTTCCTATATTCGTGCATAAGTTTCCTGATTGGTTGATAAATCGGATCAATTTCAATATGTTTGTTGATTGCTGATTGACCTGAGTGCCAAGCTTCTAAGAATTCTCTTGTGTTTTTAGAGTTTCCTCTGTCCAAGATTTCCACATTTTTCCAATCGAATGTGTGTCCACAGTTGTCCACGTGTATTGATATAAGTGAGGAGATATCATGCCGTTTGACTGCTAATTGATGTTCATGTAGGCGCAGGTGAAGGGGGCGTCCGCTTTGTCCGATGTAGTGTTTGTCGCAGTTGACACAATTTATTTTGTAGATGATGTTTGATTTATCTTCTTTTGTTATTTTATCCTTTGGTTTGCATAGAATTGACTGTAGTGATTTTGTCGGTTTGTGTGCCACACCTATTCCGAAGGTTTTTAGCAGTCTTGTTGCGGTCTCTGATATGCCATTTATGTATGGTAGTGTGATCCGTTTGTCAATTTCTGTGCTTGATTTGTGTTCTGATGCTGCATGTGGTTGGTATTTTTTGATGAAGTTGATTGGGTAGCCATTCTTTTGAAATACGTCCTTCAGGTATTTCTCTTCCTTTCTTCGTGCTGCCAGTGTGCTGCAGTGTGTCCTCGCCCTCTTGAACAAAGTTTGTACGCAGTTGATTTTATGTGCTCTTGGGTTGTTGCTACTGTACTTTAGAATTCGATCTGTGTAGGTCGGTTTCCTATATGCTTGAGTTTCTAGTTTTCCTGTATCATTTCTAGTGATTAATATATCCAAGATTGGTAGTTTGTTGTTCGCCCCCTGTTCCATTGTGAACCTGATGTCATCAAAGACGTTGTTGATAAGTTTGTACGTGTTTTCTAGCTCATTCTTTTTGACGATAACGAATGTGTCGTCTACATAGCGAATCCAGATTTTTGGTTTGATCACAGGTAGTATTGCGGCTTCTAGTCTTTGCATCACTGCTTCTGCGATCACTCCTGATATTGGTGACCCCATTGGTGTCCCTTTCGTTTGTTCGTAGATTTTGTTGTTGAATTGAAAATACGTCGTTAGGCATAAATCGATGAGTTCTAGTAGACTTTTACTTTGAAGCTTTGTGTACTTTGTGAGATTCGTGTCGTTGGCGAGGAGAAGGGAAATAGTTTCTTTCGCTAACTTTGGTTCAATTGAGGTGAATAATGTTGTTACATCAAAGGATATCATCAGTTCGTCGTGGTTGATTTGAATGTCCTTAATTTGGCGCAGGAATTGTGTAGGAGATTTGATAGAGTGGTTGGATGAATCGACTAAATGTTTCAGTATTCGTGAAATTTCTTTTGATAAATTGTATGTTGGCGTTCCGGGCAGTGCTACAATTGGACGTAGTGGAATGTTTGGTTTGTGTATTTTCGGTCTGCCGTAGAATCGAGGGAGTACTGGTCCATTGGATTTCATTCTCCATTGATCTTGTTTTGTTATTTCTCCTGCTTTGACTAGCTTGTTTAATGTCTTTGAGATTCTGTTGTCCAATTTCTTGACAGGATTTATATCTATCAGTTTGTATGTGTTCTTATCTTCAAGTAGTTGTTCGGCTTTTTTGAAGTATTCCTCCTTGTCCATAATTACTGTTGTGCGTCCTTTGTCCGCTGGAACTATGACACTATCTTTTCTAGTTCTAAGTTCCTTCAAGGCTTTTTGTTCTTGTGGGGTCAGTTGGTTGTTTTCCTTCACCTGTTGAGTTAGCGGTACTATAGTTTGCCTTATTTTTTGTTGTGTCTCCTCACTGAATCCAGAAGTTTTGAGTGATGACTCTAGTGCTGCGAAGAATTCTAGTTTTGAGGCGTCGCTTGTGTTGTAGTTTAATCCTTTTTGGAGTAAGTGTTCTTCCGTGTTTGTTAGTGGTTGTTTTGATAGATTGATCACGCAGTTGTTTGTGTTTTCTTCCTTGGGTGCTTTTGAGATCTTGGTTAGTTTTTTCTTTAGTGTGTTCCTTCTTTGTTCTCTGTGTCGTTTGCATGATATCTCGATGGCTGTTGTCAAGATTTCTAAATGTTCTGACGTGAGAGTCCTTTGTAGCTTCACCTTTTGTTCCTCTATGACGTGTTGGTATTTGTGGATTCTGTAGTGTGCATCTGTTATCATTAGGTGTACCATTTTTCTTCCACTTTGCTCAGCTATTTTCCATCCTAATGGGCAGTTGATTGGAGGTCTATATCTTACACTTGTTGGTAGAACATGCTGGCGAAGACACTCATGGAGAAAATATAGTTGTTCTCGAGTGGAAGCTTGCCTTTTGGCGAAATTCTCCCATTTTCGAACAACGAGAAGCGTATCACGCTCATATGATTTTGAGATGGTGGAGAAGATTTGTAGCTCAGGTGGATGATTTTGATGGAGTTTTGTTCTCTGAGCTGGATGGTTTGGTCGTGGAGCTTTCATCGTTCTTCTGAACGACATCATCAGCACAAACTTCAGATAGAAGTGAAGTGTTCGAATTTCTCCATATGTGTTTCACAGCTTGTTCTGTGCACCTCGATGTTGATTGGTTCTTATTGACCTTAAATTTGTCATTGTTTACTTTTTTTGTTTTAATTTGTCCCCTATTAGTTTGATTCTTGTTCCTATATTTGTGCATAAGTTTCTTGATTGGTTGATAAATCGGATCAATTTCAATATATTTGTTGATTGCTGATTGAACTGAGTGCCAAGCTTCTAAGAATTCTCTTGTGTTTTTAGAGTTTCCTCTGTCCAAGATTTCCACATTTTTCCAATCGAATGTGTGTCCACAGTTGTCCACGTGTATTGATATAAGTGAGGAGATATCATGCCGTTTGACTGCTAATTGATGTTCATGTAGGCGCAGGTGAAGGGGGCGTCCGCTTTGTCCGATGTAGTGTTTGTCGCAGTTGACACAATTTATTTTGTAGATGATGTTTGATTTATCTTCTTTTGTGATTTTATCCTTTGGTTTGCATAGAATTGACTGTAGTGATTTTGTCGGTTTGTGTGCCACACCTATTCCGAAGGTTTTTAGCAGTCTTGTTGCGGTCTCTGATATGCCATTTATGTATGGTAGTGTGATCCGTTTGTCAATTTCTGTGCTTGATTTGTGTTCTGATGCTGCATGTGGTTGGTATTTTTTGATGAAGTTGATTGGGTAGCCATTCTTTTGAAATACGTCCTTCAGGTATTTCTCTTCCTTTCTTCGTGCTGCCAGTGTGCTGCAGTGTGTCCTCGCCCTCTTGAACAAAGTTTGTACGCAGGTGATTTTATGTGCTCTTGGGTTGTTGCTATTGTAATTAAGAATTTGATCTGTGTGGGTCGGTTTCCTATATACTTGAGTTTCTAGTTTTCCTGTATTAGTTCTAGTGATTAATATATCCAAGAATGGTAGTTTGTTGTTTGTCTCCTGTTCCATTGTGAACTTGATGTCATCGAAGACGTTGTTGATCAGTTTGTAAGTGTTTTCTAGCTCATTCTTTTTGACGATGACGAATGTGTCGTCTACATAGCGAATCCAGATTTTTGGTTTGATCACAGGTAGTATTGCGGCTTCTAGTCTTTGCATCACTGCTTCTGCGATCACTCCTGATATTGGTGACCCCATTGGTGTCCCTTTCGTTTGTTCGTAGATTTTGTTGTTGAATTGAAAATACGTCGTTAGGCATAAATCGATGAGTTCTAGTAGACTTTTACTTTGAAGCTTTGTGTACTTTGTGAGATTCGTGTCGTTGGCGAGGAGAAGGGAAATAGTTTCTTTCGCTAACTTTGGTTCAATTGAGGTGAATAATGTTGTTACATCAAAGGATATCATCAGTTCGTCGTGGTTGATTTGAATGTCCTTAATTTGGCGCAGGAATTGTGTAGGAGATTTGATAGAGTGGTTGGATGAATCGACTAAATGTTTCAGTATTCGTGAAATTTCTTTTGATAAATTGTATGTTGGCGTTCCGGGCAGTGCTACAATTGGACGTAGTGGAATGTTTGGTTTGTGTATTTTCGGTCTGCCGTAGAATCGAGGGAGTACTGGTCCATTGGATTTCATTCTCCATTGATCTTGTTTTGTTATTTCTCCTGCTTTGACTAGCTTGTTTAATGTCTTTGAGATTCTGTTGTCCAATTTCTTGACAGGATTTATATCTATCAGTTTGTATGTGTTCTTATCTTCAAGTAGTTGTTCGGCTTTTTTGAAGTATTCCTCCTTGTCCATAATTACTGTTGTGCGTCCTTTGTCCGCTGGAACTATGACAATATCTTTTCTAGTTCTAAGTTCCTTCAAGGCTTTTTGTTCTTGTGGGGTCAGTTGGTTGTTTTCCTTCACCTGTTGAGTTAGCGGTACTATAGTTTGCCTTATTTTTTGTTGTGTCTCCTCACTGAATCCAGAAGTTTTGAGTGATGACTCTAGTGCTGCGAAGAATTCTAGTTTTGAGGCGTCGCTTGTGTTGTAGTTTAATCCTTTTTGGAGTAAGTGTTCTTCCGTGTTTGTTAGTGGTTGTTTTGATAGATTGATC
Source organism: Schistosoma spindalis (assembly GCA_946903255.1). Classification (NCBI taxonomy): domain Eukaryota; kingdom Metazoa; phylum Platyhelminthes; class Trematoda; order Strigeidida; family Schistosomatidae; genus Schistosoma; species Schistosoma spindalis. The sequence goes on along the minus strand of OX336421.1, from coordinate 476,965 downwards.
ACGCAGTTGTTTGTGTTTTCTTCCTTGGGTGCTTTTGAGATCTTGGTTAGTTTTTTCTTTAGTGTGTTCCTTCTTTGTTCTCTGTGTCGTTTGCATGATATCTCGATGGCTGTTGTCAAGATTTCTAAATGTTCTGACGTGAGAGTCCTTTGTAGCTTCACCTTTTGTTCCTCTATGACGTGTTGGTATTTGTGGATTCTGTAGTGTGCATCTGTTATCATTAGGTGTACCATTTTTCTTCCACTTTGCTCAGCTATTTTCCATCCTAATGGGCAGTTGATTGGAGGTCTATATCTTACACTTGTTGGTAGAACGTGCTGGCGAAGACACTCATGGAGAAAGTATAGTTGTTCTCGAGTGGAAGCTTGCCTTTTGGCGAAATTCTCCCATTTTCGAACAACGAGAAGCGTATCACGCTCATATGAATTGAGATGGTGGAGAAGATTTGTAGCTCAGGTGGATGATTTTGATGGAGTTTTGTTCTCTGAGCTGGATGGTTTGGTCGTGGAGCTTTCATCGTTCTTCTGAACGACATCATCAGCACAAACTTCAGATAGAAGTGAAGTGTTCGAATTTCTCCATATGTGTTTCACAGCTTGTTCTGTGCACCTCGATGTTGATTGGTTCTTATTGACCTTAAATTTGTCATTGTTTACTTTTTTGTTTTTATTTTGTCCCCTATTGGTTTGATTCTTGTTCCTATATTCGTGCATAAGTTTCCTGATTGGTTGATAAATCGGATCAATTTCAATATGTTTGTTGATTGCTGATTGACCTGAGTGCCAAGCTTCTAAGAATTCTCTTGTGTTTTTAGAGTTTCCTCTGTCCAAGATTTCCACATTTTTCCAATCGAATGTGTGTCCACAGTTGTCCACGTGTATTGATATAAGTGAGGAGATATCATGCCGTTTGACTGCTAATTGATGTTCATGTAGGCGCAGGTGAAGGGGGCGTCCGCTTTGTCCGATGTAGTGTTTGTCGCAGTTGACACAATTTATTTTGTAGATGATGTTTGAATTATCTTCTTTTGTTATTTTATCCTTTGGTTTGCATAGAATTGACTGTAGTGATTTTGTCGGTTTGTGTGCCACACCTATTCCGAAGGTTTTTAGCAGTCTTGTTGCGGTCTCTGATATGCCATTTATGTATGGTAGTGTGATCCGTTTGTCAATTTCTGTGCTTGATTTGTGTTCTGATGCTGCATGTGGTTGGTATTTTTTGATGAAGTTGATTGGGTAGCCATTCTTTTGAAATACGTCCTTCAGGTATTTCTCTTCCTTTCTTCGTGCTGCCAGTGTGCTGCAGTGTGTCCTCGCCCTCTTGAACAAAGTTTGTACGCAGTTGATTTTATGTGCTCTTGGGTTGTTGCTATTGTAATTAAGAATTTGATCTGTGTGGGTCGGTTTCCTATATACTTGAGTTTCTAGTTTTCCTGTATTAGTTCTAGTGATTAATATATCCAAGAATGGTAGTTTGTTGTTTGTCTCCTGTTCCATTGTGAACTTGATGTCATCGAAGACGTTGTTGATCAGTTTGTAAGTGTTTTCTAGCTCATTCTTTTTGACGATGACGAATGTGTCGTCTACATAGCGAATCCAGATTTTTGGTTTGATCACAGGTAGTATTGCGGCTTCTAGTCTTTGCATCACTGCTTCTGCGATCACTCCTGATATTGGTGACCCCATTGGTGTCCCTTTCGTTTGTTCGTAGATTTTGTTGTTGAATTGAAAATACGTCGTTAGGCATAAATCGATGAGTTCTAGTAGACTTTTACTTTGAAGCTTTGTGTACTTTGTGAGATTCGTGTCGTTGGCGAGGAGAAGGGAAATAGTTTCTTTCGCTAACTTTGGTTCAATTGAGGTGAATAATGTTGTTACATCAAAGGATATCATCAGTTCGTCGTGGTTGATTTGAATGTCCTTAATTTGGCGCAGGAATTGTGTAGGAGATTTGATAGAGTGGTTGGATGAATCGACTAAATGTTTCAGTATTCGTGAAATTTCTTTTGATAAATTGTATGTTGGCGTTCCGGGCAGTGCTACAATTGGACGTAGTGGAATGTTTGGTTTGTGTATTTTCGGTCTGCCGTAGAATCGAGGGAGTACTGGTCCATTGGATTTCATTCTCCATTGATCTTGTTTTGTTATTTCTCCTGCTTTGACTAGCTTGTTTAATGTCTTTGAGATTCTGTTGTCCAATTTCTTGACAGGATTTATATCTATCAGTTTGTATGTGTTCTTATCTTCAAGTAGTTGTTCGGCTTTTTTGAAGTATTCCTCCTTGTCCATAATTACTGTTGTGCGTCCTTTGTCCGCTGGAACTATGACAATATCTTTTCTAGTTCTAAGTTCCTTCAAGGCTTTTTGTTCTTGTGGGGTCAGTTGGTTGTTTTCCTTCACCTGTTGAGTTAGCGGTACTATAGTTTGCCTTATTTTTTGTTGTGTCTCCTCACTGAATCCAGAAGTTTTGAGTGATGACTCTAGTGCTGCGAAGAATTCTAGTTTTGAGGCGTCGCTTGTGTTGTAGTTTAATCCTTTTTGGAGTAAGACTTCTTCCGTGTTTGTTAGTGGTTGTTTTGATAGATTGATCACGCAGTTGTTTGTGTTTTCTTCCTTGGGTGCTTTTGAGATCTTGGTTAGTTTTTTCTTTAGTGTGTTCCTTCTTTGTTCTCTGTGTCGTTTGCATGATATCTCGATGGCTGTTGTCAAGATTTCTAAATGTTCTGACGTGAGAGTCCTTTGTAGCTTCACCTTTTGTTCCTCTATGACGTGTTGGTATTTGTGGATTCTGTAGTGTGCATCTGTTATCATTAGGTGTACCATTTTTCTTCCACTTTGCTCAGCTATTTTCCATCCTAATGGGCAGTTGATTGGAGGTCTATATCTTACACTTGTTGGTAGAACGTGCTGGCGAAGACACTCATGGAGAAAGTATAGTTGTTCTCGAGTGGAAGCTTGCCTTTTGGCGAAATTCTCCCATTTTCGAACAACGAGAAGCGTATCACGCTCATATGATTTTGAGATGGTGGAGAAGATTTGTAGCTCAGGTGGATGATTTTGATGGAGTTTTGTTCTCTGAGCTGGATGGTTTGGTCGTGGAGCTTTCATCGTTCTTCTGAACGACATCATCAGCACAAACTTCAGATAGAAGTGAAGTGTTCGAATTTCTCCATATGTGTTTCACAGCTTGTTCTGTGCACCTCGATGTTGATTGGTTCTTATTGACCTTAAATTTGTCATTGTTTACTTTTTTGTTTTTATTTTGTCCCCTATTGGTTTGATTCTTGTTCCTATATTCGTGCATAAGTTTCCTGATTGGTTGATAAATCGGATCAATTTCAATATGTTTGTTGATTGCTGATTGACCTGAGTGCCAAGCTTCTAAGAATTCTCTTGTGTTTTTAGAGTTTCCTCTGTCCAAGATTTCCACATTTTTCCAATCGAATGTGTGTCCACAGTTGTCCACGTGTATTGATATAAGTGAGGA